>JAJHZJ010000001.1:660903-1007921 GCA_023548195.1 Bettongia penicillata ogilbyi | reverse complement strand
TGGTACAAATTATGTTCACTTTGGTTTGCAGGACATCCAGTTGAGAGTAGAGAGGTGAAAAAAGTCACCTGGAATTATCTAAGCATTGTTTTGGAGAATAGTAGTTTACAAATCAAGCTAAAGATAACTTCTTGGGCTTATGTTCTCAAAAAAAAAAATAGTCTAGGACTGTAAAATCAGAAAAAATCACCCTAAATGATTTGATTGAATTTGAATCTCAATTTTTACCCAATCAAAAGTTTCTAAGTAAGGTTTAAAGAATAATCATGATTGCCAGGTTATAAATATTCGATATTACATACTCCATTAGAACCTCCATATAAAGAGGTTCTGGGAAGATAGCAGAATAGTCCAGAAAACTCCAAGCCCTTCAAATTTCCCCCACAAATAAGACAAAATATCATCTTAGGGCAAATGTAGAGCAAAAAAAAAATATAAGAATTGAGGCAGAACAGTGATACTCCTGGGGCAACTGGGAGAAAGTCCAAATAAAAATTCCAGGACTGAGATTTGGTCCCTGTGAAGAGTAAACACCTCCAGTCAAGTTCCACTAAAATGGCAAGCAGCAAGTCCTGCTGTTAACTGGGTTTGAAGGTATCTTTGTCCTCAGTCATAGGATATTTTTACTCTCTAGACAGTCCTGAGAAGGGGGGGAAGTCCATGTATAAGCTGGAAAAGATTAAGAGAAAGTCTGCTGATGGAAAACCAGACTCAGGTGTACTGCCAAGACATAGCCCTGGGGAAGAATGAACTAACACACACCTGGTGAGTACATAATGGGTGGACAGGGATGCCACTGGCTGTGGGCACTTATAGTAGGATAGAGTTCTTGGATTTCATTTCCACACCATAGGGGGAGAGGTGAGGAAGATCAGAGGCCAGAGGCACCATGCCCCCCCATACACAAGACAAGAGATGATCACAAAAAAGAAACAAACAAGCAAAAAACCCCAGGCTGCTAAAAATAAAAGGAATGATTAGGCAAAGGAGAATCAAGCCATAGAAAATTACTACGGGAATGGAGATGACTGGGTCTCATCTTCAGAGGAAGAAAATAAAGCAAAAAAAAAAAAAAAAAGCCTCTTCTACCTGCAAAGAATAATGTTAAATGGTCACCTACCCAAAAAGAATTCATAGAAGAACTTAAAAAAGATTTTAGAAATCAAAGGACAGACATTGAGAAAAAATTTAAAAAAATAAGAACAATCCAAGAAAAATAAAAAGACTATGAAAAAAAAGTCAACCAATTAGAAAAGGGGATTCAGAATTCAAGGAAGAAAATGACTCCTTGAAAATTAAAATTAGACATGGAAAAACCAGGGAAGTTAAGAGACCAAAAAATAATAAGATAAAATATGAAGAAAGAAAAAGTAGAAGAGTATATGAAACATCTCTTAAGAAAAACAACTATTGTCACACACAGTTCAAGAAGAGAATGCATAAGTATAATCAGACTACATGAAAGTAATGGTCAAAAAAGGAATCTTGATACAATAATACAAGAAATAATTAAAGAAAACTGTCCTGACATATTAGAAAAAAAGGGTAAAATAGAATAAAAATATACATTGATAATCACCAGAAAGAAATCTTAGGAGGAAAACCTACATGAACAGCATAGGAAAATTCTGAAAATATTATAAGCAGCAAGAAAAAAAAGGAATTTAAACATGGTGGTGCCAAATTTAGAATCTCGTAAGATCTAGCAGTGGTAATGCTAAAAGACTGAAGGTCATTGAGTATTATATATTTAGAAGAGGAAAAGAAATGGGGTTGTGGCTGAAAATAACATAGCAAACAAAGTTAAGCATAATAAAGAATGAAAAGAAGTGAAATATTTATTGAATTGCCTAATTTTAGGATTTTGTAAGAAAAAATGTTATTGTTAAGTAAGTGAGTAGTTCAGTGGAGAAAACATCTTAAAAAAGCTGCAAAAAGAACAACTTTAAAAATCCCAATTAAATAAGAGATTAGAAATTCTGAAAATCAAAGGAGAGATTAATAAATTTGAAATTAAGAAAATGACTGAAGTAATAAATAAAATTAAAAGCTGCTTTTGTGAAGAAAAAAACAATAAAATAAAAAAAGTTTTGATTGATTAGATTAAAAAAAGGCAAATTATCAGTGTCAAAAATAAAAAGGGAAGCTACACCAATGAGGAGGAAATTAAAACAATAATTAGGAGATATTTTGCCCTATTGTATGCCAACAAATCTGACAATTTAAGTGAAAAGTATAAATATTTACAAAAAATATAAATTGCCTAGATTGACACGAGGAAATAAAATACTAATTAACTCCATTTAGGAAAAAGAAAGAACAAGCCATCAGTGATATCCCCTAAACAACAATTACCAGGATCAGATGAATTTACAAGTGGGACTCTAGCAAACATTTAAAGAACAATTAATTTTAACACAATTAAGAAAAAAAACTTTGAAAAAACAAGTGAAATAGTACTCACAAATTCTTTTTATGATACAAATATGATATTGATACCTAAACCGGGAAGAGTCAAAACAGAAAAAGAAAATTATAGATCAATTTCTCTAATGAATATAGATGTAAAATATTTAAATTAAACTATCAACAAAGTGATTTCAGGATATTATCACAAAGATAATATACTATAAAACCAGGTGGAATTTATACCTGGAATGCAAGGTTGATACAGTATTAAGTAAAATATCAGCATAACTGATCATATCAATAACAGAATTAACAGAAATCATATTGTTATATGAGATGCAGAAAAAAAAAACTTTTGAAAGCAATTCTTACCTATTAAATGCTAGAGAGCTAGGAATAAGTGGAATTTTCCTTAAAACAATAAATAGCTTCTATCTAAGACCATCAACATGCATATTTTGTAACTGGGATAAGTTATAAGTATTTCCAAGAAGATTAAGGATGAAAACAAGGATATCATCATCACCACCATTATTCAACAGTGTACTAGAAATGCTAGCTATAGCAAAAAAGAAATTGAAGGAATTAGAGTAAGCAAAGAAGAAACAAAGCTATCACTATGCAGATGGTATGATGGTATGCTTTGAGAATTCTAGAAAATCAACAAAAATTACGTGAAATAATTAACAACTTTAGCAATGTTTCAGAATATTAAATAAACCCGTACAAATCTTAGTCTTTCTTTAAATTACTAACGAAGCACAGCAGTAAGAAACAGAAAGAAAAATTCCATTTAAAATTACCGTAGACAATATGAAACATTTGGGACTCTCCATAGCAAGACAAAACCAGGAAATACATAAACACAATTACAAAATGATTTTCACACAAAATAAAAGTTTTAAATAACTGGAAAATTATCAGTTGCTTGTACATAGGTCAAGCTAATATAATAAAAATTAATTTACTAAATAAAATTTTACTAAATAAAAATTATTTATTTATTCATTGCTATACCAATCAAACTGCCAAAAATCATTTTACAGAACTAGAAAAATAATAGCAAAATGTTTCTGGAAGAACAAAGTGTCCAGTATTTCATGGGAGTTTGATTAAATTGAAAAGTATTTGCGCAAACAGAGGAAGGTATTTGCACAAAACCTAGAAGCAAGTTTTACAGTGAGGGTCTTTGATAAAAGCCTCATTTAAAAAAAATATACACAATAAAGTTTAATTTATAAGAATACAAACCCATTCCCCAATTGATAAATGATCACAGGATATGAACATACAATTTTGAAATGAAAAATATAAAGCTATCTATAGTCATATGAAAAAATGTGACAAATAACTATTGATTAGAGAAACACAAATTAAAATAATTCTGAGGTACCATCTCAGACCTATTAGACTGGCTAACATAACAGAAAGGGGAAATGTTAAATGTTGGAGAAGATGTGGGGAAACTGGAACACTAATGCGTTGGCTTTGTTTGTGAACTTGTCCAACCATTCTAGAGAACAATTTGGAACTCTTCCCAAAAGGCAACCAAATTGTGCATGCCCTTTGATCCATACATAACAAGGGTTATATATACTGAAGAGATCATAAAAAATGGAAAAGAACTCAAATGTGCAAAAATATTCATAGTACCATTTTTGTGGGTAACAAACAATTGGAAATTGAGGACATGTCAATACATTGAGAAATGACTGAAAAAGTTTGGTACAGGAATGTAATAGAGTACTATTATTTTTTTAAGAAATGATGAGCAGCAGATTTCAGAAAAACTTAGAAACACCTGAATCGATCCCGAATGAATTGGAACAGAACCAGACAAGCATTGTGCGCAGTAAACAGCAACATTATATGAAGATTAACTTTGATAAATTTAGCTTTTCTCGAGCAACATGATGATCTAATATAATTCCAAAAAAACCTCATCATGAAAATGCTTTTTACATTGAAAAAACTATAGAGTCTGAATGGAGATTAAAAACATACTATTTTCTCTTTTCCTTTGTTTTCCTTTTCTCTTTTGAAAGGTTTTTTCCCTTTTATTCTGATTTCTTTTTTCAAAATATGGACTAATGTCAATATATACATGTATATGTATAGCACATATCACATTGCATATTGTCTTGGAGAAGGTGGGGAATATTTTGAACTCAAAATTGTATAAAAATTAATGTTGAAAAGTAAAAAATCATTTTTTAAATTGTATTGATTCTAAAAAACGTCTAGAGTCAAAGGAGTCACAAAAAGACAGAGTGAAACAAATTTCCAGCCTAAGACAACTTACAAGGGTTTGAAAGGAAGATAGTCCAGGCACTGGCCAAGACAGCACAGACCAGCTCCAGGTAAACCAGGAGCAGCCCTCAGCGTTACTGAATTAATGGTAACAGTAGGCAGTTTCCAGACCTCTGCCCACAGATACCAAGGTAAACTTCAAAAAGCAGCAGAGATTTTAAACACTTAAGTGAGAGTAGAGTGCAGTCCAGTATAGGTGGACACCAGCACAACCTCAGCCCTAACAAAGCAGGGAGCAGCAGTGGCAAAAGAAGTTTCCAGAGTTCTCATCCAATGGAATCTAATGCAGCTGAACAACGGTTCATAAGGAGATTATGATTGTCTCTTTGATAACACCGAGGTTAGAGTCTATTCCTTTGCTCATACCTGCATCACATTCCTGAGTTCAAGTCCCAGGGTGGTGGGGAGCACTAGCCGAGCAGAACTTGGGGCTGCAGTGGAATCTCTTCATAGTTCTAGGGGAGAAAAGAGTGCCTACGGTCACTCAGACCAAAGCACAGACCAAGAAAGTAGTAAACACCTCTCCTTAGATTATTCCACCTTGGAAGAACTGAAAGTTTACAGATTCCAGCTGTACAACCCCTCTGAAGTTTGGGACAATACACCCTCCACATTGGAAGTGAAGTCTTACCTTCACAAACAAGCTCAGCAGTATATAACTTCTAACTGCAGCATTATATAACTTCTAGCTTACAGAAGCATAGGCCATAGCAGGTAAAGACAATAACCAGGCCCCTGTCTTCCAGCACAACAAACATGAGGCAGAAGCATAGATCCACAATAAAAGACCTCAAAAAGGTAAACACTATAAGCAAGAAGCAAATCAGAAAAGCAAAAAACATAGAATCCTATTACAGGGACAGGAAAAATCAGAATACATATTCAGAAGAGGAGAGCATCTACACTATACCTACATCTAAAACCTCAAAAGGGAATATGAATTGGTCTCAAGCCCAAAAAGTGTTCTTGGCTGAGCTCAGATAGGATTTAAAAAAAACAAATTAGAAAGGTAGAAGAAAAACTGTCCAGTAATTTGAAGAATACAATTGACAAAAAAAAACAAAACCTGCCCAAATATATAAGGAGGTACAAAACCTAGCTAGTGAGGGACCTCAAAATCCCCCTCTCTGAACCTGATCAATCTAATCTCAAAATTAATAAGAAAGAAATTTAAGAAGGTGAATAGAATTCTGGAAAAGGTAAATATGATTGAGTGCTGGAGAAAATTGAATGGGAATATAATAGTAACATATCTTTTTTCTCAGCAGTACATGGTACATCCACAAAAACTGACCCTGTACTAGTTCATAAAAATCTCACAATCCAGTGCAGAAAGGCAGAAGTAAATGTATCCTTTTAACATCATGATGCTATAAAAATTATATGTAGTAAAGAACCATGGAAAGATAGACAAAAAATTAAATGGAAACTAAATAGTATAAATCTTAAAGAATGAGTTGTCAAACATCAAATCATAGAAATAATAAATTGCTTCATTCAAAGGAATGTGAATGAGACAAAATAACAAAATTTAAGAGATGCCACAAAAAGAATACTAGGGGAAGTTTTATATCTATGTATTCCTACATGAATAAAATAGAGAAAGAGGAGGTCATTAAATTAGGTGAGTAACTGAAAAAGATAGAAAAAGAACAAGTTGAAAATCTGCAATTACATACCAAATTGGAAATACTGAAAACCAAAGGAGAGATTAATAAAATTAAAATTAAGAAAAACTATTGAACTAATAAATAAATCTAACATCTGGTTCTATGAAAAAAAATAAAATTGATAAACCTTAGGTTAATTTGATTTAAAATAGAAAGAAGAAAAACAAATTACCAGTATCAAAAATGAAAAGAGTGAATTCACCTTCAATGATGAGAAAATTAAAACAATAATTAGAAATTATTTTGCTCAACTATATGCCCATACTGACAATCTCAGTGAAATGGATAAATATTTACAAAAATATAAATTGCCAAGATTAACATAAAAATATAGTGACATACATAAATAACCCCATCTTAGAAATAAAAATTGAACAAGCCTTCACTGAACTTCCCCCATCCCCCCCAAAAAAAAACAAACCAAAAACTCCAGGGCCAGATGAATTTATAATCAAATTCTACCAAACTTTTAAAGGTAATTCCTGTACTTTATAGACTATTTGAGAAAATTCACAAAGAAGGAGTCTTACTCTGTTGTTTTTATGATACATATATGGTGTTGATACCTCAACCAGGAAGAGTCAAAACAGAGTAAGAAAATTATAGACCAATTTCCCTAATGAATAAAGATGCAAATATTTTATATATGATTTTAGCAAAAAATTACAGCTATTTATCATGATAGGGATACTCTTTGTTCAGGTAGGATTCATAGCAGGAATTCAGAGCTGATTAACATTAACTATCAGCATAATTGATCATGTCAACAACAAAACTAACAGAAATCATATAATTATTGCAATAGATGCAGAAAAAGCTTTTAACAAAATGCAATGCCCACTTCTATTGAAAAGGCTAGAGATGATAGGAATAAAAAGAGCCTTTCTTACAATGATGAGCAACACCTACCTAAAACCATCAGAAAGCATTTAATATAATGGGGATAAGGTAGATGAATTTCCATTAAGACCAGGGATGAAACAGGGATGTCCATGATCAGACTGTTACTCCATATAATATTAGAAATATTAGCTTTAGAAATAAGTGAAGAAAAAGAAATTGAGGGAATTAGAATAAGCAGAGATGACACTAAGTTACCAATCACTCTTTGTAGATGATACAATGACATAGAGAATCCTAGAGAACCTCTTAAAAATACTTCATATAAAAAACAACTTTAGCAAAGTTGCAGGATATAAAATAAACCCACATACATTATCTGTATTTCTATATATTACTGAAAACACTCAACAGTAAGAGGATAGAAAATAGATCCCATTTAAAGTTAATATAGATGGCGGAGTAGAAAGACTTACGTATGCTAGCTCTGAATCCACAGCCCAGAAATTTCCAGTACAAAGAACTCCCCACAAATTCTGGATCAGTGCAAGCTGTGCAGAAACACAATAGAAGAGATTTCCATTCCAGAGCTCCCTGGAAAGCCATCCCCAGGGAACCATCGCGCAGTGGACAGAGCCCACCACTGGCCACGAGGCCCCAGAGGAGTAGATCTGAGCAGGCTTCAGGGATGGGAACCTCCGGCAGCCACCAGCGTCCCTCTGCCCACAGACACTGCAGGTCAGTGAGAGAGACTTTCTAGGCTGGCCAAGAGGGGAGTGGGGTGTCTCCGTGACTCAGGCCCCCTTGGGAGGCAGCGGCAGAGGCAGCAGCGGCCAGGGACTTCCGGAGCAGACAGGAGCTCCATTCCATTACTGAAGGTCTCTGCATAAACTCCCTGAGGGAACTGAGCCTGGGAGGGTGGTGCTGCCCCTACCTGAGCACCAGAACTTAAGCTCACATTGAATAGCATCCCCACCTGCTGCTGAAAGCCCTAAGGCTGGGGAGCAGCATTTGAATCTCAGACCCCAAGCACTATGGGCAGATCTGGAGGTGAGGCGGGGGGGTGGAGATGAATCTCAGAAGTCAAGTAACTGGCTGGGAAAATGCCCAGAAAAGGGAAGAAAAAAAAGACCACAGAAGGCTGCTTTCTGAACAGATGAACAGATATTTCTGCCTTTCATTTCTGATGAGGAACTACAATGCTTACCATCAGGTAAAGACATAGAAGTCAAGGCCTGTGTATCCCAAACATCCAAAATAGATATCCAATGGGCTCAGGCCATGGAAGAGCTCAAAAACGATTTTGAAAATCAAGCTAGACAGGTGGAAGAAAAACTGGAAGAGAAATGAGAGAGATGCAAGAAAAGCATGAAAAACAGGTCAATACCTTGCTAAAGGAGACCCAAGAATATGCTGAAGAAAATAACACCATGAATAATAGGCTAACAATTGGAAAAAAGAGGTTCAAAAAGCCAATGAGGAGAAGAATGCTTTCAAAAGCAGAATTAGCCAAATGGAAAAGGAGGTTCAAAAGCTCACTGAAGAAAATAGTTCTCTCAAAATTAGAATGGAACAGATGGAGGTTAATGACTTTCTGAGAAACCAAGAAATCACAAAACAAAACCAAAAGAATGAAAAAATGGAAGAGAATGTGAAATATCTCATTGGAAAAACAACTGACTTGGAAAATAGATCCAGGAGACACAACTTAAAAATCATGGGACTACCTGAAAGCCATGATCAAAAACAGAGCCTAGACATCATCTTTCATGAATTATCAAGGAAAACTGCCCTCATATTCTAGAACCAGAGGGCAAAAGAAGTATTGAAGGAATCCATCGATCACCTCCTGAAAGGGATCCAAAAAGAGAAACTCCTAGGAACATTGTGGCCAAATTCCAAAATTCCCAGGTCAAGGAGAAAATATTGCAAGCAGCTAGAAAGAAACAATTCCAGTATTGTGGAAATAAAATCAGGATAACACAAGATCTAGCAGCTTCTACATTAAGGGATCGAAGATCATGGAATAGGATATTCTAGAAGTCAAAGGAACTAGGACTAAAACCAAGAATCACCTATCCAGCAAAACTGAGTATAATACTTCAGGGGAAAATATGGTCTTTCAATGAAATCGAGGACTTTCAACCTTTCATCAAGACTTGATGAAAAGACCAGAGCTGAAAAGAAAATTTGGCCTTCAAATACAAGAATGAGAAGAAGCATGAAAAAGCAAACAGCAAAGAGAAGTCATAAGGGACTTATCAAAGGTGAACTGTTTACATTCCTACATGGAAGGACAATATTTGTAACTCTTAAACTGGGTAGTTGGTGGGACTACACACACACATGTACACATGTGCATGCACACACACATACACACATGCATGCACACACAGAGACAGAGAGCACAGAGTGAATTGAATAGGATGGGGTCATATCTTAAAAGAAATCAAGGTAAAGGGTGAGAGAGAAACGTAGTGGGAGGAGAGAGGGTGAAATGGAATGGGGTAAATTATCTCTCATTCAAGAGGCAAGCAGTAGACATTTTAGTGGAGGGAAAAAGGGGAGAGTTGAGAAAAAAAACATGAAGTTTACTCTCATCACATTCGACTAAAGAAAGGAATAAAATGCATACTTATTTTGGTATGAAAACCTATCTTACAATATGGGAAAGTGGGGGAGAAGGAGATAAGCAGGGTGGGGGGGATGATGGAAGGGAGGGCAATGGAAGGAGGGAGCAATTTGAAGTGAATGCTCGGGGAGGGACAGGATCAAAACACAGAACAGAAACAATGGGAGGCAGGATAGGATGGAGGGAAATACAGTTAGTCTTACACAACACGACTGTTATGGAAGTCATTTGCAAAGCTACACAGATATGGCCTGTATTGAATTGCCTAGCCTTCCCAAAGGGAATGGTTGGGGAGGGAGGGATGGGGAGAATTTGGAATTCAAGGTTTTAGGAACAATTGTTGAGTATTATTCTTGCTACTAGGAAATAAGAAATACAGTTAATGGGGAATAGAAAGTCATCTGGCCCTACAAGGCAAAAGAGAAGATGGGGACAAGAGAAGGGAAGGATAATAGAAGAGAGGGCAGATTGGTGATAGGGAAAATTAGAATATTTGGTGTATTGGGGGTAGGGATAGGTGATAAATGTGGAGAAAATTTGGAACGAAAAGTTTTGTGAAAATGAATGTAAAAAGTTAAATAAATAAATTTATATTTAAAAAAAAAAGTTTAAGACACTACAAAATATTTGGTAGTCTGTCTCCCAAAACAAACTTACAAGCTATATGAACAAAATTACAAAACAGTTTTCACTCAAATAAAGTCACATCTGAATAATTTGAAAAGAATCAGTTGCTCATGGGTAGGATGAGATAATATAGTAGGAATGACAATTATACCTAAAGTAATTTACATATTCAATGCCGTATCAATCAAACTCCCAAATGATTATTTTGTAGAACTAGAAAAAATATAAAAATTCATCTGGAAGAACAAAAAGGGTCCTGTATATCCAGGGAATTAATGAAAAAGAAATGCTAGAGAAGGTGACCTAGATCTACTAGATCTTAAATTGTATTACAAAGCAGCACTCACCAAAACCACTTGATAACAGCTAACACATTACAGCGGTACATCAGTGGAGTAGGTTAGGTACAGAAGACACAGTAGTCAATGATTATAGCAATCTACTATTTGATAAACCCAAGAAACCCAGCTTCTGGGATAAGAACTCACTGTTTTGACAAAAATTTCTGGGAAAACTGAATAATAGTGCAGTGGAAACTGGGAATAGATCAGTGCCTGATATGGTATACAAGAGTAAAATTCGAATGGGTACATGATCTAGGTATAAAGACTGTTACTATATACTATACTATATACTATAAATTAGGCGAGGAAGGAATAGTTTACTTTTCCCATTGATGGAGAATGGAGGAATTTATGACCAAAAAGAGACAGAGAACATTATGACATGCCAAACTGATAACTTTGATTACAGTAAATTGAAAAGTTTTTGCACAAAGTCAAGTGAACCAAAATTAGGAGGGAAACAGAAATCTGGGAAAGAATTTTTGCAACTAGTTTCTCTGAGTCTGTGATAAAGAAATGAGTCAAATAAAAAAATACTTCATTCCCTAATTGATAAATAATCAAAGGTTATGGATATATAGTTTTCAGAAGTAGAAATTAAATGTATCTATAATCATACAAAATATTTTAAATCACTATTCATCAGAGATTTGTAAATCAAAACAGCTCTGAGGTATCACATGACAACTATCAGATGACAAAACAAGAAAGTAATAAATGTTGGAAAAGATGTTGGAGAACTGGAACAGTGATTCCATATTTGTGGAGCTATGAGCTGATCCAACCATTCTGCACAGCACTTTGGAACTGTGGCCATTGGGGGCCGCTGGTACTGTTCAGCAAAACACCTCTGATGTAGAGCAGAGTCAAAGAAGGAGAAAACAGAATAAACAGTGTGGGAATGGGATGATGGGAAATGAATCTAGAAAAAATAATTGAAAACATTGAAGCTAGTTTCATTGATAAAGGCCTCATTTCTCAATCACATAGAGAAGTGAGTCAAATTTATAAATATAAGAGCTCTTCTCCAACTAATAATTAATCCAAAGAAATGAAGTTTTCTGATGAAGTAATCAAATGTATCTATAGCCACATGAAAAATACTCTAAATCACTACTACGATGAGAAATGGAAATTAAAACAATTCTGAGATATCTATACCTATGCCTCATACCTATTGGATTGGCTAATAGGACAGAAAAGGAAAAATGAGAAATGTTGCTAGGTATGTGGGTAAAATAAGACATTAATAAATTGTTGGTGTCGTTGTGAACCGATTCACCCATTCTATAGAGCACATTCAAATTATGCTCAGAGGATATAAAACCAACCATTTCCTTTGATCCAGTAATACCAGGTCTTTTTCCCAAAAAAAGATAAAAAACAGTAGGATCTATTTGTGCAACAATATTTATGCAACTTTTTTTATGTTCACAAGGAACTAGCAATTGAGGGGATGCCCATCAATTGGAAAATGACTGAACAAATTTTGGTATGTGATTTTGGGGGGATGCTATTGTACTATGAAAAATGATGAGCAGGATGCTTTCAGAAAAACCTGAAAAGACATACATGATCTGATCCAAGTCGAAATTCATTATAGTAACAACAACATTGTAAGATAATCAGTTACGAATGGATTAGCTTTTTATGTTCTTTTGCTTCCACATATTAGATGCATAATCTGTTTCAATAGTATTTAAGGACTTTGAGAGCAAGAACGGTTTCCTTTTTGTCTACTACTTAAGCTGATCCAATATAACTGAAAATAATGATGTTTAGGCATTATTAGTTTACTTATTCAATGCCATATTAATCAAATTGCCAAAGAGCAATTTTAGGAAAATAATATTGATTTGAATCAGCAAAAGAATGAGAGTATCAAGGGAAATAATGAAAAGTACCAGATCACAAACTATAATTTGAAGCTGTAATCATCAAAATATTTTAGTACTTGTTCAAAAATTGAGATGTGATTAATGAAACAGATTGTTCATCTAATATATGGAAGCAAAAGGACATAATGTCAAAGTGTTTGATAACCTGCAAGTCTCCAGCTGCAATGGTAAGGACACTTTACTTAATAACAATAAAGATATAATATTGGGAAAATCGCTCTGCAGTGTGGCAGAAATTAGGTTTAGACATACCTTTTACATCATATAGCAAAAGAAACTACAGAAGAGTACCTGATTTACTCTTAAGGGTGTCATAAAAAATAAATTAGAATCAAGGAAGAAATTACCTTTCAGACCTATGTATAGGAGAAGAAATCATGACCATAGAAGGAATAAAGATCACAGAAGAAAAACATTCAATTTTAATTATACATAATTTAAAAGATTTACTTAAACAAATGAGTGCAGCCAAAATTATATGGTTCATGAGGAATTGTAGAAAAGTATTTTCAAGAAAAAATGAAATGTTACTTCATTATCATAATAATAATATAAACAATTTTAGTGATGGTTTTTAAGTCCTTTATGAACTGAAACAGGATCAAAGGACCAGAACAACATTCACAGAGTATCATCAACATCATAAAGAATAACTTTGAAAGATTTTATTAAGGTATGATAACTACAATTCAAGTACTAATGAAAAGCATGTCATCCATCTACTGATAGGGAAGTGGCGGACTTAAGAAAAGAAGATGACAAATATTTTTAGACATATTCAATGTGGGATTGCATTTTATTTGATTATGTATATTTATTATATGGGCCTTGTTTTCCTTTCCATTCTTGTTTCCAGTGGGCAGAAGCTGGGGAGAGGAATGAGCTGGTAAGGGTGGGGCCCAGGCATAGTGAAAAGAAAAAGAAATAAAAAGAGGTTATTGAAAAATCTTTTTCAAATTGTGGAAAATAGAACAAAAGGAAGTTGAGAAAGAAGCCCAGCAAGCGGGACAGCTTTGAAAGCTACATATTGTACTTATTATACACTTAAAGAGAAAAGCAACCTGCACATAGTAGAGATCTGTACTTTCATGTACAATTCTCTTTTTTGTTCTATTCTGTATTTAGAAATAACCATTTTATTTGGTATCCTTTAAGTTCAGATTTTTTAAAGATACATAACAGACCAGTGTCACAGAAAAAAATAAAAGAAAATAATATTATCTTGTGTCTGAGAAATGAGCTGAAAAAAATCTTTGTTTAGATATGAACCAGAGTCACTGAGAAAAAGTCAAGTTCAGTGACTGGCAAGATGACCTTTGTCATATGGTAGATTTTCAATTCAGAAGAGACCTTAGAGATCCTTTAGTACAACCTTCTTTATGTTTCAAATGAGGAAACACAGGCTTAGAGTCATTCATCCTATGTCACATAGGCACCAAGGAGAAGAGCTGGAGTTCAAATGCCAGTCCACTAACTTGAAATCCAGCTCTTTTAAGCAGCTTAGCACAGTGGATAATTACACTAGACCTGGAGTCAAGAAGTTCTCATTTGAAACTTGATCTTTCACACTGGTTGTGTGACCTTTAGCTAAGTCACTTAACTTCTTCAATGCTTGGATTTTTCATCTGAGGTTCATATGGCATTGGAAAGATTCTGGGTCATGCTTCAACAGTTTTGACATATAACCCCTTGCTGGGCTTTTCCCCACTGTGAGGTCCATATCAAAACTTGAAGGATCACAGATTAAGATCTGCATGGGACTTCAGGTTCCAATCCACTCATTTTTACAAATTATAAAACTGAGGTAGAGCAGTTAATTTGTCCAACTTCATGTAGCTGATGTGTCTGAACTATGAGTTAAATTCAGATTTTTTGTCTTCCAGCCTACCTATATCTCATACACCTCTTAGTTGTCTCATCTTGTTTTTCCAAGTTTATTAATTTTCCAAATTTATTGTTTGTTTTCAGTTTTCAACAATCATTTCCTTAACTTCCAAATTTTCTCCCACTCCCAACCCTTCTCCCTCCCCAAGAGGGCATGCAGTGTTATATGGGCTCTACACATTGCTATTAAATGCATTTTCACATTAGCCATGTTGCATAGAAGAATTAAAACTAATGGGAGAAAAACATAACATAACTAAAGGGGAAATAGTCTGCTTCATTCTATATTCTGAGTCCATATTCTTTCTCTGGAAGTGGAACGCATTCTGAAACATGCATCCTTTGGAAATGTTTTAGGTCCTTGCATTGCTGTGAAGGGCTGACTATAAAAACAGTCCTCACACACTATGACTATTACTACATATAATGTTCTTCTGGTACTGTTTACATCACTCAGCATCCATTCAGATAGGTCTTTCCAAGTTTTCTTGATGTCCTCCTGTTCATCATTTATTATAGCACAATAATATTCCTTTACATTTATATACCACACCTTGTTCAACCATTTTGCAGTTGAAGGGCATACCCTTGACTTCTAGTTCTTGGTCACCACAAAAAAAGGGATGCTGAAAGTATTTTTTGTTCATGTTGGTCCTTTACCCATTTTTGTGATCTCTTTGGGATACAGCCCTAGAAGAGGGATTGCTGAGTCAAAGGGTATGCACATTTTTTAACCCTTTGGGAGTAGTTCCAAATCACTCTGCAGAATGATTACATCAGCTCACAGCTCTACCAACAAAGAATTAGTGTTTCAACTCTCCCAAATCTCCAGCATTTATGATTTTCCTGTTTTATCATGTTAGCCAATCTGATGGGTATAATGTTCATCTTATTAATTCATGACAATTTAATAAACATTTATTTACTACTTTAAGCCTCTTTAGTAGGTCCTAGTATATAAAGATAAAAATTAAAACTATATCTTAGGGATTTTATTTTTTGGAGTGTATATTATATATATATATATTTATATATATATATATATATATATATATATATATATTTATATAGATAGATATGTTACATGATAATAAGCAAATGAAAACTAATTTGTTAGGGGAGAAAATGCTAGAAATTAGGGTGATCTGGGAAGGATTCTCTTAGAGTGTGGCATTGAAGCTGAGCTTTGAAGGAATCTACCATGTTAAAAGCTGTAAATGACGTAGAATTCAGTCCAGGCATAGGGAAACCCATATTAATACATATAGGCAAAAGATATTATGCCAAGTAATCCACGAAGGGGAATGATATAGAAGAAGTATGATATAAAAATCATATAAAAGAAGTCTGGAAAAGTAGACTAAACCAAGATTCTGAAGGATTTTAAATGACAAACTGAGGAGATCACATTTAATCCTGAGGACAAGAAGATGGAGATTCTTGAGCAGGGGTATGTCATGTTTGGACCTCTGCTTTATGGAAACCTGGCAACTTCATTTGTATTGGAGAGGAAAAGCTTTAAACTTTAAGCAGGGAGTTCTCTTAGGATCATCTCTTTTATTTAAGATGTCTTTTTTAGTGACACAGTTCAGATATAGAAAACGTTTTATTGATGACAAAAGCAGTGATTGATCATTTTTTGACCATCATGGATAGTTGTAAATATTCCTGGAATCTGCCCCTTCCAAAACAGCTACACTGCTCACACATTCATAGCATCACAGATCTAGAATTATATCTAGAGTTCACCTAGCCTAAAATCCTCGATTTTCAGAAGTGAAATCTAAGTCCCAGAGAGATGAAGTTACTTGTTCATGATCTCACATACTCACATGAGAGGCAGAGGTGAGATACAAACTCAGTTCATATGACTGTATGTTCAGTGCTTTCTTCACTACATATTTTCCTACTATTTCTGTATCTGAGTTATGCCAAATCAAATCAGGATTGATATGCATCTAGCACATGTATATCATCTCTCATTCTTCTGCTGTTTTTTTTTCAATTAATTGTCTATTTATCCTAGATCACTGCATTTTGGTTATCTTTATCTCAGATGTATAGATGACCATAAAGCAGTTCATGGAAATTGGTAACAAAGAGCAACTTTGACTTCACAGGGAAACCTTTTTTTCTTTAATTCATCATAACATATTTTATACCAGGATAAACATTTCAAATAATTTATAAACATATAGGTTTGTTCCAATGTCAATGTTAACTATTATGAAAAACAAATTTCCTTTCTCATGATTTAAAAGTCAGATATAACATCCATATCATTTGGATGATTTGAACAATCACAAAGTACTGAATATGCTAAAATAACTTGAAGTGCTGATTTTAGAGCAAGAAATCCAAAGACTTGGATTATCTAGCCTTTGCTATCTAAGTCAGTATTTGATGAGCAGGAAAATAATTTCTCTCTCTTTCATGTCTTTCATTCATGAAGTGAGAGAGAAGGAAGAAAATATGGTTCTTACAGTTTTAAAAGTATTTGTCTCAAAAAAGGATTATCTCTGTCCAACTACATGTAATATGAATAAGCAATTTTTCTTTCTCTTCTCTACTTATTTATTGTATCACACAAAATTAGGACAATTACTTATTTTGTCCCATGTAGTTTCAATTATGATTTCTTAAATCTAGCTCCAGTAAACCAGCCTTGATAAAAACTCACTGGGATTCAAACAGAGCTACTCACGTTTTAAAAGAAAATTATCCTGACTCCCACTGATTGTCCAAAAATAGGTCCCAGCCCAAAACAGAAATCTAGAGGGTCTTCCCTTGCTAGCATTTTTTTTTGTCATCAGTGTAGACCATCATTTGCCTCATTTCTAACCTTGACTAAAAATATTTCTTGCCTCTGAAGTCAGATTACCTCAGAGGAGAAAAGGAAGCTGATGACTATACACAGTTCAGCTTCACTTAAATACCGTTTACTTACAAGTCAAGGTATTACCTCCCTGATATGGTCCTCCTCAGGAACAAGGGGTAAGCAATACAAATGGTCAATGGTAGATTGATACAGATACAGAGATAAATTGATATGATAAAGAGACAGAGATAGAGAGAGATAGAGACAGACAGAAACAGACAAAGACAGAGAGAGAGACAAAAAGAAGGGGATGAATACAAGTAATATTAATGGGTTTAGACACAGAAATAAATATTAGAGTGCTTCAGGGAGAGCCAAAATTGCAGAGAATGGGCAGGGAATCAACAGGGCTCTTCCCCAAACCCTTCTAAATACCTTTAAACAATGACTCTAAACAAATTCTAGAATGGCAGAACCCCCCAAAAAATAGACTGAAACAATGTTAGAAACCAAGACAACTTAGAATGTCAGCAGGAATGGTCTGTTGCACCAGAGTTACAGTTGGGCAGATTTAAGTACAGGCTGTGCCAGGGCAGACCAGGCCCCAGCAAACAAGCAGCAAGTGTTGGGGTGACTGAATCTCCCTCAGCAGCAGCTGCTTCTGGAGCTCTCAGTCACAGATGCTAAGGGGGTTGAACAACTTGTGAGAAGATTACAAGGATCTCCTCTCCAGCACCAGCAGGACTGTTGCTTCTTCTATACTAGCATCCAGGGCACAACCCTGGGTGGCAGACCCAGGATGAGGAGGAGCATTAGCATAGCAGAGCTTGTGGTTACAGTGGAGGAGGCGGTACTTCTCACAGTTTCAGGGCAGAAAAGAATACTTGTGGTCGCCACACACCAGAGTAAAGGCCAGGATAGTTGTAAGAACCTCTTCTTAGAACGTATTATCTTGGAAGAAGTGAAAACAGCTGCAAAAAACCCTAAAGTTTAGGATAGAATATGCTCCACCCTAGAATAAAAGCCCTACTATATTCTTCACTTTTTAAGTTATCTTTTATTTATTATTTTGTTTTGCCATAGTTACATGTAAAAAAAAATGATTTTTAACATTCATTTTTAAAACTTTGAGTTCCAAATTCTCTCCCCACATCCCCTCATTGAGAGCAATTCCATAAATGTTATACATCTGTAGTCTTGGAAATATTTCCATAATAGCCATGCTATAAAAGAAAACAACCAAAAATATTTCAAGAAAAATAAATAAGGTAAAAAAAGGTGTGCTTCAATCTGCATTCAGTCACCATAAGTTTTTGTCTGGGATGGATAGTATTTTTCATTGTAAGTCCTTTCAAGTTGTCTTGGATTGTCATAGATCAATGTATTGCTGAGTATGTCTAAATCATTCACAGCTGATGCTACAATATTGCTGTTACATTGTAAACAATACATGTCACTTTGCATCAGCTAATATATATCTTCCTAGGTTCCTCTGGGAGCATTTTGCTCATCATTTCTGAAAGTACAATAGTATAACATCATGATCACATACCATAGTTTTGTTCAACCATTTCACAGTTGATTGACATCTCCTCAATTTCCAATTATTTGTGAACAGAAAAGAACTGCTATAAATATTTTTTGTATATATAAGTCCTTTTCCTTTTTGTTTTTTGGGATACTGACCTAGTGGTGGTATTGCTACATCAAAATAACTTTCTATAATCAGAGATGTAATCAGAGTTTTTATGTAGTTTGCTCATTTCCCCAATCTATTACTTGATTTTTAACTCTTTGTTAAAGCACACTGTCTCAAGCTTTAGGGGTTTTGTACAGCTATTTTCAGAGATATTTCTAGGGACCTGTAAGTTTTCAATTCTTCCAAAATGGTGTGATCTAAGGAGAGATGTTTACTATTCTCCTGGACAGTGCTTTGGTTTGTGAGTGAGGAGAGTAGTATGTGCACTCTACTGTGGCCACAAACACTGCTGTGCTAGTGTTCCTCTTCACCCTGAGACTGCCACTAAGGACTGTGACCCAGTTCAGAGTATGGGTAAAGCAAATGAATCTTACCTCTGTTCTATCAGTGAGACCCCTATAATTTTATTCTAACCAGTTATTTGAACCCTTGCTGTCTAGGATATGAGAGCTCTCGAAGCAGCTTTGGTCACTACTGCTGCTGATTTGGTCACTGCCAAGAATTATTGCTGGAATGTTGGTTTGGTGCGACTAGGGAAGTGCTGGCATGGTCTGTGCTGGACTGTTCTCCACTGATAAACTGGTACAACTGACCTTTCCTGCCAGCCTTCCAAGTTTTCTTGGACTGGAAATTCGAAATTTTTTTCACTTCATCTTTTTATGGATCTACTCCTCCAGAATTTATTTACAATCATTTTAAAAATTATTTGGAGGGATTTGTGGGAGAGTTCGGGTGAGTTCCTGCCTTTACTCTACCATCTTGGCTCCCTCTTGCAAGGCCCCACTTTAAAAAAGAGTTTAAAAATAAGTAATAGAGTGTGGGCATGAGAAAATTCAAAATAGTTTGGTCATGGAAAGTTACTATGGTCACAAGAAAGATCAAAACTCAGAACAAAAATCAACACTTGGAAGAAATCAACAAAGTCAAGGTTCCTACATTCAGTGCCTTGAAGAAAATTATGAATTAATCTCAGACAGTGGAAAAGCTAAAAATTTGAAAATTGGGCAAGAGAGGATGAAGAGAAATTGGGAAGAGAAATAAGAGTGATTTAAAAAAAATTGTATGAAAATAGAGTCAACAGCACAGTAATGGGGACATAAGAACTATACTGAAGAAAATAACACCATAAAAAGAAGATTAGTCTGAGTGGAAAAGAATTACAAAAAACCAATATGAAGATTGACAAAAAAGAAGAATGGACAACTGAGAGACATGAAAATTCACTAAAGACAAAAATTCCTTAAAGAGGTAAACTGGCGCATTATATGCAAAGGAGATAAGTTAGATGCATTCCCAATAAGAATAGGGGTGAAAAAAGGATGCCCATTATCACCACTATTATTCTATATGGTACTGGAATAAGAGAAGTAAAAGAAATTGAAGGAATTAGAATAGAGAAAGAAGAAACTAAGTTATCACTCTTTGCAGATAATATGATGATATACTTACAGAATCCAGGGAATCAAGTAAAAAACTACTTGAAAAAATAAACAACTTTGGCAAAGTTGCAGGTTACAAAATAAACCCACACAATTCTTCTGCATTTCTGTACATTACTAACAAAGCACAACAGCAAGAGATAGAAAGAGAAATCCAATTTAAAGTTAGGGTAGACAGTATAAAATTTTGGGGAGTCTACCTGCCAAAACAAATCCAGGGACTATATGAACACAATTACAAAACACTTTTTGCACAAATAAAGTCAGATGTAAGTAAGTGGAGAAACATCAGTTGCTTATAGGTACATCGAGACAATCTAATAAAAATGACAATTCTACCTAAAATTAATTTGCTTACTCAGTGCTGCACTAATCAAATTATTGCATAATTATTTTGTAGAGCTAGAAAAAATAATATTAAAATTCATCTGGAAGAACAAAAGGTCCAGAATGTCAAGAGAACTAACGAAAAGAAATGATAGGGAAGGTGGCTTAACTCTATCTGATCTCAAATTGCATTATAAAGCAGCAACCACCAACACCTCTTGGTACTGGCTAAGACACTGTCAATGAATACAGCAATCTACTCTCCAAGGACCCCACCTTCTGGGATAAAAACTTACTGTTCAACAAAAATTGCTGGGACAACTAGATAGCAGTGTGGCAGAAACTAAGCATAGACCAATGCCTGACACTGTACACAAGAATAATGTCCAAAAAGGTAATGATCTAGGTATAAAGATTCATACTAAAAACAAATTAGTGGAGCAAGGAATAGTGTATTTATCAGGTTTATGGAGAAGGGAAGAATTTTTTATTAAACAAGAGATAGAAAGCATTATGAAGTGCAAAATGGTTAATTTTGACTATATTAAACTGAAAGGTTTTATATAACCAAACCCAACGCAACCAGAATTAGGAGGAAAGCAGAAAACTGGGAAAGAATTTTTGCAGCTAGTGTCTGTGATAAAGGCCTCATTTCTAAAATATATGGAGAGCTGTGTTAAATGTACAAGAACACAAGTCATTCTCCAACTGACAAATGGTCAAAGGACATGAACAGGTAATTTCCAGAGGAAGGAATTAAAACTATCTCTACTTATATGAAAAAAAAAATGCTGTAAATCACATCACTATTGATTAGAGAGGTGCAAATCCAAACAACTCTGAGACATCACATCACAACTATCAGATTGACTAACATGATAAAAGAGGAAGATGATAAATGTTGGAGAAGATGTGAGAGAGTTGGAACACTAATTCATTGTTGGTGGAGCTGTGAGCTCATCCAACCATTCTGGAGAGCAGTTTGGAATCTAAGTTTTAAAGAACTAAGAACATTAAAAAATAAATAAAATAATAAAAAAAGAAATATAGCATTTTACACATGTATAATTGATATCACATTTCTCACCTTCACAATGGGTGGGGAAAGGATAGGATAGAGGGAGAGAGAGAAGCTAGAACTCAAAATTGAAAAATTGAAGAATGTCAAAGATTAATAAATTTTTAAAAAAGAAAAAAATAAGACATTAATGCACTGTTGATGAATTTTGAACTGTTCTAAGCATTCCATAGAGTACTTTGGAAGTATGCCCAAATGTCTACAAAACCACTTGACCTAGCAATACTAGTTCTGTGTCTCAAAAGAGATAAAGAAAAAGGACCTATATGTAATATATATATATATATTAGTTCTTGTCTGGTAGCAAAGAATTAGAAATTGAGTGGATGCCCATCAATTGAGTAATGGTTGAGCAAACTTTGGTATATGATAATGATGGGATACTATTGTGCCATAAGAAATGATGAGAAGGATGCTCTCAGAAAAATCTGGAAAACATGCATCAGCTCATGCACAGGCAAATATACTATGCACAAAAAACATCAAAGTTGTAAGTTGATAAGCTGTGAAGGACTTTGATATTGTCAGCAGTACAATGTTCCAAGACAACTTTGAAGGACTTAAGATGAAAATTGATACCTGTCACCAGAGAAAAAATTGATTGCATCTAAATACTGATTGAAACATACTCTTTAAAACTTTCCTTATATTTTGAGTTTTTATTTTTATGTTTTCTTTCACAACGTTGGTTATGTGAAATGTTTCAAAAAATGTGCTAATCTTCCCTTGACTTTGGAAAGCTTATAACTTTTACCACTGCAAAAAAAAAAAAAAATGAGAATATGGCCTGTTTGTAAGAAGATTCTCTACCCTCCTTTTGTAACCAGTTACATTTTTCTCTAATGAATCTATGTTATAGTTTAAGAAACTTCTTTTAGTTCACTCCTCTAGTGAAATGTAAACCATCTAGGTGTTATCCTATTTTAGAAACTTAGTAGATTACAAGAAAGCATTCTCTTTCCACTGCAGTGCAAATGCCTTCCAAGGTCTTATTTTACAACATATCTAATGCTTTGGGTGCCTTTCTTTTGTTTCAAGCCCCTCTCTAGCATGAAATCTGTACTTGCCTCACCATGCTCCCAGACACCCCTTCAGCCTGGAAGCTGCCTCTTGCTTTGGAAGCATTCTCAATCCTGAAGTCTCTCCTGCTGATTCCCCACCCCCACCCCCTCCCCCACCCAACTTCTTCTCAGGGTTGCTCCTTATTTTCTTTACCACACTTGCAGACAGGCTTCCTTCATCACCTCTTTGTTTTTCGTTTTTGTTTTTGTTTGTTTTTTAATTTGTTTTTAATCTTTCTCCATTAAAATATAAACTCCTTCCAGGAAGAGATTGTCTTTTTTTCCCCTTTTACATGTTTTTCTAGGGCTTAGCACAGTGACTGGCACATAGGAAGCATTTAAACATTTTTGCTGATTGACTGGTAATATAGAGATTCCAAAGCGAAGAAATGATCTTTTCTTCAGAGCTAGAGAGGCAGTAATAAAACCAAAACCTCTTCTAGAAAGCAGATGTCACAAACAGGACTCAAATGGCCAGTTTACATGGCAATTATATCTAGCCACATGTGAAGCTAAATTTCTCAAATTTATTGCTTCTCAGCCTTTTAATTCATTCATTTTAAATTCTGAGGAAAAGCTGCATATTTACTTCCAATGTAAAATAATTTTTGAATGGGGAAAAAAAATAGACCAGACATTTCTGGGTTGGAATAGGGAACTGAGGAAATTATACATTGACATTTGAAGTGACCACCCCTTCCCTGAATAGGTATAAAGCTTAAATTA
Organism: Bettongia penicillata ogilbyi; assembly: GCA_023548195.1. Taxonomy (NCBI): domain Eukaryota; kingdom Metazoa; phylum Chordata; class Mammalia; order Diprotodontia; family Potoroidae; genus Bettongia; species Bettongia penicillata. Next base: position 984,159 of record JAJHZJ010000001.1, on the reverse strand, counting down.
AAGCATATATTTCTGTAACTCATTGCTATAGACTGTATTTATGGCATGTGATCTCTGAACAAAAAAAGGCTGATTTTGGGACTCACGAAGCTTCTCTCTTCAAAGTAATAATGATTTTTAAGATGATGTAAGGCAAAATTTAAACTCTCATAGAAAGATACTTAAATGTTCAACTGGGCATGATGAAAGAAAGAGAGAAAGAAGGAAGAGAAGAAGGAAGGAAGGGAGGAAGGGAGAGGAGGGAAAGGAAAGAAGGAAGTCTTTCTAATGCTAAGGAGAAGAGATAAGAACAATATTGAATTGAGTATTTGAGCGATTGAAGAGACAGCAAGCAGAATGAGGAGAAAAGGGACAAGGTCATTTCTTTCTAGGAAACATCAGCAGTTAAGAACCTAAACTCCTCTAAGAAACGTTATCACTGCTCAAGAACCTAAATTCCACATAGTTCTTTCCTTTTTTTCAGATATACTATGTTAAAATTCCATCTGGGAGAATAAATTCCTCTAAGAAAGATCATGAACCCATGGTTTCATTGGGTCAGTGAAATCCAGAGCTATATTTCTGATATCTCTGCCTCTCTTATCCTTCTGTACAAGTAAAACAGATTACAGTGTAGATTCGTGGAATTTTGAGCATTGCTTATTAGTTCAAATTCCAATCTGTAAAAAAAAATCATCCTGGGCAGATAATACAACCTTTGTTTCCCTATTTGTAAAATAATGAGTTTGTCCTAAATGACCTCTGAGGTCCCTTACAATTCTAAATCAAAGAGTCTCTGATCAGTAATCAAATGCCCTCTTGAGTAGTATGTCTCAGGCTGTGTAATATATTGAATTTATGTATGCCCTCCTAAGAACGACGTAATTTTCCCATCTGTGATCCCATTTGTCCTCATTATCTCTGTAAAATAAAGCAGTAAGGTAAGAAGTAATAGTGCATATTTAATAGATACAAATTGAAAACAAGACCAACATACTTTGTAACTAAATATCTATATTTCCTAGCTCTTTGAAAGGTTATCACAAATTACCTCACATTGAATTAATCAATGAAAAATGGGAAAAATGGCAAACCTAAACCAAATGAGTTCCTTAAATAAACACGGCTGATGACAGTGGTAGGTGTCATGGTAGTTAAGAACAACTAAGGAATGCAAAACATGATAAGTGCATACATAATTAAAGTGCACAAGCAAAAGGGATGAGTTTTAACGCGTGAAATAAAACAATACTATTAGAAATAATGGAATTAGGGAATATTTATAGCAAATAAAAAAAACTATGGTGACATATTTTGGATCCTTCAGTAAAATCTCACATCACTTCTTGTGGAAGTTTAATCTTGGTGAAACAAAGAGTACATTTATTAATGTAGCCCTAAAGAATCATGGATTCTATTAATACTTTATTTTTTTTAATTTCTGCCAAACTTCAATATGCTCAGTTGTTAAAGTAGGAAAGACAAAACATTGTCGTTTTATTTTATTTCTTATGGAATGCTCTGAGTGTAACTTCAAATTGTGCAAGCTTAATATTTCACCAAAAAAAAATCAGAAATTAAGGATATGGATACAGAGCTGAAAGGGCATATAGAGACCATGTGGTTAATTTTAAAGATAAGGAAACTGAGGCATATATATGTGAAGTGACTTAGCTAATGACACACTAGCCCTGGGAAGAAGAGCAAGGATTTAGTCAAAGGTTTTGTGACAAGTTCAATACTGTTTCCACAGTATCATATTGAAATAACCATACTAACCACCTAATCACATTTGGGGGATTATATTATGATGGTGTTTTTTGACATGTGAATGTATCTAACTTAACACACGTTAACCCTTTTCTTCTTCATACCCACTCTGCTGAAAAAGACAGAGCTGGAATCTTTAAACCCATCTGAAAACTGAGAGAACATCATCATTAAGTCACCAAACTACAAAGTGAACTAGCTATCTCTAAGTCAATGCCATATCCTGGCACCAAACTAGCAGGGTTCCCTCATAGCATTTTTAAAAGAGTCAACAAAAAAGATGAATGCTGCCTACTTATTAAGCCAGTAGGGAAGTTTCTTCTCTAAGGGAAACGTATAAATAACAATAACAGACTACAATATAATGAGCAATATTATTTCAAGATAGAATCAGATTAGCTCCAAGCTAACTGACACCATTTTTTTTGCCTATCATTTTTCTACTCTGCTACAAACCACTGGCATCAAATCAGTCACTCTCAATGCTTCACTATAACAGTAATAGGTCTGCTGACATCAAACCCTAAGGAAAGAAATAAAACCTAGGATGAGAGAACTATTATAGACGTTCAAGTTTCTCAACATGCTTAAACAAAAATGGATTGTAAATATAGGTGTCATGATTTTATGAGCGTATTTATTAAGTGGATTTTAATGATTTAAAACAAAGTTTGTGTCTTATATACCAGGACCAAATGAGGTCACTGTAAATCAACAAATACTTGCTGAGCAGAACAATTGCACCTGCTCAATGCAACCTTTCTATTGAATAGAAGTCCTTGTCAAGGACTTGAGTCACAGATGATGCCCCACCTGTTTTCCAGCTGCTAATTTTCTGCCCTTTTGAGCATGTTCTCCATATTAAGAGAATTACAAAGACCCCATATAAACTGAGTATAAGCTAATAATTAGCTTGTTCAAATAGAAGAGTAAACCACCAGCACAGGAACAAAATTATTAGTCAAAAGCTTTAAGGAGGCAAAAAATAAAATACTGTGTCAGGTTGAGGGAGAAAGTACTGACCAACTGTGGAAACAAATAACAAGGTCATTTTTTGGTTTTATTTCCTAACAGGAACAGTCACTTTCTCAAAAATATTGTTTTAAGTGTGTTAATTATGAACTTATATGGAAACAGTTGAGTTAATGAGAAAAAGGGAATGTGTAAGTTTAAAGAGATTTTTTTAGTTAATCTTAACCTTGAATATAAGCGTACTTGGAAACCAGTTCTTAATTGAAAATATTAATAGAATTGATCTCATCGATGTGGTTCCTCCTGCAAATCTTTATGTAGCAATCTATCTATAAGCTCTCATGCTGTATAATTTTTAATATGATTTATTTATTTTCAGTTTTCAGCATTCACTTCCACAAGATTTTGAATTTCACATGTTTTCCCTATCTCTCCCCTCCACCCCTCCCAGGACTACATGGACGCCAACTACCCTTTTCCCCAATCTGCCCTCTTTTCCATCACCCCACTTCTCCAATCCCCTCCCCTCTATTTTCCTGTAGGGCAAGAAAGATTTCTATACCCCACTGCCTGTACAAGTCATTTCCCAGTTGCATGCTAAAACAATTTTTAAGAATCATTTTTAAAACTATGAGTTCCACTTTCTCTCCTTTTCTCCTTTTCTACCTACTGTCTTCAAGAAAGCAAACAATTCGATGTGTAGCTATCCAAAATACTTCTATAACAGTCCTGTTGCCAAAGACTAACCACATTACCCTCCATCCTGTCCTACCCTGGATTGATTCCGTTATCTCCCTTGATATATCCCTCCCAAAATATACCCCTTTACCCCGATATTCCATTCCTTCTGTTATCCATTCTCTCCTATCCCCTTACCCACAGCCTTCCTGCAGTGTAAGAAAGATTTCCATACTCGATTAAATGTATGTTATTCCTTGCTTAAGCCAATACAAGGAGAGTAAGGCTCACTTATTCCCTCTCATCTACCCACTCTTCCCCTCCATTGTAAAAGCTCTTTGTGGCTTCTTTTGTTTGAGATGATTTACCACATTTTATCTCGGGTTTTCTCCCGGTACATTTCTCTGAACGCTTCATTTTATTTTTCAGGTATTCTCCCTTCATATTCAGCTCAACATGTGCCCTCTGTCTCTCTATACATACACATATATACACACGTATGTATAAACATCCACATATACATCCACATACATACATACACACACATATATATATATGAACATATGCATACACACATGTATTCCCTCTAACTACCCTAATACTGAGAAAAGTCTCAAGAGTTACAAATATTATCTTTCTAAGTACTTATGCAAAAATTTCAACTTAATAAGTCCTTTTCAATTTATCTTTCCTATTTATCTTTTCATCTTTTTCTTGATTCTTGTGTTTGAAAGTCAAATTTTCTATTCAGCTCTGTTCTTTCATCAAGAATGCTTGAAAGAGATGTTGCACAAACAATCACAAGGTAACCAAGATTAGGAAGGAAGCAAAGAATTTGGAAAGAGGTTTTGCAATATGGGTCTGTGATAAAGACCTCATAAAATCATTGACTTCCATTTCCTTCCTTCAATATTATTAAGAATGTTGTAAGGCAGGGGAGAACATAGGGAGAAAAATAACAAGTTTCATTTTGACTGTGTCAACTATACATTAATTTCAAGATGTTTAAGAGGCAATTTGAGGGACAAAGTTTAAGGTCAGCATAGAGAGTAGGATAGTGGCACAGTGCTACTTAATACTAAGCACTTAATAAATCAGCTATCTTTCTATCCGTCCATCTATCTAAATATATATATATATATATATATATACATATATATATACATACACACCTATCCATCTGTATATTAGAATGTAAAATCTCTTCTTCAAGATAATTTGGTCATTTTGGACTTCAAAGTATTTTCACAGGTCATTCCTCATAGCAATATCTTCCTAGAAACTAGCACCATGCTTTGACCAAATAATTCCTTAATAAATGAAAATCATATTGAAATGAATTGATTATATCTATCCATCCCTGACTCATATGATAATCACAGTTCTTCCTCATAGAATTTTATGATAATCGGACAAGTAGAGACCCTCCTCACTTATTCTATTGGTTTAGTTTTTGCTTGAGATCATTGAAAAGTATAAAATTCTATGCACATGTAAATTGCAGTCATTGTCATCATCAGTCATCATAATCATCATCATCTTATTCTTCTCATTTATTTTGATGGGGTATAGATGGAAATATTTCTGGGAGAAGTTTGTCCACAAATATTCTAATATATTTATGCTCTATGGACTCTTGCACAGATGGGTAAAATAATATTTTTATTGTCCATAAAACCAAAAAAAATAAAAGAATTATAGATATAAAGCAGGTTATTATCTAGTTGTGCAAATTAATCTTGGCTCTAGAAGATAGGGAAGTTGAAAGATATTGGGGGAATAAATAAGACCAGGTCATAATTGCATATTAAAAGTTTATCCCTGTGGCCTGCCCCTTGTGATACTTCATTATTCCACTTGCAATGAACAAGCTAATAGAAATGGTTGAAGTTAACTGATTACGTGTACAGCAAGAAAACACGTAGGTAGGAAGAGGTTGGGAAAGTTCTGCCTACAACCAAATGAGTAAAAGGTGCCATGTAAGTTGGTCCTGGAACCTGCACTTGCTATCCCAGTGTTAGGCAGACATTGCCATGGCTTCCCTGCCCATTCTGCTCTCCCACAATAATATTTCTCAAGCCTGTTTTATTCTTTAAATTACCAGATACTGTTAAAATAAACGAATTTTGTTCTTGCTAGAAATCCTGCATTCAGAGCAATGACTGTATGTTAGTTGGAGATTGCTTGGGTCCAGGAAAAGCTACATATGTACAGATTTATGGTAGATATATCATTTGGTGTTTTGAGTTACTTTTATTGAATGTATGCAAAAGCCATTAAAACACTGCAAATGACAGCCAAGCACATGTATCAAATCAAGGGAAGAAACTGGATCCATTCTGCCAAGGCCATGGTATGACTAGAGATGATGAAATACATCAGATTCAGGGAAGAAACAATATTTACTTTTTTAGAAATTTGAGAGCTCGATTTTGATAGGGTAAAACTACAATAAAGACATCTCTTCGTAAAAAGACAACTTTTTAATATGTTATTTGGCAATCGATAAAATCTATGGGCTCATTTACTGATTTTTAAAAATTAATAAAATGAAATACATATGATTACAAGTGAAATTAATTGTATTTAAATAGCTATCAGAATTTCAAAACAATAATAAAATTCACTGACTCCCAAGAATAAGACACCATCCCTTGGACTGACAAACTGTGTGAGACCATGAAGAAAAAAAATGAGGAGCTGGGCAATAGAAAATTATAAATACTTTTTTTAAAAAATCCCACAAAATATTTTCCTGGTGTTACATAAAAAGTAGAATTTAGTGTAGAACTGTAAGGGCAATTTTTAGATTATGATCCACTTTGGATGTACAGAGTTAAGTTATTAAATAGAAAAAAAGCAACTGTTAATTAAGTTGAATTTACTTTTCCAAGGAAATCAGCTTGAGATCACATAGCAGGCAACTAATAAATATTATTCCAGTGGCCAGGGCACTAGAATCCAAATAATGGATTCCAACCCTGTTGTAGATGGATATAACACTCTAACAATTCTTTTACCACCCCAAATAAGTCAAGATACTACTTGGACTTTACAAAACATTTAATTAAATTGAAACAATTAATTGGATTGATTCAGTTTTTGTTAGCAGTTTAAAATTTTGAATTATAATATGCATAAATGGGAGTAAGGTAAATTTGGATATCAGGAAATCACCTTTTTGCATATTGAAAAATTACAATCAGCTCCTAGCTACAAAACATGGATTATTGTCTCAGCTTTAGCCCTTTATTTTGTTGTGATCTTGGACAATTTATTTAAGCTTGCAGAACTTTAATTCCTTCAGAATCCAATTGCTCAGAATCCTAATTCCTTTAATCCCCACCATAATCTACCACTCAGAAATATGCGAGAATGAAACAGGTATAGGTTCCTTCAAAGTATTCCATAAGTTTCACTTTTACTGTATGACACTGAAAAGTATATGCAATGTAAATAGAAATTACAATCACCAATCATCATCCTCAAATTCTTCTCATCTATTTTGATGAGTACAGATAGAAATTGTCCTGTGAGAAGTTTCCCTACTGTGATAATGATAAATTTAATATTCTGCTGTTATTGTAAAGGTGGGTAATTTTAAACATTTAAATAAAAAGTACTAGAATATAATCACAATATAATCATTTGTACCTACTGTATAGATTTCAATGAAAGCATCCTCAGACAACTCCAACAGGAGAAGAATATGGCTAAAATGTAACGTATCTTGTTCCCACATAAGTTTGAGATCCTCAAAATGATCTCTATGTTTTGATAGCAATTTATTTCAATTAGCTCAGTGATCATGAGGATTTAAGATGGTAACAGCTTTTAATATATTGTTCTTGAGTTTTTATCAGTTAATATTATAGTAAGTCACTCATAAACAAAAACTCAGTTTGTAATAATGTTCTAGTTTCAATATAGTTTAAAAAGTGAATTTTCCAGAATACATTGAGTTCTTCATTCTTAGTATGGGAATTTACCATCTGTCAATCCATTAAAACATGTCAAGCTTCTGATACATAACCCACCACCAGATTATGTCTTGTAAGGTATATGATAAATGTTTATTTTAAGTTTTCAGAGATATGTTGTGTAATCTCTATGCTTCCTTTCATGATTGCAACAATTTAATTAATTTTTGAGTTTATTAATTTAAATTAATTTAATCAAAGGAAATTAAGTTCAGATTCCTTGGCAATGGTCTTTCTCCAATTTTTGATGACAATGATTCAGTCCTAATTCACTATCATAAACTCATCTATCGCTGCAAACTTATCCTCATGACTCAAATCTTGAGGTTCACGTAGCATTCAAGTGTGTGTCTTCCACAGAGACCTTTTTTTCCCTTTTGATGTAAGCCATTTCATAAATTCCATCTGTCAGCAACCTACTTTAGGTGACATTTGAAAAATCTAATACATGGACCTATTATCAGTCTTTAGTGCTGTTAAAAAAATTGATGTCTATTTGTTCCAAAAAGTATTTCTATAGACCTTTGACCTGTTTAATATATACGCTTAAAGTATTTATCAGTCTTTGTCCTTCTTTAGTCCAAAGAAATAATCATCTTTCTATAGAAACTTTAGAATAATGGGATTATTTCACTGATAGTTTAGTGAGTATCATTCAATTAGTTAGCTATAATTTATTAAATGCCTATTATAGTCCAGACACTGGGCTAAACACTGGGATTACAAAGAAAGTTAAAGACAACAACTTCTCTCAATGAGTTCACAGTAATTGAGACAGGACAGGAGACAGAAAGGGGATAGAGAAAATAAAAACAACATGTCAACAGCCATGTATAGTAAAATATATACAGTGTGAATTCTGGTAATCTCCAAGGGAATATACTATGATTAAACAAGAAAGGTTTATTGTAGAAGGTGGCATTTTAGTTGAGACTAGGAAAAAAAAAGCAGGAAAGAGTTGAAGATAGGGATTGAGAGTATTTCCGGTACAGAAAAGTCAGTAAAAATTCTCAGAGATGGGGGATAAAGTCTTATCATTTGTGGGGAACAGGAAGAGACCAGTATCATTAGATCACAGTCTGTGGAGCTGATTGAAGTGTAAGAAGGCTGAAAAGGTAGGAAGAAGATATGTTGTGAAGAACTTTGAGAACTTACATATGCTTTTCTATTTGATCTCGGAGGAAATGGAAAACAACTGGAATTCATTGAATTGTGGTTGTGGTTGTGATATGCCGCTTGTGTTTTACAACAGTTTGACAACTTGGGAATCTTGAGGCAAAGAGACCAGCAAACAAGTTATTTATTTCAATACTCTAAACAGTAGATGTTAAGGGTATGCAGCAGGGTCATGGCAGTATCTAAGGCAAGAAAACTTCATATAAAAGAGCTATTATAAACTACAAGTGACAAGTCTTATCAAAAGATTAGATAAAGGTGTGAGAAAGAGTTACACCTAGTTTGGGAGTCTTGATAGTCACACATCTTAAAGCGATAAAAACTTGGTAAGAGGAGATTTAAGAGGAAAAAATAATGATCTTTGCTTTGGACATGTTGAGTTTATGGTATGTAAGGAAAATCCATTTGGAGATGCTTAATATACAATGGGATATTCAAAAATACAGATCAGAAGAGAAGTTAGGGCTAATAAGTAGACATGATAATCATCTGCATAGAGATGATAAATAAATATGTGGGAGTTTACGAAATCACCAAGTGAAATCATAAAGAGAAAAAAGAAAGCTTAGGAAAGAACTTTCAGAAACAAACCCTTCTCCCTTGATGTTTTTAATAGGTATAATATGAGTAAAAATCCAAAACAGAGTAGGAGTGCTCAGACAAATAGAAGAAAAGAGAGAAAACATTGTCCCAAAAATCTGGAGAAAAGTGTATTAAGAAAAAGGTAATCAACAGTGTCAAAGACTGCTGGGAGGTCAAAAAATGTTATGCTTGAAGAAATACCATTAGATCTGGCAAGTAAATCATTAGGGGAAATGGCTGAACATTTTTGATTTATGAGGGTGATGAAATACTATTGTGGTATAAGAAATGATGAGGAGGAAGATTTCTGAAAAACCTCAAATGACTTACAAGAATTGATACAGTGAAGGGAGCAGAAAAAAGAGAACACTGTACATAGTAACATCAATATAGTATTATCATCAACTGTGAATAATTTAGCTATTCTTAGTAATACAATGATCCAAGGAAAATCTGAACGACTTATAATGAAAAATGCAATCCATCTCCATGGTGGTGGTGGGGAGTTGGGGTGGGCAGGGAACTTATGGTGTCTGAATACATCTTGAGGTATTTGCTTTGTTTTTCTTTTTTTTTGTTTGCTTTTGCAACATGGCTAATACGGAAATATGTTTTGCATGACTGCACATGAACAAACAATATTAAATTACTTGCCTTCTCAAGGAAGAATAAAGGAAAAGGCAAGGAGAGAATCTAGTATTCAAAATTAAAAAAAAATAAATTGTATTACACTGTAACTGAGAAGAAATAAGAGAGCAAAAAGAGGGTGAGGAGCAAAATGGCGGAGGCAAGGCAACACCTCATCTAAGCTCTGCCCCAAATCTCTCCAAATATTTCAAATAGTATCATAAAAATTCCTGGAAAAAGAGAAGCCACAAAAGTATTAAATAATTTTCCCATGAAACTCAACTTAGAAAGTCAGCAGGAAAGGTCTGTCATATGTCAGTGTGAATGTTGCACAATCTACTGCAGGCTATGTCAGTACAGATACAATCCCAGCAAAGAATAAGCCCCAGCAAAGCGGGAGCAGGCCTTCAGAACCATTGAATCAGTCACTTTAGCAGCTGCTTCTGGAACTCTCAACCAACAGACATAAAGGAGTCAAACTCAGAAGGAGATTGCAGATGTCCCTTTGCTAGCGCTGGGGACAAGAATCTGCTGATTTGGCCATACTTGGATCTGGGTTGTAGTCCTGTGTGTCAATCCCAGGGCCAATAATAGCACTAGCACACCAGAGCTTTCTCCTGCAGTGGAGCACTAATGCTCCTTACAATTCCAGGGTGGAAAAGAATGCTTGTCACTCATAGAACAAAGAACAAGCCAGGAGAGTAGTAAGCACACCTGTCCTTAGAGCACAACAGCTTGGAAGAATGAAAATTTACAGTTCCCTGGAAGTACCTTTGAGAGCAGCTGCACAAAACCCATGAAGATTGGGACAGTGTACTCTCCACCCTGGAAGGAAAGCCCTGCTTGAAAAAAGAGTTGAAAGTCAAGAAATAAGAATACAGATTCCCAAGCCTCTTAGCTCAGGGCAGCAGTCCCAGCAGAACTGAGTGAGAGAGAAGAACAAGGCCACTGACAGCAGCTACAGTCACTCCTGGGCTGATCAGCCCACAGACTAAATGCTTGAAAGTCCTGGGCTTGAACTTCCAGGAGCCAAGATGGCAGAGTAAACTGTAACTGCTCTCACCCTCCCTTTGTTGACCTTAAAAAACCCAGAGCATACTGCCCCAGGAAATGTCCTGTAGTAGTAGAGCCAGGAGAAGGGAAACAGAAGTCTTTCAGATTGGGAGCTTAGAGAGACAGAAAGGAAGAGTTCCTTTCCAAGGGGATCAGTGCAAGACGAGAAGTGTCCAAGCAAGCACCACCTCAGTGGACTAACAGGAGTGCCTGAGCCCCAAAGGGTTTCCAAGATGAAAAAAAAAAAAAGAGCCTGGACAGTATCTTCCAAGAAATCATAAAGAAAAACTGCCCTAAGATCCTAGATCCAGAGGACAAAATAGTCATCAAAACATCAAGGAATATTGCCAAATATTGCCAAATTCCAGAACTATCAAATCAAGAAGAAAATACTGCAACCAGGCAGAAAGAAACAATTCAAATATCAAGCAACTACTGTCAGGATGACACAGGATCTTGCAGCTTCTACATTTATATTGTGGGATTGTAATATGATATTTTGTAAGACAAAGAAGTTAAGACAGGAACCAAGGATCAATTACCCAGAAAACTGAGAATAATCTTTCAGGCAAGGAGATGGACATTAAATGAAATAAGGGATTTCCAGAATTTCCTGAAGAAAACATCAGATCTCAACAGAAAATTTAATCTTCAAATACAAGACTTAAGAGAGGCATGAAAAGGTAAACGGGGGGTTGTTATTCAATATGGGCAAACTCTTTGCATTCCTATATAGGAGGATGATACCTGTTAATCCTGAGACATATATGTATTATGACATTTAAAAGTCATATACATAAACAGAGGGTATGAGTATGAATTAACTGATGTGATGTTAAAAACATAATTAAGGGGTGCGAAGGGATTGTAATGGGAGAAGAGGAAAGGAGGAGGCAGAAAAAGTTAAATTATATCACACGAAGAGGCACAAAAACATATTATAATAGACAGAAAGAGGGGATGGAAATGAGCACCTTTTGGGCTTTTCTCTCATCACATTTATTTCAAGGAGGGAATAACATACCCAGTTAAGTATAGAAATGTAACTTGTCCTACAGATAGTAGGAGGGGAAAGAGGAAAGGAAGGTCAAGGTTAGATGATAGGGAAGAAGTAGTAAGGGAAAAGGGAAAGAAAAGGGAAGGAGGGCTGATAGAATGGAGAAAAGACTGAGGGAGGCAGTGGTAAAAAAAGTAAAACATTTTTGGGAAGGGGAAGAGAGAAGGGAGAAATAAAAGCATAAACAGGAAAGGAAATAGGATGGAAAGTAAGACACAGAGTAATTATAATTATGAATGTGAATGGGATGAATTCTCCCATAAAACAGAGGCAGATAGCAGAATGGATTAAAATTATAACACTCCAATATGTTGTTTTTAAGAAACACATTTTAAACAGGGAGATACATGCAGGTTAAAGGGAAAAGACTGGAGTGGATTATATATGCTTCAGTTGACATGCAAAAAGCAGGGGTAGCAATTCTATTCTTAGACAAAGCAAAGCAAAAATAGATCTAATCAAAAGAGATAAGGAAGGAAACTGTATCTTGCTAAAACACACAATCAAAAATAAAATAATATTCAGTGGCATAGCGAATAGTGAGTGGTATAGCATCCACATTCTTAGAAGAGAAGTTAAAGAAGCTACAGGAAGAAATAGAGTCCAACCTCTCCCTCTTGGAATCTGATAAATTTAAACTCAAAATAAACAATAAAGAAGTTAAGGAAGTGAATAGAGTTCTGGGAAAGGTTTATATGACAGACCCCTAGAGAAAAATGAATGAGAATAGAAAGAAATATACCTTTTTCTCAGTAGTACATGGCACATACACAAAAGCTGACCATGCATTAGGGCATACAAAGCTCAAAATACAGTGCAGAAAGGCAGAGATACTCAATGCATTCTTTTCATATCATGATGCAATAAAAGTTATATGTAATAAAAGGTCATGGAAAGATAGAATGAAATGTATTACAAGCTAAATAATCTACTCCTACAGAATGAGTCAAACAACAATCATAGAAACTATCAATAATTTCTTTCAAGAGAATGAAAATAATGAGACAACCTACTAAAACTTTTGGCTTGCAGTGAAAGCAGTTCTTAGGGGAAATTTTATATCTCTGAGTGTTTACATGAATAAAATAAAGAGGAGATCAATGAATTGGAAATGCAACTGAAAAAGCAAAATAAAAAACAAATTGAAAATTCCCAATTAAATACCAAATAAGAAATACTGGAAACCAAGGAAGAGATTAATAAAATTGAAATTAAGAAAACTATTGAACTAAAAATAAAACTAAGAGCTTATTTTATGAAAAACAAACAATAAAATTGACAAACTTTTTCATCAATTTGATTAAAAGAAGAAAGAAGAAAATCAAATCACCCATATTAAAAAATGAAAAGGGTGAATTCACCTCAAATGATGAGGAAATTTAAACAATAATTAGAAATATCTTTGCCCAATAGTATGCCCATTAATTAGACAATCATATTGTGATGGGTGAATATTTACAAAAATATAATCTGCTCAGGTTAACAGAAGAGGAAATAAAATGTTTAAATAGCCCTGTCTCAGAAAAGGAAATGGAACAAGCCATAAATAAAAATAATGGGAATATATATATATATATATATATATATATATAATAGTGGAAAAATAAAATCCAGGGCTAGATGGAATTACAAATGAATTCTATCAAACATTTAAAGAACAGTTAAATCCAATACTACATAGACTATTTGGGAAAATTGGTAAAGAAAGTTTCCTACCAAATTCATTTTATGGTACAAATATGATTCTGATACCTAAATCAGGAAGAGCCAAAACAGAGAAATAAAAGTATAGTCCAATTTTGCCAATGAATATTGATGCAAAAATTTGAAAAAGATATTAGCAAAAAGATTACCCTGACATGTAGCCATCCTCCAGCAAATAGACCTTATTGTTTTTCAGTGCAGCCTTGAATGGGCAGGCATCCTCCAATAGTCCAACCTCTGCATATTTCAACTCATCATTAGATGGGCTAGAGTCCTCCAGTGGTAGGACCTCCACATCCTTTCTACAAAAAGCAAAAATAAACACTGACCATAGAAAATTTCTATGTGGACAGGAAGATCAAAATAGAAGCTCAAAAGGCAACATTGTCAACCTACCTAATTACAAAAGCTCAAGGTGGCATATGATTTGGAGTCTCAAGCCCAAAAAAGCCTTCTTTGGAAGATCTCAAGAAGAATTTTTTTTAAAAATACGTTTTTCCCTGTTTAGTGATATCTTTTAAAAATGCATTATTAGTTTTCCAGTTCTCAAAGTTAACTTCCACAAGAATTTGAATTCAAAATTTTCCCCCCATCTCTCACAATCCCACACCAGGACAGGGTGCACCCCATCCACCTCTTCCTCCCGTCTGTCCTCCCTTCTACTACCCACCTTCTTCTTTCCTCTTTCCCTCTGTTTTCCTGTAGGTCAAAATAGATTTCTACACCACATTGCCGGTACGTCTTATTTTCCTTTTGCATACTAAAACAATTTTTCACGTTCATTATTAAAGCTTCGAGTTCCATATTCTCTCCTCCTCCCTTGGCCACCCTTATTGAGAAAACAAGCAATTTAATATAGCTTATACATGTATAGCCATGCAAAATACTTCCATAATAGTTATGTTGTGAAAAACTAACCACATTTGCCTCTATTCTATTCTGCCCTCCATTTATTTCATTCTCTCCCTGGACCTGTCCTCCCACAATAATGTTTGCTTCTGATTATCCCTCTCCCCAGTTTTCTGTCCCTTCTATTATCTTCCTTCTCCTATATCTCTCCCCCTGCTTTTGTGCAGGATAAAATATATTCCAGTATCAAATTGAGTGTGTGTTATTCCCTCCTTAAGCAAAATCCCATGAGAGCAAGTCTCACTTATTTCCTTTGCTCTCTCCTCTATTCTCCTCCATTGTAAAAGCTCTTTCTTGTCTCTTTTATGTGCGATGACTTGCTGCATTCTACTTCTTCCTTACCCCCTAGAACATTCCACACTCAACAGTAAATTTTATTTTTTAGATATTCTTGCTTTATATTCAGCTCACCCTGTACCCTCTGTCTACGTGTGTGAGAATGACAATAATGAGACAACATACCAAAACTTATGAGATGTGGCCAAATTACTTCTTAGAAGAAATTTTATATAGGTATATTCTTACAGGAATAGAATAGAGAAAGAGAAGATCAATGATTTGGAAGTGCAGCTTAAAAGCTAGAAAAAGAACAAAGTAAAAATCCCTAATTAAATGCCAAATTCAAAATTATTTTGAAAATAATTAATTTTTCATTTTTATCATTCACTTCCATAAAATTTTTGAGTTTTAAAATGTCTCCCCTACCCTCTCATCCCTTTTCCCCAAGATGGTATGTAATCTGATATAGGCTGTACTTACACACAATGTTCTTCTGGTCTTGCTCATTTTTACTCAGCATCAGTTCATACAAGTCTTTCCAGGTTTGTTTATTTCTGGTCTTCTTGCTTACCTTATAGAGTATGCACAATTTGATAGCCCTTTGGGCATAGTTCTAAATAGCTCTCCTGAATGGTTGGATCAGTTCACAACTCCATCAGCCATGCATTATTGTTCCAAATTTCCCACATCTTCTCCAACAATTATAATTTTCCTGTTTTGTCGTGTTACTCAATGTGATAGGTGTTAGGTGGTACTTCTGAATCACTCTGATTTTCATTTTTCTAATCAATGGTGTTTTAGACTATTTTTATATGACTATCGCTTTAATTTCTTCCTCTGAAAATTTCCTGTTTATATCCTTTGACTATCTGTCAATTGGGGAATTGCATTCTTATTAAATTGATTCAGTTCTTTCTATATTTTAGAAAAGAGGCATTTATCAGCAACACTGGTAAAAATTCTTTCTTAGCCTTCTGCTTCCCTTCTAATGTTGATTGCATTGGCTTTGTTTGTACAAAACCTTTTCAATTTAATGTAATCAAAATTATCTGTTTTGCATTTCATAATATTCTCTATCAGTTATTCAGTCATAAATTCTTCCCTTCTACATCTGAAAGGTAAACTATTCCTTGCTCTCCAAGTTTGCTTATATTATGAGTCTTTATATCTAAATGATGTACCCATTTTCATTTTATCTTGGTATAGAATGCAAGATGTTGGTTTGTGCTTAGTTTCTGTCATATTATTTTCCAGTTTCCCCAGCAAATTTTGTTAAAGAGTGAGTCCTTATCCTAGAAGTTGGAGTCTTTGTGTTTATCAAATAGTAGATTACCATAGTCATTAACTCTTGTATCTTGTGTACCTAACTTATTCCAATGACCCACCTCTCTATTTCTTAGTCAGAAAAAAGTGTTTTTGATGATTGCTGCTCTATAATGCAATTTAAGCTCTCATACAGTTAGGCCACTTTCCCTTGCATTTCTTTTTACTAATTCCCTTGATATTCTGGATATTTTGTTCTTGTAGATTAATGTTGTTATTAATTTTTCCTAGTTGTATATAATATTTTTTTTCTGGTTTGATTGGTATGATATTGGATAAATAATTTAATTTAGGTAGAATTATCATTTTCATTACACTAGCTCAGTGTAAGTGACTTTTTACTATATAGATCTGTCTTTATTTGTGTAAAAAGTGTTTTGTAATTTTGTTCATAAAGTTTTTTCTTTTTGTTTTGGCAGGTAGACTGCCAAGTATTTTATAATTTCTACGATTACTTTAAATGGAATTGCTCCTTCTGTCTCTTGCTCTTGGGCTTTGTTAGTAATATATAGAAATGCTGATGATTTGTGTGGGTTCATTTTGCATCCTTTAACTTGGCTACAGTTGTGTATTATTTCAAGTATTTTTTGTTTTACTTGATTCTCTAAGATTCTCTTAGTTTATCATCATATTATCTGCAAAGAGTAGTAGCTTTGTTTCTTCTTTGCCTATTCTAATTTCATCATTTTCTTCTTCTCTTTCTAACACTAACATTTCTAATACGATATTGGATAATAGTGGTGATAATGGGCACCCTTGTTTCACCCCTGATCTTAGTGGAAATGTTTCTAGATTATCCCCATTACATATAATGTTTGCTGATGATTTTAGATAGATGCTACCTATGATTTTAAGGAATACTCCAATTATTCTCATGCTATCCACTGTTTTAAATAGCACTGGGTGCTGTCAAAAAAAATTCTTTTCCAGCATATATTTAGCTAATCATATGATTTCTGCTAATTTTATTGTTGATATTATCATTGATATCAATTATGCTGATTGTTATCCTAATATTGAACCAGTCCTCGATTCCTGGTATAAATGCTACCTGATTATATTGTATTATCCTTGAGATAAGTTGCTGTAATCTCTTTACCAATGATTAATTTAAAATTTCTGAATCTATATTCATTAGAGAAACAGGTACATAATTTTCTTTCTCTGTTTTGGTTTATTCTAGTTTAGGTACCAGAAACTTGTTTGGATCATAAAAATAGTTTTCTAAGACTCTTCTTTGCCTATTGTCCCAAATAGTGCATATAGTATTAGAATTAGTCCTTCTTTCAAAGTTTAGTTGAAGTGTAAATCCATCTGATCCTGCACATAATTTTTCTTTTGGGAATTCATGGATGGCTTGTTTATTTTCTTTTTTTTTATGAAATGGTGTTAAGTATTTTATTTCCTCTTCTGTTAATATGTACAATCTATATTTTTTGTAAATATTCATCCATTTTTGTTTAGATTGTCATATTTATTGGCATACAGTTGAGCAAAGTATCTCCTAATTATTATTTTAATTCCCTCCTCATTGATGCAAAATTCACCCTTTGCGTTTTTGATAATGATAATGGTTTCCTTTTTTTAATCAAATTAACCAAAAGTTTACCAATTTTTTTCAGGAAAACAACTCCCAACTTTATTTTTTAGTTCTATCATTTTCATAATTTCAGTTTTATTAATCTCTCTTCTGGTTTTCATAATTTCTAATCTGCTATTTAGGAATTTTTAACTTATTCTTTTTCTAGCCTTTTTAGATGCATCCCCTATATGTTGGTCTCCTCTTTTTCTATTTTATTCATGTAAGCCTTTAGTGACATATAATTTCCTCTAAGAGATGCTTTGGTTGCATCCCATAAGTTTTGGTATGTTATCCCATTGTTATCATTCTCTTGAATGAAGTTGTTGATTTTTTCTATGATTTGTTGTTTGTTTGACCCACTCATTCTTTAAGATTAGATTATTTAGTTTCCAATTAATAATTTAGTCTATCTTTCTATGTCTTTTTATTACATGCAATTCTTTTGCATCATAATCTGGAAAAGATGCATTTAATATGTTTGCCTTTCCCCACTGGATTGCAAAGTTTTTATGTCCTCAGACATCATCACTTTTTGTGTAGGTGCCATGTGCCATGTATCATTCAGAAAAAAGGTATATTTTTTTCTATCCTCATTCAATTTTCTCCAGCTTTCTACTATATTTATAATTTTTAAAATTTGATTCACCTTGTTAACTTATTTCTTGTTTATTCTGTGGTTAGATTTACCTAGTTCCAAGAAGGGCAGGTTGAGGTCCCCCAGTCATTTAGTTTTGTTTTCTTTTTCTTCCTGTAGTTACTTAACTTCTCTAAGAATTTGGATATTATAGCATTTCTTACATATGTGTTTAGAACTGATATTACTTCATTATTTATGATATCTTTTAGGAAGTTGTATTTACTTCTTTATCTCTTTTAATTTTACCTATTTTTCCTTTTATTTTGTCTGAGATCAAGATTGCTATCCTTGCTATTACTTTTTTTTTTTCACTTCAGCTGATGCATAAATATATTCTGCTCTAGGCTTTTTTAACCTTTACTCTTTGTCTCTCTGCTTCTCATGTGTTTCTTATAAACAACATGTTGTAAGATTCTGATTTTTAATCTACTCTATTTGCTTCTTTTTTTTCTTATTGAAGACTTTCTCCTATTCTCATTTTCAGTTTTGATTACTAACAACTTATTCCTTCCCCAATTTCTCTTTTCCTCACTGCTTTCACCCTTTCCCTCCTCACCAGTATTTTACTTCTAACCACTCCTTTCCTTAATCCACTTTCCTTTTTTTCAACCTCTCTCCCTCTTATTTCCCCTTTTGCCTACTACTTCTTTCCTTTCTTCCTTTCCTCTTATCCATCTCCTCCATTTTGTTTCCCCTTCTCCTCTCACTTCCTTATAGAGTGTGATAAGTTTCTATAAGCAAATGAATATTTGTATTATTCCCTTCTTGAGTCAAATCTGATGAGACCAAGATTCAAACAATGATCACCAGTTCCCTTCTTTCCCCACACCGTGGTACATGATTGTGTTTCTTCCTGCAATTTAATTTATCCTGTTCTGCCTCCTACTTTCCTTTTCTTCTAGTCCAATTCTTTATTTTCATCCCTTAAATGATTTAAATGCATTTAAATGCCATAATAATGATACACTTCTCAAGAGTTACATACATCGTTTTCCCCTGTAGGGATGTAAACACTTTAATCTTATTGAATAGTGTCTTTTTTCCTTTCTTGTTTGCCTGTTTATACTTCTCGTGATTCTTGTATTTGGAAGCCATTTCTTTTTTTAATTCAGTTCTGGGGTTTTTTTGTGTTTTTTTTTTTTTTGTATCAGTAGACTAATGATACTTAAATTATTTCTGCTGCATCTTTTTTTCCAGGCCAGTTGTTCTTTCTTTCTAGCTTTTAAAGTTGAGCTCTCCTGTTGGAACACAGGGGGAACTGTCCCAAACTTCCTGTCCTGGGGGCCCAGGGCCTGGTCACTAGGTCTGTGTCCTGGTCCCTCAGGTGCTGGCTACTAGAGTTTGTAAGGTTCTGGCAGCTTACCTGGCGCAGAGCTGGGATGCCAGTGGTGGTGTCTGGCCTGTGCTGAAGCCAGGTCAGGTGATGGTGTGGTTGTTGTTTTGCTTCCCTGAGATGGCACTGAAGCATGAGGAGGTTCACTGGATGATGCCCATCCTCCTACGGTTGTGCTGAAGCGTGGGGAGGTATGGCTACTGGAAGACACCTGCCTGACCATAGCTACACCAGTACATCTGGTGATTCTCCTAGCTGAAGTCAACTGCTCTCTCTGGCTGTGGTAACTCTGTGGAGTGGAGGGTTGTCCAATTCCGGTGTTGGTTTTGGTGCTTACCTGCTCAGCTGCTGTGGGGCTCAGGATCTACCACTAGTTTATTGAGGTGGTGTCTGCTGTGGTTTTATTGGAATGCTTCCTGTCCTGGACTGTGCTCCACTTTTACACAAATGGTATGGATTTTATTTGCCAATCCTCTAAACTGTTCCACTCTGTTTTTGTACCTACTCTGCTCTTCCAGGATCTTTCCTGGGAAGCTGTTTTGTTGATGTTTAATAGTGGGAATGGCAAAGGAAAAACAATCCACTGCTTACTATATCTTGGCTCCCATAAGTCTTAACTAAGTATCTAATTTATAAAAATGCTCTGTCACATTGTCAGTATTTTTCTAAGCTTAATTCTGAAGAGAACTATGGGAGTTTATAATGGGCTATTGCTTTAAAGTCTCAAAAGTAATTTTTTTGGCATTTTTACTGCACAGAGGTAATCAATTTTATGTAGCCAAATATATTTTCTAAGTTTCATAATAAAATTCAAAAATAAAATTCTCTGGAGGTCAGTTTATTTGGTATGTTTACAGAAACAATTATCTTTTAGATATTCACTATATTACCCTTTCATTATGAATCTGACTTCTCTAACAACAGTTTGGTTAAGGTAATTAAGTATTTTTTTGGAATTTCATAATAAATAACATTACACAATTCATCCATAGTTAGTACAAAGTACTTTCAATATAAAATGTTTGTCTGACTACTTGTATTCAGAATGAACACTGATAGGGAAATTGAACATTTTATCATGCATTTTTTTTCTTCCTTTTACCTTTTCATGTTTTTCACTATGGCATATTTTATTATCAATAGAAAAAATATCAAACAAAGAGATTCACCATAAATTTGTGTATTTGGGAGTGATTCATAAAAGCATCATTTAAAAGTTGCATTAACTTTATATGAATTAAGATTTAATATTTTTCCTGCCTTCTCTAACAAATGTTAGTTTACTTTAAATGTTTTCCTTGCCTACTCATTGGTAGACAGTAAATATTCATTACAGGAAATTGTAAGATTATTTATTATAGGATATATATTCTTATAAATCAAGTATACTTTTCCTTATATGACATACAGTAATATTCCATCACAACCATATACCCCAACATGTTCAGTCATTGCCTGGTGAATTCACATTACCTCTATTTCCAATTCTTCAACACTACAAGAAGAGCCACTACAAATATTTGTTTCATTTTGCAAAATCTTTTTGGAATAGAAACCTAAGTGTGGAATTGCTAGTTCAAAGCATATACATGATTTTATGATACTTCCAGCATAGTTTCAAATTTCTCTCCCAAATCACAACTCCACCAATAATGCCATTAGTGTCTCAATTTTCCAACATGTTCTCCAACATTTATCATTTTTCTTTTCTGTCATATAAACAATTTTATAGTGTGTGACTGTACTTTAGAATTGTTTGAATCTGCATTTTTCTAATCAGTATTGATTTAGAAAGTTTTTTAATTTGATTTTCGATAACTGCTTTCTTCTATAAATGATCTGTTCATATTTTGACCATTTATTAATTGGAAAATTAATCATTTTTATAAATCTCATTCAGTTCTCTATGTATTTGAAAAGTAAGACTTTACCAGAGAAAAATTATTATAAAATCTTCCCCCTCCCAATTTCCTGCTTTCCTTCTAATCTAAGCTACATTTTTTTTTGTTTGTGGAAAAACCTTTATTTTTAATCTAATATAATCAAAATAGTGCAATTTGTATTGCATAATGCTCTGTGTTCTTTGTCTGGTCATAAATTCTTCCTTTATCTATAGACCTAGTAGGTAAATTAATCCAGGTCTCCTAATTTCCTTGTGATTTTGCCCTTATTTCTAAACCATGTACCCATTTGGACCTTATCTGGGTAGACAGTGGAAGAAATTTTTCTATGCCTAGTTTTTTCCAACTTGCTTTGAAGATTTCCCAGAATTTTTTTTTACAAATAGTGAGTATTTTTAGCAAAAAAAATAAATAAATCTTTGTATTATCAAACATTAAGTTGCTATGATAATTTGCTACTTTATATCTAATCTATTCCACTGATCCACCACTATATTGCATAGGCAGTGCTGGATTGTTTTGATGATAACCATTTGGTGATATAGTATGGGATCTGTTACTGCTAGGTCACCTTCCTTCACGTTATTTTTTTTCATAAATTCACTCAATGTTCTTGATCTTTTGTTCTTCTAAATAAAATTTTGATAATTTTTTTTTCTTTAGCTCTTTGAGATAATTTGTGGTAGTTTGATTGGTATGGCACTGAATAAGTAAATTAATTTAGGTAAACATGTCTTTTTATTTTATAGGCTCAGTCTATCCATGAACTGTTTATATTTCTCCAATTGTTTATATTGACTTTATTTGTAGGACAAGTATTTTGCAATTGTGCTCATGTAGTTTAAGGATTTGTCTTAAGGGAAACTCCCAATATTTTATATTATGTGTTTTATTCTAAATGAAATTTCTCTTTCAATCTCTTGTTGCTGGACTTGGACTGTAATACACAAAAATGTTAATTATGTGTATGGTTTTATTTCATCTAATACAACTATGCAGAAGGTGTTAGTCATTACAATTACATTTTTAGTTTATTATTTTATGATTCTTTAAGCATACTGTTATATCATTTGTAAGGCATGAAAGTTTTTTGTTTCCTTATGAGTCATCCTAATACCTTCAGTTATTTATTTTCTTTCCTTATTGCTATAGATAACATTTGTAGTGCAATATTGAATAATCTTAGAGATAATGGGCATCTTTCCTTCATCCCTGTTCTTTTTATTAAATTTATCTTTCAATTTATTTATTTATTTTTAGTCTTCAACATTCATTTCCACAAGATTTTGAGTTTCAAATTTTCTCCCCATATCTCCCCTTCTCCACTCCGAAACAGTCTGCATTCTGACTACCTCTTCCTGTAATCTACCTTCCCTTCTGTTACACCCCTCCCTTCCTTTATCTCCATTTCCTCTCTTTTCTTTAAGGGCAAGATAGATTTCAACACCCCATTACTTGAATCTTTTATTTCCCAGTTACATGCAAAAACAATTCTTAACATTTGTTCCTAAAACTTTGAGTTCTCCTCTCTCGTCCTCCCTCCCCACCTATCCTCACTGAGAAGATAATGTAATTCAGTATGGGTCATATATGGGTAGTTTTGCTAAAGACTTCCATAATAGTCATGTTGTAAAAGTCTAACTATATTTCTCTTCATCCTATCCTGTCCCCCATTTATTCTATTATCTCTTTTGACTTCATCTATTCTCACATCAACACTCCTTCTCACCCTAGAGCCATCATTCAGGGCTGAGATACAGATCAGCTGCTCAATTCTCCCAGGATATTTAGGCGAGGGCTCCAACAATGGAAGCTGCTGCAGCCTGGGGCTGGGGCCATATTGCTGTATTCCCTTCTCACACAAGTGAAAGAGCTTTCTCACTGACTTTTGAAGTTGTCTGGAATTTTTTGAGTTGAGGAATCTGGGACCTGCAGTTGCTGCTAGTGACACATTGAAGCCCATTTCAGTCCTGTCCTTGCTGACTGTCCCTGATCTTATTGTGAAGGCTACTCAGTCACTTCAGTCATGTCCAACTCTTAGTGGACCTATTTGAGGTTTTATTATTAAAAACAAAAACCAGCAACAAATTGTAGTTATATGCCATTTCCTTATTCATTTCATTTTACAGATAAGGCAAACAGTGACTTTCCCAGAGTCATACAGCTAGTAAGTATCTGAGGCTAGATTTGAACTCAAGCCCAATGTGTAATCCACCATACTTCTTATAATTGCTAGTGAATTCACTTTTTTTTCATTTTGGATGGCAGTAATTTGGTGTTCCTTTTTTCTTTATCTAATCATATTAACTAACAATATATCTCTTTTCTCATGCAATTGGTTCTTAATTTTTTTATTGATTGAATAATTTTCTTATTTTAACTTTTATTAATCTCAATTTTAAGGTTTTCCAATATTTTTTCTTTTTCTATTTTTTTACTTTCATGTTTGATTTATTGATCTACTCTTTTTCTACTTTATTGATGCAATTGATTGTTTCTGTGATAAGTTTCTATGATTCTGTTCTTTCATTCACTTATTATAAAAATATGGAATATTCATTTTCCAATTAATTTTAATCTACATATCCATGACACTATTGAATATTTTATTGCAGTATGGCCTGAAAAGGATGAATTTAATATTTCTTCTTTTCTACATTTAGTTGTAATGTTTTTGTGCCCTAACACCTGTTTAATTTTTGTGTAGATGGTATGTATCATGTAGGTATCATATATCATTCCATTTTCTCCAAAGTTCTATTATATCTAAGTTTTTGTAATTCTGTTAATCTTCTTTACTTCTTATTTATTTATTGTTAACTGTATCTGGTTCTGAGAGGAGAAAGTTGATATCCTCCATTTATATCTTTTCTTGTAATCTATTGCTTACTTTAACTTGTTTAACTTTTTTCTGTAAGAATTTACATGCTATGGCATTTGGTGAACATATGTTTAGCATTGACCTAGCTTCATTATCTATGCTGCATTTTAGCAAAATGTAATTTCTGTGCTTATCTCTTTTAATTTGATCTATTATTTTTGCCTTGTCTGATGTCATGATTGCTACTCTATCCTTGCTACTTTTACACCAGATGAAATGTTATGGATTCTGCTCCAACCTCTTATTTTTTTTCATGTGCATTTCCTATAAACATCCTATCAGATTCCAGTTTTTAATTCATTTTTATATCTGCTTTCATTTTATGTCCTTCCCAGTGACACTTTTTATTATCAACAATGTATTTCCCTCCATCCTTTTTCCTTTCTCTCTCTCTCTCTCTCTCTCTCTCTCTCTCTCTCTCTCTCTCTCTCTCTCTTTCTCTCTCTCTGTCTCTCTTTAACTTGGACAATTCTCTTTTTCTAAAAAATTCTTTTGTTCAATGAATTTTCAGTTGTTCTTCTCTTCAAGGGATTTTTGTGCTTCTTTTACTATTCATTCTATTCTATATTTTAATGTGTTATTTTCTTCAGTTTTTTGTTCCTTCCTTACCAAGCTGTTGACTTTCTTTTCATAATTTTATTTCATTCTTCTCATTTCTTTTCTCAGTTTTTCCTTTTTCTTATTTGATTTTCAAGTCTTTTTGAACTTTTTCAATAATTCTTTTTAGCTTGTGTCCAGTTTACATTTGTCTTGTCATCTTTGCATGTGATTGCTTTGACTTGGTTGTTTTCTTTTGTGTTTGTGCTTTGATCTTCCTTGTCTCCATGGTAACTTTCTATGGTCAGGTTTCTTCTTCATATTTTGTCATTTTTTTCTAGTCTATATCTTGACTTTTAACTTTATCTTAAAGTTTGCCCACTTCTATGAGCACACTCACTCCTTCTGACCTTATAAATGCAACTCAAAATCTCTTCCAGTATCCCTCTCCACCCTGAACCTGAGGCAAAGACCCTCTCTCTTGAGGGACCAGAACCACTGCTCTTCATTCTGGAATTTTGACTAGGGCTCCTGTTCTCCCTCCCTTTAGCAAGTATCAGTGCTCTAGTGCTCCCTGTCACCTTGGGACTATGACCAGGAATTGAATATGGTTAATGCAGCAAGGTCCTGCCCCAGAATCTGGAAGGAGTCCCCAGTAATTTTGCTCTATCCACTTGTCTGACCCCTCAACCCCAATAGTGTTTGTATACTGAGAGTTCCTAAAGCTAATGTCCTGTTGATGCAGACACCCTCAAGATTCAGCACAGGCTGTGCTGCTTCAGCCCACCATCATTCTATGAGTAAGTCCTTTCCTGTCAATCTCCTAAGTAGGTTTGAACCAGAAAATTTTTTTCACCATAAACTTTTGTTGATTCTGCATTTTACAATTCTATTTGAAGCATTATTTTAAAGTTTTTTTTTTTTTTTTTTTTTTTTTTTTTTTTATGGAAGGAGGGCTGCATGAGGGCTAAAGGAGTTCCTATTACTCTAGATTCTTGGCTAGACTTTTACCTGGATTAGTTTCAATCTACAATATTAATTTGTAATGGAATTATTCAACACAATCAGCACCAGTTACAAAAGTGCCATACCAGTGTCATTCAATATCAGCAGTGTATGAGAGAGAAAAAAAAAAAAGATGAGTGGTAATATACTCTATGGTTGAGGATTGGACATGGGAGTAGAAAATAGAAAAATGATGCCTACTATTCTTTTTGATCACAGAACAGTTATTCTCACTCCTTCCAAATATCTTTCTACCTATGCCCTGACCTCATTTCAATGCAGGGTCCAGATCAATGTTGCAGATAAGATGACTTCTTTCTCCTATGCATATGATCAAGTTGGTTCAGTCCATAAAACTTCTATAATTTGACAAATATATGTATGTGTATATTATTGTATACATACATATATATAGTATATAAGTACACATATGTGTGTATAATTATCTCTATTGTGCTATTTTATTGTGGCTATTGCTCCAAATTCTATGATAGATCTTATTCTCTTCTCCCTTTTCATTCCTCTTGATAACCTCATCAACTCTCATTGATTTAAGTGTCATCTAATTAACTTCTAGACTAATATGTTTTATCTCTCTCTCAAATTCAGTGCCACAGTAACTGATGCTTGTTAGCAATTTTGAACTTCACGTTCTGGAGACATCTTATAATGTTAAAAACTGAATTCCTTATCTTGCCATTTAATTCCTGTTTTCTTCCATTCTTTCTCTTTTCTCTCCCATCACATAGGTTTATATTTTTGGCTTTAAACTCTACTCCTCACCCTTCATAACCCCACATATCCCAGCAGTTACCAAATCTGACTATTTCTGCATTCACATCACCACTTCCATCTAACTGCTTCTCTCTAGTCAGACACGATGACATCTTAGTTCAGACTCCAATAACTTCTGACTTGTGTTATAGCAACAACCTCCTAATTGCCTCACCGAACTAAAGTCTCTCACCACTCTAATCCATTCAACCCTGTGCTGACAAAGAAAATTTCCTTCAAAACTGGTGCATCTATGTGAGTCACCTTTCCAATTAACTCTATTGATGTCTCATTGTCTCAGATAAAATTTTGATTTTCTGTTTAGTTTTTAGAATACTATGTAAGCCAAACCCCACCCAGTGTTCCAGTCTCATTGAGTATTCCTCCTTTCCTCTGTGAAGTAGTCAAATTTTCCTTCTCTCTGTTCCTCTTGCAAACTAGATCATCTCTCTACCATTTCATGTACTGTTCAACACATCAAGAAGGCATTGTGAGTAGGGATTATTTCATTCTTTGTATTTGCATGCCCCACAGTCAGCATGGTGCCTGCTATATGGTAGGCATTTAGAAAATACTTGCTAAATGATTGGTTGGTTGATGTACCGGACATCAGTCAAAAATGAGGATTTCTAGATTTAAGCTTCCTTCAGGCTTTCAGTCTATAACTATACATTCTGTGATACATCAAATATACAACAGACAACAAAATTTATTGAGTTTAAAAATGGATCATAACATTATGTTTCTTAATAATTAAATAGAAAATGTAAAATTGACTTTGCATTTTGTATTAAAAATACCTCACTGCGGATACTCAATTTTTAAAATGTCATAAAAGTCAGATATTATGCCCTAGAAGAAAATCAGGTTATTCTACCATTAGAATAGCTATGGCATATCATATAAATACTCTCAACCTTGCCCCTTTAGGAAAATCTATTTCTCCACTCACCACAGATGCTTTCAATTGTAGCTTTTTCTGTCCAGAGAAGTCTTTTAAAAGTACTTGTTTTCATACTTCAGAAAAATAACCTTAAATTAAGGTATTTGTTTTGAGCAATTATTTTCATCCTAGAAAAGAAATATAACATATTTCTAAGTCCCCCCTCCTTTTTTTTACCTAAACTGGTCATTGTATTGTTCAAGAATCATAGAGTATATTTCCCTATATAAGAGTTTAATTACTTTGTGTCTTGAGATATCATTTGTAAAATAAGATTATAGCTGGAATAGATGAGATCCCTCTGATGTTATATGAAAAAAGTCTTAAATATTTTGCAGCTTAACAGACTTTATAACTCTGCTGTATGCATCATCTGTGGTTAAATGATGCATCCTTGAAATCTTAACACAGAGAACTGTCTTCTGTTCAAATATGCCTTGACTGATGTCACCCTGACTAAAGTGTATTATTTAAAAAGCACAGTGCAAAAAGAACAGCTGTCACCATGAGAAGTCTACACATATTTTCTCAGAGTACTCTCACACTGACAAATTGTATTTAATCATGCTCAAATTTCATGAGAGTCACCAAATTAGTTTTCTTTTTTTAATTCTTAGTTACTATTGCTAAAATTGTAGGAATACAAACTCTCCATACACTCATTTATTCCTAAGAGACTGATAAATCAAGTAAATTATTTTGAAGAAATAAGTTAATAGACATGTTTATTCCTACCAGTAATATTTTCCCTTGTGAGGTTGAAATCAGTAAAATGAAAAGTGGAAGATAAATCTATTTATTTCTTTAACACTATTTATTGCTTTGCAATCTGCAATAGTGAAAAAGAATAGGTGCTACTGTTTTCTAACATTATCTTTCTGGTTTCCTTTGTTGCTCAACTCTACTGCCTTATTTGTTTTCTTGAGTATTTTGCATGATGCCTGGAAAATGATACCAAAGTCTGAAATAAAATGTAGTGATACAGACTGCTGGACTACACAGAGACTTTATTATCTAATTTATGACATAAAAACTGATTTGTAGGTGTTAATAATTGGTTTCCCCTTCAGTGTGAAGGAATAGTCATGGCTTTTGATAGAATAATTAGCTATCAGCAAAATGCTTGGCAAAAAATTTGTGAGAGATCTCAACTAGAAATACAGTTAAGTTAAACATAGAAAACAAGACATATGAGTTAATTTTTTGGGAATTATAAAGTAAGTGCAAAAATTAACACCAAAATTCATAAGGCAGTCACACTCACAATTTTGTTTGATAATTGCATCTCCATTTTGGGAAATCAAGTCAATCTGACTCTTATCAGAAACTGAATTTTCAATTACCTGTTATTTTTTAATACATTTTTATTCTTTAGAGATTAACATTTTTCAAAAAATGAGACAGTGAGTATTTAGGGTCCCTAACATGGCAATTGAATCTTAGGCTCTTAGAATAGGAGATCTTTTTAAAAAAAAAGTTTACGCAACTATGATTTTTTGTAGTCATAATAAAAATATGAAAATATTTTGTCTTTGGTCTCGAAATTATAAAAAGGAACATGGAGAAGCATTGAGAGAAAAAGGAAGGGGAGAAAAAGGAAAAGAAGAGAAACAAGAAGAGATGGAGAAATGAAGGGAAGAAATAGAGAACAGACTACCTTTATGTTAGGTATTGTGTTTTTGCATAGAAAGTACTGTATATAAATGTATATATGTATACGTACGTATGTATATATCCATGCATATCTGTATATATTTGTATATAAATTCATTATTATGCATTTGTGTGTGTACACAAGTATATAAATGCATTATGGTGTTGGTAGTGTTCTTATGAAGAGGATCTTTTGGTTATTCAAGAATTCTTAAAACATGTTTTTCTATTTTGTGGGTAATTTCAGTTTCAGTAAGCAACAGCAGGATGAATAAGCAAATGGCTAATAAACATAAGATGAGAGCACATCTAGCTACCTATCCTCATTGGGTAACCTAGTTTAGCCAATTGATTCTGTTAAAAAAGTGGTGGAATAGTGATAGAGTTTGAAATCAAAATTCCCTCCTTGACAAAGATTAGGAGAGGGCCTAAAACAACATCATAACATCATCTGTAATTTTGGTTTTGAGGAAATAGGTTCTCTGCTAATATTTGCCAAGTTACAGCATATCCATTTTCTTTGCCATGGTGCCTTATCAATGGTCTAGTATTACTTGCTCATGTTTTTACCTGTAGAGTTCAAAGTATAATAAAAAATTTGGTTGACAGAATAAGAACACCAAAATATCTTGACATTAAATAATGTTGGATCAAGTATAATAAGAATAAATTTAATCAGAGGAAATTTAAATCCCACATTAGGTTACAAAAAAGGAATCAAAAGTAAAGTCTAGGATGGAAAAATTATTATTCTATATTAGTTTATGAAGATGATCATGATTTCAGATGCCTGTAAACTCCACATTATTCAGTTGTCGTAATGAGACAACCAAAAAATCAAATACATTAATTAAAAAAACAACAACAACAACAAACTTCTGTACCAACCACATCTGAAGTTTGGTGTCCTATTCTGTGTACGAAAATTTAGGAAAAATATTAATCTGGTAAAATATGGTTGGAAGAGAAAAAGCAGAATTGCAGAGTCGTTAGTATGTAAGGACCAATTAAATGTTGTGATGAATTACAGCAAACATGTTTGGTCTTTAAGATAAAAGGTATAAGGGGAAATGATATCAGAAATATTTGAAGGGTTTTTCTTGGGGGTGAGGAATTCAATATTATGTAGTAATCTGTAAGATAGAATGAGAACCAAATGCATCTATAAGGAGGCAAATTTGGAATTGATTAAAGGAATATCTTCTTAAAACACAAGTTTTTCAAAATTAAATGGGCTGCATTGTCAGATACTGTGCTCCTTTTTAGTAATTGTCTTATAACAGAGATTAGATGACCAAATGACAAGGCAATAGGGTTATTCACATATGGATTGAATGAAGTAATGTATGAAACCTCTTCCAAATATTAGGTTAAATTACTCTTCTTTTGTCCATAGGGTCAAGGGGGTTTAATCCTATTCTGCAAAGTTTGACCGACATCACTAGCCCTGTTGGCAGCTGCAAGAAAAACATTATGAAGCATATGCCTTGTGCAAGGCATTGAAGATCTAAAATTCCTATAAGATTCATAGGCTGACCTTCAATGACTTAGAGACTGGTTTGCTAGGATACACAAACACATATGTACATACATACGTGTATATATATCATGCACATAATGCACTGCATACATGTGGGCTTATATATTTTTATTTGCATATGTAAAAGTATGTTGCTACAAAGTACTGTATTTATCACAGAATATCTTGGTTTCATATGCTAAAATTTATGTATTTATTATAAGATGCACAAATTATATGATATTTTTAAGACTTGTAAAGTACTGTACATATCTTTTCTTCTTTTATCCCTACAATAACCCTGTGGTGTACAATCTATTGTAATCCTCAATTCGTAAATACGAAAGTGAAGCAGAAAGAGTTTAAGTGGTTTGGCCAGTCACAAGTTAGTTACCTAATATCTAAGGCAATATGTGAATTCAGGTCTTTCTGCCTGAAAGTTCAGTATTTGCCTTCTGTGTCTCCTAACTAGCTGACTCATATCATGAGTGTACATGTACATACATTATGTGTATGCCTGTAATTATAAACATAGATTATTATCATTGAAGAATCTATGTAATTACAATGTTTGTTTTATGTATCTATAAATACATGTACCTATAATGTTAATTACAACACAAAGAAGCACCATGGTCATAGCAGATATGTGACAGTGAATTCTTCAAAGAGATATGAAGGAAAACTAAATTCTCCAACAGTTGGAGAAGCATTCATTGATGAATTGGAACTTAAAATGGCCCTTTAATTCTAACTCTAAGATACTAGCTATGTGACCTATGGCATGTCATTTTCCTACTCTCAATGCCTCAGTTTCCTCTTTTTAAAAGGGGGTAGTGGAAAGAGCCAAGATAACAGAAAAAAGGCAGGGACACACCTGAACTCTCCCCATATCCCTCCAATGACCTTTAAATAATGTCCTAAAGCAAATTCTGGGGCAGCAGAATGCACAAAAGAATGAGGTGAAATAATTTTATAGCCAAAGACAACTTAGAATGTTGACAGAAAAGACCCTATTACACCAGGGTGAGAGTGGAGTGCACTCCAGTGAAGTTCAGTGCAGGCCTCACCAACACATACTGGACCTGACAAACCAGGAGACGTCTTTGGGAGTGATTGAATCAGCAGCGGCAGCAACTGCGTCCAGAACTTTTACCCAACAGATGGTAAGAGTTGAATAATTAGAAAATTACAGGGTTGTATTTACTGTCCCTGGGGGCAGGGTTCTATTGCTTTGCCCATTCTTGGATCCTGGTCAACGGCCTGGATCTTAGTCCCAGGGCAAGGAAAAGCATTAGCACACCACAGCTTGAAATCAAAGTGAAACTATGACCTTGGTCACAGTTCCAGGGCAGCAAAGAGGGTTTGTGGTCACTCACAGACCATAGCAGAGGCCAGGAGACCAGTAAAAATACCTTTCCTTAGATTAAACCATGTTGGAAGACCTGAAAACTTACATGTCCTCACAAATATCTCAGAAATCAGTTATACTAAAGCTCTGATGCTTGGGACAGTGGGCTTTTTTCCCTGGAAGCAAAGCCCCACTTCAATAAAGATTTAAAAGCAAAGAAATAAGCTCAAAAAATGAGTGAACAACAGAAAAAAAGTCTGACCATAGAAAGTTACTACAGTGAAAAGGGAAGATCAAAACACATACTTAGACAAAGATAACCAAGTTAGAATTTCTAGATTAAATTGGTCTCAGGCTATGAAACAACTCACAAAAAATTTTTAAAATCAATTAAGAGAGGTAGAGGGAAAACTGGGAAAATAAATGAGAGTATTCAAGAAAATCATGAAATAAAGAGTCAACACCTTGGCAAAATGGGTAAAACATTCAATGAGGAGAAGAATTCCTTGAAAAACAGAATTGTCCAAATGAAAAAAAAAGGGTATAGAAAAATTCAATGAAGAAAAGAAGTTCTTACAGATTAGAATTGACCAAATGGAAAAGGAAGTACAAAATATCAGTGAAGAAAATAATTCTCAAATAGAATTGAGCAAGTGGAAGCTAAAGACTCTATAAAAAATCAAGAAACAATCAAACAAAATCAAAATGTTGGAGAGATAGAAAACAATGTCAAACATCTCATTAGAAAAAATCTGATCTGGAAAATAGACCCAGGAATAATAATTTAGAATATTTTGAACTTCCTGAAAGTCATGATAAAAAAAAGAATGTAGGTATTGTCTTTCAAGAAATTATCAAGGAAAAATTGTCTGATATTCTAGAACCAGAGGGTAAAATAGAAATAGAAATAAATTCGCCAATCACCTCCTGAAATAGATGTCAAAACAAAAATGTGGAGAGATCTTGGCAGTACAATGCATTGAGTGATTGACTTGGAGTTATGAAGGCCTAAGTTTAAAAACAGACAGAGAAACTTACTAGTCATGGCCCCAGACACACACTAGGCATGTAACTCTGGACAAATCACTTAATTTAGCCTCAGTTTTCTCTAACTTGTGGAATAAAAATATTGCCTACTTGACATTGTTGAGAATCACATGAGATAATAGAAGTCATGGACTTTTGTTTTGTCCCGGAAATATTCACAGTACTGAGGGCAACTACAAATATGGCAACATAGTTCTGAATCACAAAGTATAACAGACTGTCCATGGAGAAGGCAGAAGAAGAACATTTATTCAGATACTAGACAGTCAATGGCAGCACCAGAAAGTCAAATCTGTCATAGTGACTGAGAAGTCATTACATATTACCATTGCTGGGTAACCCTTCCCCTTCTCCCCCAAACCCCTCAGTCCTTTTCACAAACAAGAACACACTCATGAAACTAGCTGTGCCTGTTTTTCTGCATCCTTCCCAGCTCTGACTAGCCTGACCAACTTCCTCTCAGCTCTGCTCCACCCTTCATTTTGCACCTGTTAAGCAAGCTCCTCTCACCATGTGTGACCTAGCTTTCCATGTGACTTAAATAGTCACATGAGGCTATGAATTAATGGAAACAATGTTCTCATTTAAATGACAATTACAGTTTTCTAAAATACTGCATAAATGTCATCCATCGTTTTAATCTTCTTGGTTGAATTTTTCCTCCAGTTTAATAGAGAAATGAGTGAAAGCAGCAATAAATAATTGGTCTAATAAGGAGAAGAAAACCCTGTTCTGAATTTGGAGTGAGATGACCAATATTTGTGTCCTGACTATATTATTTATAACATTGGACAAATGACTTAATTTCTCTGAGTCTTGGTTTTCTCAAATGAAAAAATAAGCTGTAAGGTAATTGTGAACCTTTTAATTATGTGATTTATCAGTTTAGTGAGGCCTTTTCCAAAGTGGTTCATTGATAAATATTTTTCAAGTTTTCATTTTTCTTCTTCCAATTAAATATGATGACTATTGATTAACAAAATATGTGTGACATCCTGTTTGTAGATTATAAACACATTAAAGTTCTGTACTTTCCAAGTGAGATGTGGTTTAATGGATATTTGACTGATACTTGTTTTCTCAAATTTATAGTTTTTTTTCAAGTTGATATGTTTTCTCAAGTTCAAAGTTCATTTTAGTTAAGAAGTTTCTACAGTTCCATACAAATTCTATAGCTTAGATGTTTCTTCATGATAATTTAGTCCAACCGCATAATTTTAGAGATGAAAACACTGGGGTCCAGAGAGGTTGGTAATCCATTCTAGGTCAGAGGTGTCAAATAGTTGCCCACAATAATGTTGAGTATGCCCAATTAAGATTTAAAATGTAATCTGGAAATTATTAGGAAAATAAAAATACTGTAAAAATGTAGCTAATATTACATTTCAAATTTAAGTCTATATGAGATCAAAACAATCTTTATGTGTATTAGAGTGACCTCCATTTCTATTTGAGTTTAACATGATTACTCTAGTTCAAATTAGATAGTAGCAGAGTTAGACTCATAAAAGAATATCCATTCCACTCTACCTTGATGAATTTCCTTGCCTCACTTTTCTTCAGATGCTTCCCATTTAAAAAAAAATGCATATGTTCACAAATTTGGGCATCTAAAAATTGGCACTTCACATTTAAAATAACTGCTTCAGGAATAGAAACAGTAATGCAAAAGCATTTTTAGTAAGAAAATAATATGCATTTTATTGTAATCTGACGACTATGACTTGTAAATTTCATTCTATTTGTAAAATATCACTATATATAGTTTTCTTTTTTAGTTTGCTATCATGATGCTTCTTTGAAAACATTATGTCTTACTCCTTAACAATGATTTGTTGTTCAGTTGTTTTTCAGTCATGTCCAACTTTTCTTAAATCCATCTGAGGTATTCTTGGCAAAGGTAAATGGAGTGGATTGCCATTTCCTTGTGCAGCTCATTTTACAGATGAGGAAACAGAGGCAAATAATATGCAAATAATAATGCAGAGACATGCTCAGGATCAAACGTCTAGTAAGTGTCTGGGGTAACATTTAAACTAAGGAAAATGTATCTTCCTGACTCCAGGACTAGAATTCTGTTCACTGCATCACCTACCTGCCCATTAATGCTTATTAACATGGATTCAATGATTTCAAAGACAAAACAATTAACTTCATTACTGTCAAGCTGGTTATCTTGCTCTCCAAAGCAAAATTAATAGATATCATTTAATGGGTAAAGGTTTTTCTGACCTTTCCCTGACTTTGGAGCAATAATGCTATTTGTCCAATCTTCTATGACTGCATAAAAAACCATTATGAACATCTTGAATTTAGTACCCATTTGGTAAACAGAAAGTCTTTCCCAGTGGATGTAGCTTACTGCATAGGGTACAATGATGGTAATAAGTAAGAATGGTCAATGTTACTCAATGTTACTGAAAAGCTTTTTAGGATACTATTGATAACATTTATAGCCGCAACATTCCCTCAAAGAAACTGATTTGCAAATTGTCCATTATCATTGAAGTCATGAAGCCCATGTCTTAATAACTGTATGAGGAATGATTGTTATCATATGTTTCATAGTTGCATTTTTTTGGCTTAGCAGTGCCCTAGTTACTATAAAAGAGAAAGATAATGAATATCATTAAAATTGATTTTTATTTATTTTTAACAAAGAAATACTATCTAATAAAGTGTTTCTAAGAAAGAGAAATGTTGCATTCTTTCTGAGTTGTATTATAAAACAATCATTTGGAGTTAAATGGATTGATATTACTTAAAGTTGATACAGTGAAATGGAGATATGCTAAACCAAAGAAATTTAAAGACTTTGGAAGAAAATTGGAATATATCTGCCTGGGCAATCAATTTAACAAAATAGTAGCACTGTGTGATAGTAGATGGAACATTATCTTTGATGTAAGCAATCCTAGGTTCTAATATTACCTATGATACCAGTTATGTGAAAGTCATGTGCTCTCTCATTGCCAAAGATAGCTTTCCAAAATTACATTTTACAGTTACTAAACATGTTTTCCTTAATAAATCTAAAAATATTCATTGCTGATATAATGCTATGACTCAGTTGGCTTTATGGAAAAAAATGGAAATTATGTAGTAAGAATTATTGAAGGACTTAAAATGATAGTATATTTTCTTCACATCTTATTTACTTAATAATTCCCTCCCAAAAGCCCTAGAAAATTAATTTGATTTATTATTCTTTTATTTTAAAATAGGTACTAGTAGAAATGATGGAATACATATGGACCCAAAGTTATTGGTGTTGTGAAATGGTCCATCAGCAGAAATAGATCTAGATTTATTTAGAAAAGTGAGTATAAAGAAAATAAATAACATTTATTTGCTATTATACAGTAAATATCATTAAGACTTAGTATATGATTTGCAAGTGAATTCTTCTGTATGTACTGAAATAAAAATGTTACTTCTTTGAAGTCAGAGAAGTTTTGCTTTGTTTTTGCAATTTCAGTGTTTAGTACATATCTTTGCACATGTGTTTAATAAATACTATTTTCATCCATTCAACCAGCATTCACTTATTCACATGGTATAATTGCATAGTATTCACTGATATCTATATATACTACTTTTATAATCAAATATCCTTTGACTATGCAAATTCCATGATTATGGAATAAATTTAAAATATTAAAAAAGCAATCATATATACATACATATGTAACAGATAACTTCGAAATTTCTATGCAATAAAAATTCAAATGAAACTCTCAGGTAAAATTTCTTAATGACCTGTTGTATTTCTCAAAAGTGCTATGACAGTACAAAGTTATGGAGGCCTGGACAATCATTTCATACTTCAACTTTCTTAGTTCCATTGAAAATGTATTACTGAAATTCTATCTAAGTTTATTTACTTATTCAGTGACATACCCATGAAATTTCCAAAGAATTATTTTATAGAACTTGACAAGAATAATGACAAAATTCACCTGGAAGAAAAATAGTCAAAAATATCAAGGATGTTAATGAAAAAAATGAAGGATGTACACCTAGTAATACCAGATTTCAAACTAAATTACAAAGCAATAAACATGAAAATAATCTGATCCTGGCTAAGAAGCAGAGCGTTGAATCAGAGAGAGAGATTGATTGCACAATTCATAGCATTAAATGATTATAGCAGTTAGGTGGTTCAGGGAACAGAGTGTTGGGCCTGGAGTCAGGAAGACATGAGCTTATTTTTTTTTCTGTTTTTTTCTCATTTCTCCTAAAATCTCTACTTTACATTCAGGTGCTACCTTGCCCTTACTCTGTAAAAATTAACCTACACCCACTCCAGCAATGTCTCCCTTATCCTCCCATTTCCCTTAATCCAAGCATCCTTTCATACACCCCTTTGATCTATTCTCTCCCCCACCCCTCTAAAGATCCCTCTTTTTCCTTCTCCTCCTCCCTATTCCCTAAGAGTTTGTTTTTTTTATTTAGAAGACTTTTATACTATTCCTAGATAAATAAGTTTTATTTTCCCACATTTAAACCCATTTCTGATGAGAGTAGATTCACAGAATTAACAGCATCCCCCCTCAATCTAATTCCTCTGTATTGGTTCTTCCTCTTAAACCTTATTGGCATAAGATACAAATTCTATTTGTTCTTGAACAGTTTTGCTTTTTGAAGCCATTGGTGTATTTTTTTCTATTTCTACTTTCCCCCCTTGTTGTAATGCTTCAGGACAATTTTCTTTAAGTATTTCCCGTATTATTGTATCAAGATTCTTTTTTTATAAGAATTTTCAAGTAGTTCAATTAATCTTATAATTTTTCCTGCCTTGTTCTCTAGATATGTTTTATATATACATATATATATATATATATATATATATATATACACACACACATATAATGTGTTTTCAATGTTCTACTGTCGATAACATATAACTTACATTATTTTCCCCCTCCCTCCTCTGTACCTACTTCCTCCCTCCCCAAGATGGCATACAATTTTATATAGGTTCTATACATATGTTCCTATTAAATACATTTTCACTGAAGTCATGTGGTTCAGAAGATGAATGGGAGAAATCATATAACAAACAAAAACGCACGACAAAAGGAAATGATCTGCTGCATTCTGTGATTGAATTCCAAAATTCTTTCTCTGGATATGGAAGGCATTTTGCCTAAAAGACCATTGCAAATTTTTTTAAGTCCTTGTATTGCAATGAAGTTCCAAGTCTACCAGAAAAAAAACAAAACAAAACAAAACTCTTGCACACTGTGGTCATTGCTGTGTACAAAGTTCTCCTGGTTCTGCTGCTTTCCTGCAGCATCACATTCTATAAGTCTTTCCAGGCCTCTCTGAAATCTTCCTCTTCATCATTCCTTATAGCACAATGGCATTCTGTTACACTCATGTACCATAATTTATTCAGTCATTCCCCAATTGATGGGCATCCCTATGATGTCCCTGATGCTCATTTTTGTAGCCCTTTGGGCATAGTTCCAAATTGCTCTCCAGAATGGTTGGATCAGCTCACAGTTCCACCAACAATGAATTAGTGTTCCAAATATCCCACATATTCTCCAGCATTTAGCATGTAACTGTTCTGTCATGTTGGCCAATATGATAGGTGTGATAGTGCTGTTTTGATTTGCATCTCTCCAATCAATAGTGATTTAGAGCATGAGATCTGTCATTTTTCATGAGATCTGTCATTTTTCTTATACAATGTTTCACATTCTCACATATATGTACATATACACATATATGTGTATATGTACATATATGTGTATATCTATCGCATTTTATCTATCTATCTATCTATCTTCATCTCATAACTTCACTGGCCTCCCCAGTTCTGATTTTCAAGGATTCATTTTCTTCCTTACAATTATCTTTCTCCATTTCTCACTGGTTAACTTTCTTGTTATAATATCTTTTTTCTTCTGTTATTTTTATTTTTACTTTTTTTTTCCTGAATCTCTGTTATCTGACTTTTAAAGCTATTTTTTTTTAAGTTCCTCAATGTATTGGGTATGAAGAGGGTTTCTTTCCTTCAGTATCCTCCTCTGAAGAAGAACCCTGGTCTTCTCTCTTCTCGTAGAAGCTCTCTATGGTTACACTGTTTCTCTTTTGCCTGTGGTTTTTTGGGTAATAATGGAGTTTTTATAATCACCTCTAGTCCTGTGGTATGGGGAGGGGTGTCTCTCACCTCTGATCCTCTTCATTTCTCCCCTCTGATCTTGAAATCAAACCAAGACCTTCAGCCTCTTCCAAATGCCCACAGCCAGCACCATCTCTACCTCACTGCTTTTGCATTCACTTGATTTGTGCAGGAGTCTTCTTGCAGTGCTGTGGAAAGCAGCAGTTGTGGAGGTTCCCTAGATCTTCCCTAGGTCACGTACCTAACTCTACTCACTGTCCCAGGGATAATAGTTCCTATAGTGGTGGAGGCAGCCATCCAACCCAGCTAACCCCAAGCCTTGATGCTTGTTGTTAAAGTGATTCCAACCTGGAGGTATTAACTCTTTACAGGGAGAACAGCCCATCATGGGATTTTTCTTCAGGCCTTCTACATTGTCCCAAGAGGACTCTCTTTCTGCCCCTACAATGATTTACTTTCATTCTTTTATCTTCACCCAGAGGTGCTATGTTTATCTCTTTTGTGGAGGAAAATCCTGACAGCTTCAAATTTTATTACCTACTCCTCCATCTTCCCAGAATCCTCTCAAGACCTGAGTTTAAATCAGGCTTCAGAAACTCAGTAGCTATGTGGTCCTTTGACAATCACTTAACAACTTTGTCCTAATCCATCAGAGAAAGAAATGACAAACCACTAAAGGATCTTTGGCATGAAAACTGCATAACAGTTCAGAAAGTATCAAGCAGAACTGAATAACAACAGTTTACTGTTTAATAAATCAAAAGATACAAAATTTTGAGGTAAGACCTCTCTAATTGGCAAAAATTGCTTGTGAAACTGGAAAGAACTTTGGATAAAACTAGGCATAGAGCAATATATCACACTGTATACCAAAATAAGATCAAAATGAGTCAATAATTTAGATATACAAATAATTAGAGGAGTAGAAAAATTCTACCTGTCAGATCCATGGATGAAGGAAGAGTTTATGAACACAGTACAGAGAGAGAGGGAAAGAGAGAGAGAGAGAGAGAGAGAGAGAGAGAGAGAGAGAGAGAGAGAGAGAGAGAGAGAGAGAGAGAGAAAATTATGGGGAGTAAAATGGATGTTTGAGTGCATGCAATTAAAAAGCTTTTTTCACAAAACAAATTAATGTAGCAAAATTAGAAGGAAAACAGTGAAGGAGAAAACAATTATAGCAAGTTACTCTGCAAAAGGCAATATAGAAGGAATTGAGTCAAATTTAAAAACAATAATAGCCATTCTCCAATAAATAAAAGGTCTAAAGATATGAAGTTTGCAGAAGACTTTTCAGAATACAAATTAATGCAGCAAAATTAAAAGGAAACTGGTGAAGAATTATGGTAAGTTACTCTGAGAAAGGCATCATTTCACAAGTATATAGAGAACTGAGTAAAATATGTAAAAATTAAAGCCATTCTCTAATTGATAATGGGTCAAAATATATGAACAGACAGTTTTCAAGAAGAGAAATCAAAGATATCACATCATTCAAAAAATGCTTTATATCACTAATGATTAGAGAAATGCAAATTAAGGGGGCAGAGCTAAGGTGGTGGATTAGAAAGATGCACCTACACTAGCTTGTTCCACATAGCCCATAAAATACCTGTAAAAAATTACCCTAAATAAATTCTAGAAAAGCAGAAGCCACAAAACAACAGAGTGAGAGAGATTTCCAGCCCAAGATAGCCTGGGAGGTGGACAGGAATGAAAAAGAAGAAAAGGAAGGAAAACATGTTGTTGGGCATGTTTATTTTAATTGAGTAGTTGTGTTTTTGTCTGATATCTATGGGATTAGAAGTAATGAGGAGACTTTAATTTTAGATTTTGAAGGCACCTTATAATCATCTTAATGAAAATGCTAATATTCTGTAGGTAATGAAACTATAATTCAGGGATTGTCACTTTCCAAAAATCAAATAGTAACTATATAGCAAATAGAATTTTCTAACACATAGTCATGAATAGTTCCATGTTATTACTAATGTTTTATATGGAAGAGAGGGAACAATGCTAAGGAAAAGGCAGAAGATTCAGAAACTAGAATAAGACTTACTCAGTATCTTTTTATACCCACTCATCCATGTGAAACCAGGCATCCTTCTCTCTCTCTAAACCTTGTTTTTTTCCTGAAAAAATATTCTAACCATGAATGATCCTTCTATTTGAGGACATTCCAGGCCTATCAAAGTACTGAACAGATAGATTAGGTTCTCCTTATGGAAAGGGTCCAAGTGGTTTAGCCACAGAGGGACATGTCTCTTTAATTCTCGCTTTGCTACCTGCTTCTATTTTCAAGTAAGCAAAAATAATAATTCGAGAAGAGATGTTTTGATCAAATGCTGAATTTAAATCTCATTCATTTAAAGGTAGTTTATTAGTATTTCCATCACATTTCATTCACCTTAAATATACTGAATATTTTATATGACCTGTGAATATATAGTGAGTACACTTATAAAGATAACTTTCATGCTGAAAACTTTCTTTGAATCTGATTTTTTGCTGTCAAGTAGAGTATCAGTACTGTGATATCTCTGACAAGAGCTTTTTAGTCTAGCAACTTCAAAGGGAGAATTGCTTAATTTTTATGACAGTTGAGTAAATTCATAAATTGTCATTTGATGCTAAAATAATGGATAGCTTGGTTGATTCAATGGTTTCCTGAAATAGACAATTTCTCACAAATAATCATTCCTAGTATTTCACCCTTTACCCAATAAATATTATGTGGACAATGTAAACCGAAAATTCATTAGCATGTGCATGGTTTGGCAGGCCTATTCTGAGTGCTGTGTAATTTCTTTTAAATATCTATTTGAATGAATTAGTGTGGCTATGTTCCAGTGAATTGAAATCACATTTAAAGCTAAAATGGGTGGTAAACTTTCATAACAAGTCATTTTTATTATAAAATCATGATGATTATTATCAAAAACAATTTCAAGGGCTCCAAGCCTATTAGGACTACCATAGTGACCCAGATAATGGAAAATAAAAATGATTTAAAACCTATTTTAGACCCTGTGTATCCTAAATATTACACTTTATCACATTATGTAAATTACATATATTTGCAACAAAGTCTAGTAGAGCAGCTTTCTCAATTCTTGCGCTAGTGATAAGGGTGACTTACTATCCACTTTGTAATGACTGCATAAAATGATAATTTTGCAAGCAAACATATCCATCTCTTTGGCAGATGGCATAAAAGGCTGTTCAAAAATCTTTTCAAAGCAAGTTGAAACAGTCTGATAATGAATAAATAGCAGCTGCTGTCACTGTGAATTCTACCAAACATACAAAACACACATAAAATCAAATGAGTTCTTTAGAAAACACATCCTAGTCAAGGTTGTAGCAGTGCTTCTGTATTTAATTGGTCTAATATCTCAGATTAATGAGGAATTATATTAGAATACTGCTATTTATTTATTACATGGAATCCTACTAATGGTGCAATTTTAGAAGCTCATTGTATTAAGGACAATATGATAATCTGAAATGAAAATTTTACCTTCGTAGATTTTATTAATTAACAGTAACAAGAAAAATGCATCTGTAATCATTGAAAAATAATCTTTAACATATTTCTTTTACCCGAATGTGAGGAAGTGGGTACTTTGAGAATAAAGATATAAAGAAGAATGCTTAATGATTTAAGGAAAAGGGGTAGAACTTATTTGGCAGACCAATTTTGTAAACCGTGGTTGGAAAGTGGAGATGTCAGAAACCTACACAGAATAACTTAATAGATTTCTCTGAGAGTTCCTTCCTGTCTGTGTGATAGCACATGAAACACATTAATTTGTTTTACGTTTAGCAAGTTTATTTTCAGGTTTGCTTTGAATAATTGTTTATAAAAATAGTGTTTGCTTATATCTAACAGTGTTTTTGAAAAAGATTTTAATCACAGGCTTCCAGTGTAGTACAGAGTGCAGTATTCTCCCTAACAGATAAGAAAGCTATGACTCAGAAAGCTTAAATAATTTGTTCTCCTAATGGCTGTGAACTAGTATTGTCATAAACTCAAAATAGAGTGATATGTTCCTTAGAGCACATTGTTTCTAAATCTTTTACCTTCTCCACAGAGTTGAAACATCTAGAGTTACCTGACACACACATGATGTGTCAAAAGAATTATTAGTAGAAGAGTTGTTTTTGTTTCTTCTTTCTTTTGAAATAGAACCCATAACATCATGGGTGATGTTTTGGACTTGTGTGCTGATTGAATTTGAGTGAGGCAGAGTTTCACAAAGTCCTCAGCCTTACTTTCTCTTTTAAAATCATACAGGTCCAGTAACAAGATAAAAGTAGAGATGACTGGTGATAACTTGTATGCAATGGATTACTATGGCATCTTTGAAGTCTTACCAACCTCTAATCATTCTATAGCATCTACTTTAGCAGCATTCATGGCCATTGGAACATACTGTTCTTGTCCTCTCATTCCTTCTATCAGGTGAAGTCTTAACATGCTTGGCCCTATGTCACCTATGGTTTTGAGACCTGTTGATTACCCTCAAGTTGATTTAGGCAGTCTTCTAAGATGGTATACCAGGATGTGGACATGGTGTCACATGCTACAGCTTCTTGGAGTCACTGGTGTGGCTTGAATGAAAGTGAACAACAAAGTTGGGTGAATGAGCCTGAAAAGGCTCAGCACATTCTCACACCAGAAATTCTAATTGTCCCTGAGCATTCCATAAACACCAGTGAAAGAGTAAGGTTAGTATTAAGTGACTTGATATAAAATGAGACCTTTTGACAGCTAAATAGCATAATTTAGTGATATGATGACCTAGAAAGAAAGGATAAACACAATTCCAGGAGTAGATGATGGTTATTATACTTTAATTAATATGTCTGACTTAGGATCCTCAATACCTAACATGATACCAAGGACTTAATAAAGGCTCATTTATCAATGAAGTAAAATTAAAAGAAAGAATCATATTTGAGGCAATTATAATACAGCTTTCCAAAATCAATATTCTTTATTCAAAAACAGATCCTATGGTTCAAAGAATTTTCTTTTTCAGTTTCAATCAAAATCTATTCACATCTTGTATACAGTATTTATATAGGAACCAAAGTCCAAGAACTCCAGTTAAATATTAAGATTCACAGAAAATAGTTCAGGATATTCTTCCCTCTTTACATTTTCTAGCTATAAAAGCAAATAGATA
Organism: Bettongia penicillata ogilbyi; assembly: GCA_023548195.1. Lineage (NCBI taxonomy): Eukaryota > Metazoa > Chordata > Mammalia > Diprotodontia > Potoroidae > Bettongia > Bettongia penicillata. The sequence continues at coordinate 939,582 of JAJHZJ010000001.1, read as the reverse complement.
TTGAGAAAAGAGAAGAATTAGTCAATCAAAAAGCAAATGTTCATTAATTTCCTAGTAAGTAGCTGGGTGGCAGAGATGGTAGCTAGTGTTGGTCTTGGAGTCAGGAAGTTCAAAATTCAAATCCCTCCTCACAGACTTATTAACTGAGACTCATTGAGGAAGTTACTTATAATCTCTCAATCTCAATTTTCTCCATTATAAAATGGACATAATAAAAGCACACCTTTCACAGGGTTGTTTTAAGCATAAAATGGGATAACACAAGAATTGTTTTGAGCACTTTAAAGTGCTATGTAAATGCTAGCTGTTATTTTTTTCCTATTATGTGTCAGGCACATAGGTGCTAGGAATATGGGAAAAAATGTAAAGCATTCCCTTCTCCCAAAGATCTTCAATTCTGTAGGGAAAGACAACCTTTTAATATGTATGTATGTATGTGTACAACAAATATCAAAACAAAATCAATGTAAAGTGATTTGAGGAAGGGGAGGTAGTAGGACTTGTGGAAATTGGGAAGTTCCTCAGAAAGAGTTGTTCGCTTCTTGCTTGCCCCTCAACAAGTTTTATATTTATTTGGGGTAATAGATAGAGAAAAATGTAGTATTTCTTTTTTCTTGTTTGGATTCTCAATTGTCTCTCTTGCTACCTTCTTCATATGATCTAGATACCACCAGAATTTTAGATAAAGGATCTACAAGTCTATTGGACCCAACTAAAATGGATATTCATTAGAAATCAAGAATTTCACAGAGTTATCTAACATTTTCACAGATATACCTTGAAGATTCATCTCAATGACAGTAGTTCAATGGTGTGAAAAAAACCTATACACTGCAAATTAAGGTCTGAACTATATTAAAAGGCAAATTAAAAATATTTAATAAAACAGTGATTATATATATTACACACATATATGTAATATGTACATGCACATATATACTAAACCTTCCTGCCATCTCAATATGTATAATCTTTTACTTTATTTTTTAAAAAATTAATATATTTTTATTTTAACATTCTTTTCTTTTTAAATTTTGTTTCAGATTCTCTCCCTTCCATCCACTGAGAATGTACATAATTATCAATTATACATGTGAAACAGTGCGAGACATAGTTAGATAATATGGTATATCAAAAAGAAACAGATAAAGAAAAAGGAGAGAGAGATTATATTTTAGCTTTTACAAAGAATTCATCAGTTCTCTCTCTGGAAAGGATAGCATTTTTTCATCATGAGTCTTTTAAAATTCTTTTGGAACTTTATAACCATCACAACAGCCAAGTTTTTCACAACTGATCATCATTCCAACATTGCTGTTGTTGTGTAGTGATCTTTCAATTTTCATTTTTCCTTGCATCAGTTAGTGTAGGTCTTGCCAAGTATTTTGTGAAATAAAAACTCTCGTTTCTTGTGACACAATGGCAATCCATCACAATTGTATGCCTAAACTTGTTCAGCCTTTCCATAGTTGGCAAGCATCCCCTCTATTTCCAATTCTTTGCCATCACAAAAAGAGCTGCTGTAAATATTGTTTTACATATAGGTCCTTTCCATTTTCCTTTGATCTCTTTGAAGTACAGACCTAGTGAAAATAATGCTGGATCAAATACTATGCGTTTTTATCGCCCTTTGATCATAGTACTATATTGTTCTCCAGAGTGGTTAGTTCAGTTCACAGCTCCACCATAAGTTAATTAATGTTCTTATATTCTCTCATCTCTTTCAGCATTTGTCAATTCTGATAGGTGTGAGGTGGTACTTCAGAGATGTGACAATTTATCTTTCTCTAATCAATAAATTTAGATCATCTTTTTCACATCATTGCAAATAGTTTTGTTATTTTCTGAAAACTGCTTACACATATCATTTGACTGCTTATCAAGTGGAGAAAGACACTTGAATGATTTTTACAAATTTGACTTGGTTCCCTACATATTTAAGAGATGAGGCCATTTTCACAGAAATTTGCTATATTTTATATTACTTCACTGCAATGCAATTTCCCTGATTATGTCTTTAAATTAGGCTGCTTTTTGATTTTGCTTTCTGTGAAATAATAATTGCTATCCTTGCCTTTTTTACTTCATCTGTAGCATAATAGATTCTTCTCCAGCCTTTAATTTTAACACAGAGTGTGTATCTTTCTATTTCAAGCATGCCTCTCGCACAAAACATATTGACAGATTCTTGTTTCTAATCCCTTCTGCTGTCTGCCTCCATTTAGGGGGTTAGCTCATCCCATTCACATTCACAGTTATGATAACTAGTTTTGTATTTACTTCCATTCTATTTTATGCTGTTTTTCCTACACTCTCATTCTCTCTCTCTCTCTCTCTCTCTCTCTCTCTCTCTCTCTCTCTCTCTCTCTCTCTCTCTCTCTCTCTCTCTCTCTCTCTCTCTCTCTCTCTCTCTCTTCCCCCCAACCCTGTTCCTCCTCAAAAAGTCAATTTTGCTTTGGACTACTGCTTCCCTTATACTCCTCTTGCTTTTATCATCCCCTCCCCCCATCCTAATCTATCTATATTCCTATCCATTTCTATATCTATCTATCTATCTATCTATCTATCTATCTATCTATCTATCTATCTATCTATCTATCTATCTATCTATCAATCATCTATGCTTTGGAGACCATGACAGCAGAATTGAATCACATCCATGCCCTTCGTATTTGCTATCACCATTGAAGTTTTTATTGTCAATTTTATTGCTGTTTTCTCATTTCCCAGTCTCTTTCTTGACTTTAACTTTATGCTAAAGTTTTGCTCTGCCCTCCAATGAGTAGGAAAGCAATGTGGCAAGCTTCTGGCTCTTCCATGCTGCTATTTTCAGAGCTACTTCTGTTGGTGTGCAAGTTTTTGGTGTCTCCGAAGTTATCTTATCCTGGGAGAGATATGTTCACTGCTTTCTTGCTCTAAATTCTGGTATTTACCAAGGAAGAGTCCCTACTGCTCTTCAGTTGAAGTACTAGGGCTCCTCTTGGCCCTGAATCTATGATCAGGTCTTATGCTTTCCTGTAGCCATAAGTACTGACAAGATTCTTACCCTTGGAAATGTGAACAGTGCCATGCTCCTTTGGAACCAAATAGAACTGTGACTTTCTGTCCTGTAACTATGACCCATCTGTTTCTTGGTAATAGAGTTGCCAATCAGCACAAGCTGTACATAGTACTAGGTAAGGTTCCCCTTCTTACTTTTTGTTCAACCCCTTCATTTAAAACTATATTTTATTTTTAATATATGGGAGAAAGCAAGAATTTCCATAATATAATACAATAAAAGATGATTGCACATGAAAGTGCAAATCTACTGTGCACATGTTGCTATTCCTTTCAAATAGACAAAAAAGTTGTCGTTTAAATTTTTTTTCCCTCTCTTCTTCTCTAACTTCCTCTGCCTCAGAGATGGTTGCCATTAGAGATACATACATATATGTATCTGTACATATATATACACATGCATATATATATATATATGTGTGTGTAAAATTTTTCTATACATAATCCTATTTATCAGTTCTTTCTCTGGATGCAGATAGTGTCTTTGGTATATGTCATTTATAGCTAATTTAGGTATCTATAATAGTCAAAATAACGTTTTCACTAAAAGTCATTCTGTTTTTTTAAATTAATTGTTCTCAGTTTTCAGCAATCACTTCCATAAGTCATACATTTTCTCTCCCTCTTTCTTCTGTCAGTCTTTCAGATGGCTTGCAATCTTATATGGGTTCTACACATATTCTTATTAAATACATTTTCACATTAGTCATGTTGCATAGAAGCATAAAATGAATGGAAGAAACCATAAGATTTGAAAAACCATGAGAGACCAAAAAAAAAAAATAACGGAAGAGAAAATAGTGTGCTGCATTTTTAATTCTGATTCCATGATTATCTCTCTGGATGTGTATGGCATTTTGCCTCAAAGTCCTTTGGAAATAAATGTTTTAGGTCCTTGCATTTCTGTGAAGAGCTATTCTATCAGAAACAGTCCTTGAATACTGTGGCTGTTAATATGTACAATGTTCTCCTGGTTCTGCTCATTTCACTCAGCATCAGTTCATATAAGTCTTTCCAGGGTTTTCTGAAATCCTCCTGTTTGTCATTTCTTATAGCACAATATATTCATATACCACTTCTTGTTCAGCCGTTCCCCAGTTGCTGGGCATTCCCTTCAGTTCCACTTCTTGCTCATCACAAAAAAAAATAATAATAATAATAATAATAAAAATAAAAATAAAATAAAATAAAAAATGCTAAAATATTTTTGTACATGTGGGACATTTTCATATTTTTATGATTTCTTAGGGATACAGCAGTGTAAGTGATATTGCTGGATCAAGGGGTATACACATTTTTGTAGCTTTGTGACATAGTTTCAAATCACTTTCCAGAAGGGTTGGATCAGCTCACAGCTCTACCAAAAAATGAGCTACTAGCCTAACTCTCCCATATCTTCTCCAAATTTTATCAACTTACTGTTTTTTTTTCAGTTAATCAACCACAGTTTCTGTGATGTGGCACCTCAACATGGTTTCGATTTGCATCTCTAATCAATAGTGTTTTAGAGCATTTTTTCAAATGACTCTAGATAGCTTTAATTTCTTTCTCTAAAAATTGCCTCTTTATATAATTTGACAATTTATCAATTGGGAAATGACTTACATTCTTGTATATTTGACTCACATCTCTATATATTTTAGAAATGAGACCTTTTATCACAGACACTACTTTTAAAAATTCTTTACCAGTTTCCTGCTTCTCTCTTAATCTTGCTTGCATTGGTTTTGTTTGTGCAAAATGTTTTTGGTTTAATGTAATCCAAATTATCCACTTTGTACTTAATAATGTTCTCTTTCTCTTGGTTGGTTGTAAATTTCTCCATTCTCCAAAAATATGACAAATACACTATCCCTTCCTCCCCAAATTTGTTTATACTATCAGCCTTTATACCTAGATCATGTACTCATTATGGTGTCAGGTGTTGGTCTATCCTGACTTTCCACTGCACTACTTCCTTGTTTATTTTAAGGTTAGATTTATCAAGTTTGGAGAAGGGGATGCTGAGGTCCCCCACTAGCATAATTTTGGTGTCTATTTCTTCCTCTAACTACCTTAACTTCTTCTCTAAGAATCTGGATGCTACACCACTTGGTTCATGAATATTTAGTAATGATATTGCTTCATTTTCTATGGTGTTCTTCAGTAGGATATAGTTTCCTTCCTTATATCTTTAGAGTAGATCTATTTTTGCTTTTCCTTTGTCTGAAATTAGGATTGCTACCCCTGCTTTTTTACATCAGTGGAAGCATAATATATTCTGCCCCAACCCTTTGCCCTTACCCTGTGTGTTTCCCTCTGTTTCAAATGTGTTTCATGTGAAGACAATATTGTATAATTATGATTTTAATCCATTCTGTTGTCTCCATTTTATGGGAGAGTTCATCCCATTCACATTCACAGTTATGATTATTATCTGTGTCTTTGTCTCCATCCAATTTCCCCCAGTTTATGCTTCAATTTTTCCCTTCTCCTTTCCCCTCCACTATAGAGTTTTACTTTTGACCACTGCTTTCCTGAATTTTTCCTCCCTTCTATCAGCCTCCCTCCTTTTTATTCCCCTTTATCCATACAACTTACCTCCCGTTTAACCTCCCCTTTATTTCCCTTTCCCCTCCTATGGCCTAAAAGGCAAGTTAAATTTCAGTACTTGATTGAGCATGTCGTTCCCTTTTTGAATCAAATCAGATGAGAGTAAATCACAAGCAATTCTCATTTCCCTCCCTTCTTTCCCTCTACTATATGTTTTTGTGCCTCTTCCTGTGATGTAATTACCCTTTTCTGCTTCCTCCTTTCCACCTCTCCCATTGCAATTCCTGTGAACCCCTTAATTATGTTTTTTGTTGTCACATCAGTTTAAGTATACCCACACTCTCTGTCATATACATATACATCCCATTTAAATTTCATAGTAAATATACTATTCCCAAGATTGACAAATATCATCCTCATATATAGGGATGTAACCAGTTTACCTTTATTGAATAACAAATTTGTCTTTTTTCCCTGTTTCCTTTTTTATGTCTCTCTTGACTCTTGTATTTGAAAATCAAGTTTTCTATTGAACTCTGGCCTTTTCATCAGGTAGGTCTGCAAATTCCTTAATTTCCTGAATGTCTTTCGCCTTGCATGAATTTTTGTGTGCAATTTTGCTGGATAATTGATCCTTGGTTTTAGTTCACAGTTCTTTGCCTTACAGAATATCATATTCCAATCCCTCCAATCTTTTAATGTAGAAGCTGCTAGGTCCTGTGTGATCCTGGCTATAGTTACTGGATGTTTGAATTGCTTCTTTCTGGCTGCTTGGAGTATTTTCTCCTTAACTTGATAGTTCTGGAATTTGGCAACAATATTCCTCAGTGTTTTCAGTTCAGGATCTCTTTCAAGAGGCAATTATTGAATGCTTTCAATATTTATTTTATCTTCTGGTTCTAGAATATCAGGGCAATTTTACTTGATAGTCTGTAGAAAGGTGATGTCTAGGCTCTTTCTTTGATCATGGCTTTCAGGTAGTCCCATAATTTTTAAATTGTCTCTTCTGGATCTATTTTCCAGGTCAGTTGTTTTTCGAATGAGATATTGTACAGTCTCCTAGTTCTTTATTCCTTTGCTTTTGTTTTATAATAACAGTGATGAGTTAAACCCTGTCTATGCTGATGTCTTCCCAGCTCTGCTAAGGCATTCCTGGAGCCCTGGTGTTGGCACTTATAGGCTCCAACTGGGGACAGAATCTTCTCCTGGTTAACTGACGTGAAACTGTCTGGGATAGCTCTGGTACTGCACCGGTTCCGTTTTGCCATAGCAAGAGGGACTCTCCTTGACAACCTAGCTAGCTTTCTGAGCTAAGAGATTGTTTTACTTTCAGCTCACCCAACCATTCCAGGATTTTTCCTGGGGCATTATTCTCTGACTTTTTCATGTCAATGAGGGGAGGGTGAAAGCCCTTACTGTTTACTGTGCCATCCTGACTTCTGAAAGTTCGAGTCAGTGACTTTTAAACTTTTAATCCTCAGGCTGATAGTCTCAGGAGTGGCTGCTGCTGCTCCTGGTGGTTCAGTGCTTCTCTCTCACTCAGTCCCTCTGGACTCCCTTCCTATGCCGATGTGTTTGAGAATCTCCACTATTGCTTCCGCATCAGTCTGTCCCCAGTGTTTCCTGCTCCACCCTGCTATGATGAGGTCTGAGCTGGTGCTGGATGTAACAGATTCTTCCCATCAAACTTCTGGGGTGTCCTGGGCAGAAAATCTTCCGCATCCTGTCTCCTAATGGATTCCACCACTCTAAAATTTGTTCAGATTCTCTTTTTAGAGGTATCTGAAGGAATTTGTGGTATAAGTAAGGTGAGTCGGTGCTCTATCTTAGCTTCTAATCCCAAAGTCATTCTTAAAACAATATTGCTATTGTTGTATGTGGTATTCTTTCACTTCTGCTTATTTTGTTTTTATTATTTCATGCAAGCCTTTTGATGTTTTCCTCACAGAACTCATTATTTCTTATGTCACAGTGATATTCCATCATAATCATAAGCAAAAAATAGTTCAGATATTCAGACATTGATGGGTATCTCTGCAATTTCCAGTCCTTTTCCAGTCTAATTAGTGGCAGCAAACATTTTAGAACATGTCCCCTGAACTCTCTTCCTGACAAATTTTCTTGCTCTTTACAAACACCCCTTACCATCTCTTGGCTGAGAATTCCCAAAGCTGCTGCTGCTGTTGGTGCAGGCTCCTTCAAGGGTCACTGCTTTTGCTCATGCCCTGATTTAAGCTTATATCACCTCAGTATTGCAGACCTCTCCTCGGGACCTCCTAAGTTGTCTTAGGTTGAGAAAAAAAAAAAACGTGTTTTATTTGCTCTGCCACTCCAAAATTTGATGTGAGACAATATTTTAAATTTGTTTTGAAGACAATTTTGGGAGAACTGGGTCGAGGACTGTATTTCAGTGTCTTGGCTCTTCAATCCCCACCTCACCTCTGCCCCCTCCATGATTCCATGTGGAATTTTCTTTAAAAATAATAAAGATTAGGAAACTCCTTGTTTAATTACAATCTCTTAAAATTTTTAATTAAAATATTTGCTTCTGCTTATTAAGGAAGAATGTCTACTTAAATTTACCCAGTTATAATTACAATTGTAAGTCAGGGTTTAGATCTCACAAAATCTCACCAGATTGAATCACAATAATCCCTTAAATTTTCATAAAGTATTACTTTGAAAAACTAAAAAGAAATTTTAACAGAGACTCAATCTGTGAAAGTGTTTGTGTGCGTGTGTGTGTGTGTGCGCATGAGTGTGCATGCTTGACTTGGCAATTTTTTGTTTATGTGCTTTGTTTTGTTTTAATGGTAGAGATAGAAATGTAGTAGGAATTGCAAAGGGTGACAAAACTGAAATTCAAGAATAGCTCATGGTCTTTGCTTCCAGTCAAAGTCACATGTAGATCAGGATTTCTTTGCTGTGTGGACCAATACTAGTCTGGCTAGCAACTATGGGAGTAGGGCATGGAACGTAAAACTTTGACAAGATATCCAGTCTTAAAAAAAAAACACACACAAACAATAACAACAACAAAAACAGCACTTGATATTCACTCAGGTACAGTCTTTCCTCCCTGTGAAGTGGAAGAATTGCTTCCATCATCTATTCTACTCCAGAATTTCTCCCCCAAAAGAGCTTCACCTCTTTTATTCCTTAATTTCATTGCACCTGTCATTGACAGATATTTCTTTAGCCTTGCACATAGCCAATTCAAGTGCCAAACATTGTCATCTATTTTCTTTCCCCACTTCCATTGTTCCTGTCTTGGACTTTAAAATCCTATCTCTACTGATTTCTTTCCTGGAAACTTCCCCGTTTCCTTGGATTATTCCACTATCCCCTTGGTTTGCTCAATATGAAATATGTCTACACAAGGCCCACGTTTTTCTCTTATTGGTGAGTGAAGATATCTCTTGAAACTATCGTTTTTTGAAGTAGTCCAGGTAAGTCTGTTTTCATTCCCTGTCTTACCTTCATGCTGACATTTAGAGTTTTCTTAAATCATACTTTTGCTTCTTTCTCATCCAGGATTGATCATCAGGCACAGCATCTATCCAAACTGCAATGTCTTAGGCAGAGCCAAGATCATGGAATAAAGGCAGGGAATCCATTGAGTTCTTCCCCAAACCCCTCCAAATACCCTTAAAAAAAACTGAATATATTCTGCAGCAGCAGAAGCATGTTTGTGCATATCTCTTTTTTTCCTATCTCTCCTAATTCCTCTATTTTACCTTCTATCTTGCTTTCCCGTTACTTAATCTAACCCCGCTCCAGAAATCCCTCCCTTATTCTTCCATTCCCCTATATCAAAATACACTTTTATATTCCTCTTTTAACCTATTCCCTTACCCTTCCCTCTAGAGATTCCTCCTTTATCCTCTTCCCCTCATTCCCTTGGAATTTTATTTCTTTCTAAATTTAGAAGAGATTTATGCTCTTCTAAACGTATAGATGTATTTTCCCTTCTTAAACACATTCCCAGTAAAAATATCTTTCCAAAACTAGCAGTTTCATCCTCCCCCATCTAATTCCTCTACATTGGTTCTTCATCTTGCACCACGTTTGTATAATTACTCTTTTAACTGTTCTGGAACGGTTTTGCTTTTTGAAGTCGTATCATACTCAGGTCTACCCCAATCTATTTTATACACTACCTAATTACTAGTAACAATCTTAACCATAGGTTTTACTTTTTCCATTCATGAAAGGTAAATATTCTGTCCTTATTTAGTCCCTTGTAATCAGTCATTGTTATGTATCTTGTATTTCTCTTGGCTCTTATATGCTGAATCTTCTTTTGAGTTCAGTTACTTTTTAACAGTCATGAAACCCTGACAGTTGATCCAATGTCCATTTTTTTTTAATTCAGAATTATGCTGAGATTTGTATGGCATGACATTTTCAATCTGGAGGCCCATTTCTTTTGTTCTTTGATATATACTCTTACAAATTTGTGAATTTTTACTGTTGCTAGTGCTACGGCTTATGTGATTCTAATTGTGTTAGGATCAAATGTATTTTTCTCTTGTTGCTCATAATATTTTGTCCTTGATCTAGGGATTTCAGAATTTAATTATGACATTTCTGTGAGTTTTCCCTATAGAGGCTCTTTTAGGTAGTGACTGGTAGATTTTTTTTTTCCTATTTCTATTTTCCATTCTTGTTCTAATCCTTCAGGACAATTTTTCTTTAATTAATTTTAGCATTATTGTACCAAGATTCTTTTTTGATCAGAACTTTGAGGTAGACAAATTATTCTTATGTTTTCTCTTTTTGATGTGTTCTCTAGATCCATTATTTTTCTTATGAGATGATTCACATTCTGTTCTATTTTTTCATTCTTTATGTTTGATTTCTTTATCTCATAACTTTGCTGGCTTCCCCTTGCCCAATTCTGATTTTTAAAGTCATTTTCTTCCTTAACATTCTGAATCTCTTTTTCTACATGGTTCACTTTCCTGTCATAATCTTGATTTTCTTGTGTTATTGTTATTTTTTGTTTTGAATGTTTTCTCAGTCTCTCTCATTTGATTTTTACTTTTTTTTAAGTTTTTCAATGAACTAATTTTGGTCAGGTTATCACTGGGCATTACTCTTTGGAATAGAAGAGGCTTTATTTGCTTCACTATCCTCCTCTGAAGATGAACCCCAGTCTTCTCTACTCCCATAGTACCTCCTTTGCCTATGCATTTTCTTTATTTCTTTCTTTTCCTTTTGGTAATAATTTAGTTTTTATAATCACCTCTAGTCCTAGAGTATGGGAGATGGCGCCTCTGACCTCTGATCCTCTTCAGTTCTCCCCTCTGACATTGAACTCCAACCAAGACCTCTAGCCTCCTGTAAGTGTCCACAGTCAACAGTGCCCTTGCCCCACTGCTTCTGCATTCACTGGGTGTGTGGTGGTTCCTTCTCACCTCCACTGTTCTCTACAGCACAGTTGGGTCTAGCATTCCTTGTCAGAAAAAATTTCCTTAATCTTCCCCAGGTCAGATGCCCAACTCCTCTCACTGTCTTGGGGATAAAAGTTCCTGTGGCTGGGGCCAAGGAAGCCTCTCAAACCTACTAACTCCAAGGATTGCTGCTTGCTTAAGCTGCTTGCCACTAGTTGTTAAATCAGACCCTTGTCTGAAAGTGTTTACTCTTCACAGGGAGGAAATCTCATCCTGGGATTTTTCTTCAGGTCTTCTCTGATTGTGCCAAGAGAACCCTGGTTCTTCCCTTACTCTTATTTGTTTTCACTGCTCTTTTTCATCCAGATGTCCTATTTTTGTCTCTTTTGTGGAGGAAAACCTTGATGGCTTGGAATTTTCTAACTTATTTTGCCATTCTCACAGAATCCTCACTGGACATCTGCTTTCAAGAAAATATAAAAGAAAACTGCCCTGATATTCTAGAACCAGAAGGTAAAATAGAAATTGAAAGAATTCACCAACCACCTCCTGAAAGACATTCCAAGATGAAAACTACCAGGGATACTAAAGCTAAATTCCAGAGTTCCCAAGTGAAAGAGAAAGTATTTGCAAGCAAGCAGTAGCAATTCATGTATGGTGGAGCCACATTCAGTATAAGACAAGATTTAGCAGCTTCTATATTAAAACACTGGAGGACTTGGAATATAATATTCCAAATGACAAATGAGCTAGGATTACAAACAAGAATTACCTACCCAGAAAAACTGAGTATATTCCTTCAGGAAAAAATAATGTATATTCAGTGAGATAGAGGACTTTCAAGCATGTTTGATGAAAAGACAAAATATGTATATATATATATATATATATATATATATATATATATATACATACATATATATACACATAGAGAGAGAGAGACAGAGAGAGAGAGAGGGAGAAAGAGAGGGAGAGAGATATATAAAAATAGATTTAAGACTTGAGAGAGGAATGTTCTTGGAGAAACTGACAAGGAGAGTTAGAATGGAATAAATTATCTCACATAAGAGGCAAGAAAAGCTTTTACAATGAACAGGAAGATGGAAGAAGTTGGAGAGATGTGAGTGAACCTTTCTCTTATAAGAATTGGCTCAAAGAATGAATAACATACACACTCAATTGGATATTGTAGGAGGGGAAAGGCATAAGAGAAGGGGTATAACAGAATAGAGGGCAAATTGGAGAGGGGATAGTCAAAAGGAAAATATTTTTGAGGAGGGACACAATGAAAGGAGAGAGAGAAATGAATATATGGGATGGGAAAGCAATGGAGAGAAATACAGTTAGCAACAGTAACTGTAAAAAATATCAAAAATAGTTTCTCTGATTAATCCACCATTGCTCAAACGTATAGAGAACTGAGGCAAATTCATAAAAATAAGAGTCATTCTCCAATTGTTAAGTTATGAAAAGATATAATCAGTTTTCAGATGAAGTAATCAAGGGTTTCCTTACCATGTGAAAATATACTTAATTGGAGAAATGCAAATTAAAGCAATTCTGAGGTTCCACCTTATATCTATTATATTGTTGAGTAGGATAGAAAAAAATTAAGTGACAAATGTTGGAGGTGATGTGGGAAAAATGAGATATCAATGCATGGTTGGTGGAGCTGTGAACTGATTCAACCATTCTGTATACCAGTTTGAACTATGCCTAAAGAGGCATAAAACCATGCATATCCTTTGACCTACCAATATGACTACTAGGTTTGTATTCCAAAAAGAATTTAAAAAAAGAATATCTTACCATACCTGGGATCTGTTAAGCAAGAACTGTTCTTCCAGAAGATCCAACCCCTTTCCTCCATAGGTGACTGACTTTTGAAGCCAGTATCCTCTGAAGGAGTCTATCCTGTTCTGTCTTCATTGCTTTCCAGGCCACCCATCCTTTAGTGTCATGTTCTTACCCCAGGTCTAGGTATTTTAAACCTCCCCAAATACCATTCCAACTCTGTGTATTTTAGCCTCCTTTTTTTCTTTCCTATTAGAATATTAGCTCCTTCAAAGCAAGCACTGTCCCTCTTTTATTAATTTGCACCCCCAGGGATCCATTCCCTGGTACAAAATGTCATTCTTGTTCTTTAATAATTCTCAGTCATTTCTGATACTTCATGACCCAATTTTGGGTTTTCTTGGCAAAGACACTAGAGTGGATTGCCTTTTCCTTCTGCAGCTTAATTTAAAGATAAGCAAAAAAAAGTCAAATGGGGTTATGTGACTTGTCTAGGGTCTCATAGGTAGAAAGCATTTGAGGCCAGCTTTAAACACAGAAAGATAATTTTTCCTGACTTTGGGCTTAGCCTTCTATCTACTCATCACTTAGCTGTCTATCATGTTTGGCACATAGTAAATATTTAATGAATACTTCCTTCCTCCTTTCCTTTTTATGTGATTTTTTTTTCCCTAATGCCTTTCCATTAATTCTCCACAGAGAAACTCCCAAATGTGCTGGATGTTTTCCCTGCTTATTATTTATGTACGTCATGGAAACTAAGGAAACTTTTAGACCACTCATTTCTTATCCAACATTTTTTGTCCATGACCAAAATGTGACTGAAGAAAATAAAGATTTTGGCTATACATGATTTTGGTGATATCTTGAACTCAATATTTGTTCTGTAACTTTTTTGCACACTACAACCTACCAAGCACTTTAGATTCTTTTGAGATCATTACATCCTTCTCCAAAATAATATTGTTGCCCAAAATGTGTTCATTTCTATCAATAAACAACCTAGGATAATTAGTTTTCAATGATATCATCAGGAACTACTTCTTTCAAAATGTCTTTCCTGATCTATCTATCTATCTATCTATCTATCTATCTATCTATCTATCTATCTATCTATCTATCTGTCTGTCTGTCTGTCTTTTACCTATCACGTATTATGTTAATACAACTGCTTTTTTAACCCAAGATTACCACTTTATATTTATGAGTAACAAATATATATACGTACATACACCAAATTTATGCATATACTCATGCATTTCTCTCTAATGATATATCATAAACACAGATACAGATATTACAGAAAAATGAAAAGTGATAATTCAAGGGACTGCCATTTCATTTTATAATTTGGACAGCAGGTGCTCTACATGAACTTTGTTTTCCCAGAATAGATATTCTACTTGCTCTAGGGAATAAAACCAGCAGCACTGGAGTAAACAATGTAGAAGCAACCTTCAGCTAAATTCCGTGGAAATCTTCTCAACAAAATTCATTAGATTGCCTTGAGATATGATGAGTTCCTTCCTGATTGGAGCTTGTTAAGCAGAGACTGGATGATCATTTGACAGGTTCACTATATTGGAAATTCCATTAGGGATATTCTTTAGTTTAGGGTATTAGTACGTTTACAAATTTGCTGATTTATTTTTTCATTTTGCTATTCTCTAACTGATGATAGTTCAATATGCCACGTCCATGAACTTTCCAATGGGGGCTCCTCCCCTAGGAAAATCACATTTCACATCTTTGGGTCTGTGGTTTTCTAACAGTTCTGCTTCATAGTCATCATTTATAAGACTGTTTGCTTTTCTGGAGAAGGGTGTATGGTATATAATAATTAACCACCAATCAATCTTTATTGGGCTAGCAAATTGACATTACTATTCATACTCAATCAAAGAGTATTAGTCACAGTCCTAAATGAAATGTCAATAAGGATGTCCACATTATGTATAGGAACTGTTATGTTCAAATCCAGGGCAAAAGCTTCATATTTTAACCTTCTTAACCTGACCAGACTACTCCTGGAAACAGTTTGTACATTAATAAAAAATCAGAAATTTGAAGACAGTGGAAATAAGAAGATTCTCAAGAGAGTTCTATATGGAGATAAAAGCATATTTCACTTTATACAAAAAAATGTTCCCAAATGGAAAGACTGAATTACAGACAATGGAAACTACCTGGAGTGATAAATTGTTGTATGACTATTTAGATCTCTCTGTGTCTCCAGCTGTGGAATTGTTTGGCATTTTTAATGCCCAGTTGAGTCTACATTGGAAGTATTGGTAATTTCATTTCCAGCTGTGTGGACTGCAGCATTGGGGAGATGCTAGAAGGATATACTATATTTGTATTTTTCCTCATGTATGGCTCAGAACAAAGGAAATAAACTATCAAACAGAAAGGGAATACCTGAACAATATACTAGATAGTTGCTAAAGTTACTTTTTTTCCTCTACTGTACCTAACTGGATTGAACATATATATTCCTCTTACTAGCTTATGTTTATCAGATGACATTTATTAAATATACAGCTGCAGGTGTCACCATTCTGAGTATTGAATTTTATGAAAAATAAAGACACAAATTCTGCATCCTCATGTTACATTATAAAAAGATGTCTGTTATGTTGACACATCTGAATGTAATGCAGCTGAGCTTATAAACAAATATATCAATACAAAAATGACACAGTTTAGTACCTGATGATTTGATAATTGTGGCCTTATAATTTTTTTTTCCTGTAAGAATATTTTCAGTGAGATATTCTTGTATTATGGACTACTGTGCTTGGTTCTGTGACTGATTGTAACTACAAAAACTTTTTTTTCAGACTAGAAGTAAAATAAAAATTTAAAATGATAGGATCTAATGGAAAAAGATGAAGTCTTACAGAGGGAAAAGTGTTGATCGTAGAATCAGAAAGACAAAGTCATATCTGAACTTTGATACAAGCAGCCTAAACCTAGGTAAGTCACAGAATTTCTGTGTACTTCAGGTAACTCCCTAGGACTTATCTGCCAAATCATAGTCAGGTTTTGGCTTTCTTAGTGGAGAGAAGTCCCCAGAAACTTTTCTCTTATTTTGCAATGGAGAATAATTCTGTGGGCAGTTTAGATAATTAGACTAAGTTCACTCTTCTTTGAAAATATCACAGCTACATCTTTTTATAAAATCTCAAGTGAATCTTAAGTGTGAAAGGTTATTTTTTCTAAGACAAATTATTTCTTCTTCAGTCATTTCTAATGTCATTTGTGTGTTAGTGTGAGAATACACAACCAACCATAACTTCACAAAACTGAATAGCCTCATACTTTCCTCCTTATTTTATTTCAGTGAGCAACAGCTAACCCAATAAAATAGAGATCTTATATTCAAAATCACAATCAACAGACTTTTCAAAAAAGGAAAAAAAATAGAAGGGAACCAAATTTTCATGATTAGGTTCTTTTAAAAAAAATATCCTTGACCAATGACACAAGTACTTTAACATTTATGTTGCTTTTATGATGCTTCTGTATTTTACTAAAAGCTTGGCAAATCTGCTCTGATGAAGTTCCACATTTGGTGTTTCACAGACACAGTGAATATTCTCTCTTTCATTCATTCCATCAGTGGCTGCCAGACTCATTTTGCATTTGATGCCTCCCATCTAATTTGACACTGACTATGTGATCCCTTTACCCTTTAAATTTCTGATGTGTCATATTGCATTACATTTCTTCTGTCGCCTTCCATCACTGTATCCTGTGTCACATGGAAAAGCCAATGTGAGTTGACATAACACCAGATAATGTGATCCAAGAGATTTAAAACAGTGCCAGTCAGCAGAGTCAAAATGTGACACATTGCCTCCAATGTGTAAATATTCATTTTTAGTAAAAAAAAAAATCTCTATTTTTACAGATATCTTCTAAAAGTAGAATATAAGGTGATCTATAAAAATAAGTAGAAGGAATAAACATGGATTAGATAGTTATAATTCCAGATGTAAAATACTAACCTGCCTCATGAGCAAAAATAAAAAGAATTGATTCAGAATCACAAAAGCAAGAAACTTGGACTTTGGACTTTTATTCTTAACCAATTAGAGAATATTGGAATTGGGAGAAGCCTTATAGATGTTCTAATCCAATGACATATTTTTTTTTAATTTTTCTTATACTACAGAACTACTTTCATTTTACATATGAAGAAGCTGAGACCTACACAAGCTGTGAAAATCATTCCCCTGAGCTTACTAGATTACTCATAAAATTCACTCGTATAATTTTTTAAATTAGGATGATCATATCAAATTACTAAACAGATATATAAGTCTTGCTGTCATATCATCTTTCTTGCTGTTGTTGTTTGTCCTTTGTTTTCAAAGAGGATAAATGACATCACAGGGTGATGTCTTTACTTGTGCATGAATTAGATTTTTACTTAAGTATAGCAGAGTTGCACAAAGTTGACTGCATCACTCTCTCTTCCAGGGTCATCAAAGTACAGTGACAAGGCAAAAAAAAAGTCAGAATGATTGCGGATAGTCTATGGTGCACTGGATGCCTTAGTGTCTTCAATGACTGACCAACTTCTAAGCACTCCACAGCAAAGTTGCTTCTACCAACTTCATGGTCATTGGAAAAAAAAAATGTTCTTATCAACCATTACCATCAGGGGAAGTCTTCTCATTCTCCAAGTAAACACACCTCTTCCCCACTACTCACTGATCTGTTTGCAACCTTTCAATTATTTTCAACATGGTTTAATGTACTTGGAGTCACAGGAGAAATCTGAGTGCTAGGTAGACACCAAAGGTGGATGTGAAACCCTGAAAATGTTTTTGTATGCCCTCACATCAGAGTTGCTAGTCCTCCTTGAATACACATATAATCCATTATATTTCTATTTGATACTAAAAAGAATAAGCTAATATAATAAAACTATTGTCCTAAGTAGTCAGCTGAAGAGGCAATTGTAAAATTTTCAGTGTTAGTACTTATATTTCATACACAGTCAATACTAAAATCAGAACTTATTTATTATTTTCTTGATTACCTAGACTTAAGAAAACAAAAGCTAAATAAAAATAATGCAGATTAAATTCGGAAACCTATCCTTCATTTTCAGAAAGCTTTTTTCAGCACAAACTAGCCTACTACTGAGCACAGCAGATTTTTCAAATAGAGACAACTTAAAAACTTTGGAGCTCCTGAAAGAATTCAAGGTATTTATTGGTGTACTAAAATTCCTGCCAACAAGGTGATAAAAGAAATCAGGGCATCCCTTTATAATCACCTCAGAAGAGAGGATCTGAGTTAATGTTTATAGAATTTTCAATCCCAATTATTAAAAAAAAAAACAACTTTAGTTAATAGAGAAAGTTTATAACTGAATGCACTGTTAAAGTAAATAAGATTCTTAAATTCATTTCATATTAGAAAATATAATTTTTTAGTGTGCTCAGTCAATACAGTGTTCTGATTTTCTCTTGTTCTGTTCAGCAGCATTTTCAAATAAGTCTTTTCCAGGTTTTTTCTGAAATTCAGCTGCTCATTATTTCTTATAGTACATTAGTATTCAATTACCTTCAGATACCACAACTTGTTCAGCCATTACCTGATTGATGGACATCCCCTTTCCAGTTCTTTGCCACTATAGATGCATTTGGTGGCATTAAGTGACATTGACAATAGGACAAGGAGAAGAAGGAATCAAATACGGAGAATAATATACTTTGGTTTGGTTAATCAAAGGCATTAAGAAAAGAAAGGGAGGAGAATTTAACCAGTATGATGTGAAATGAATACAAACATTCAGTAATTTGAACATTTTTGCCTTCTTTTGGATTGAAATGTAGAATCGATCGTTTCCAATCCAGTTCCCACTGTGTGGAGTTTTCAAAAATTACCAGTATATTGTGAGGAACACTTTAACAGCATCATATTTTAACATTTTGTTTTTCCACAATCACATGTAAAAATAAATTTTAACATTCATTTTCAAAAAATCTGAATTCCAAATTATCTCTTTTCCTCTCTCCCCACCACCCTCCTTGAGAAGGCAAGGAATTAGATATAGTTTATACATGTATAATCATGCAAAACATATTTCATTTTAGATATATTGCAGTAGGAAACACAGAATTCCTTCTCAAAAAAAGACTCAAGAAAAATAAGGAGAGTTAAAAAAGAATGCCTCAACCTACATTTAGACACCATTAGTTCTTTCTTTGAAGATAGAGAGCATTTTTCATCCTAAGTTCCTGCAAGTCTTTCTGGATCACTCCATTTCTGAGAATAGCAGTCATTCACAGTTGACTATCCCAGAACATTTCTGTTACTTTGTAGATAGTACTTTTCATTTTTCTTCACTTCATCCAAGTCACTCTAGAGTCTTCTGAGAGCATCCTGCTCATGTTTTCTTTCAGCATAACAGTATTCCTTCAAAATAATGTAACACAACCAGTTCAGCCATTCCCCAATTGATTCTCATCCCTTCAATTTCTGATTCTTTGCCACCAGAAAAGAGATGCTATCAATATCTATACAATAGTCCTTTTGTTTTTAAAGAAAATACTTTTGGATACAGACCTAGTAGTGATATTTCTAGGAAAAAGGATATACATGGTTTTATAACTCTTTGGACATAGTCCTATATTGGTCTAGAGAATGGTTGACCCAACTGACAACTCCAGCAATGATGCATAAATATCTCATTTTTTCTTTTCCCACAATCCCTCCAACAATCACAATTTTCCTTTTCTGCCCTAATAGTCCATCTAAGAGGTACAAGAAAGTATCTCAGAATTGTTTTAATTTGCATTTCAACAATGAACAGTGATTTAGAACATTTTAATATAGCTATAGATGACTTTGATTACTTCACCTGTAAACTGTTTACATCTTTTGACTATTTATTAATTGGGGAATGGCTCTTCTTTTAATAAATTTGACTCAGTTCTTTATACATTTGAGAAATGAGAGCTTTATTAGAGAAACTTGATTCAGATTCCCCCCTCCCACAGTTACTGCCAATTACATTTCCCTCTCTTCTATATTCCACCCTCATTTATTCTGTTCTCTCTCACCTTTCATTCTGTCTCCTCAAGTTTTTTGTTTCTTACTATTGTATCCTTCCAATATGCCCTCCCTTTTATCATGTCCCCCTTTTTTTCCCCCCTACTTTCTTATAGAGTAAGATGTATTTCTGTACCCAACTAAGTATGTCTATTATTTCCTCTTTGACCAAATTCTGATGAAAGGTTCATTCATTGCCCTCCTTCTCCCATTTTCTCCTCCAAAGTAAGAATTTTTATTGTCTCTTTTATCTGAGATAATTGACTATGTTTAACTCTTTTCCATACTCCCACTGCATTCCTTTTTCTAACCCCTTATTTATTTTTTAGATATCTATTCCTCTCACTTGTAGTAGACATACAGTAGTAGACATACCTGTCACTTGTACATTCTGTCCTCCTAACTACTCTAATAATAAGAATGGTCTCATGAGTTACAAATATCTTGCCATGTAGGAATATAAATAGTTTAACCTTATTAAGCCCCTTATTATTATCCTTTCCTTTTTATGCTTCTCTTCTGACTCATATTTAAAAGTCAAATTTTGTCCTGTTTCAGGGTTAGTAGGCTTTTTATCAAATAGATCATGAACTAATAATTATAAACATCAGTGGCAAACTCTGGTTCACAATGATGATCCTCAGGCAAGGCCAGATCCTAAAATTCAGTTCTACTCACTTTTATTCAACAAGCCTTTATTAAGTGACCACAACACAGTAAGCACTTTGCTGGGGATTGTCACCTAAGGTTCTTCTCATTTCACTGTAGTGACAATATAACCTGGCCCCAAATTGTTGGGAGCCAGCACTTGGTGCTGCGCCCCTCACCCTTGAGGTCACCATGCCCTGAACTCTTTTCTGCAATAAGCAAATATCACAAGACGCCTTTGCCAACAGATGTTGCAACGTGGGGCTCGAGGTACGGACCCTTGCCGGACGGACCCCAACCCAGAGAAAAGCGTCGCCGCGACCCCCTGATGTGAGGAGCGAGGACTTCTTCCGCCGTTCACCGAAGCTTCAGCCCTTGGTAAGTTGATTTCGTCCGTCCCATAGTCCCATAGAAATGGGCCAAAGACTATCCAAAGAGCAGGTCTTTATGAAAGACCTTAAGACGTCACTCAGAGAAAGAGGAGTTAGAGTTAAGAAAAAGGATCTGGTAAAGTTTTTTCTATAAGGGTTAGGAAGAAAGACTTCTATGATTTTTCTGGGACTCGGCGCATATCTGTGGTGTAGTGAAGAGTTGCAGGAGTGGGTCTAGAGGAGCAGTCTTGTATGGGAGAAAGTCTGGACAGGGAATCTTGTGCAAGGCTTAGTTGCACAGTGATAGAAATTAAGCCAGGGTTGTAGTATGTACGGAGGATTTCTGACAATTTTTTCTCAGTTTTTTGGATTCTTTTGTTGTCTGTATATGTGTTCTGTCTTTACATGTTCTGTGTGCTTGTGTTTGTGAGTTATTACGGTCAGCTCCATGGTGGCTGGACCTTGGAATGTTGTCTCTTTTCCTCCCCCTCCTCCCTTCTCTCTGATGGCTGCAGCATCGGGGAGAAGTATGGGAGAGAGAAAGAGAGGAACTAATCTTATATTATTTAGTTTATGTGATTGCAAGGTGTAGTCTTGGATGGGAAATGCAGGGACATAGTGTCTGTGCAGTTTTAAAGGGGGCTTTGATCAAGGCCCATTAGGAGAACAACGTGAATGTGAAGTTTAGGGAAAGCGTAAAAGTTTTGGAAATTGTTTGAAGGTTTTTGGTTGAACTCTCTCTCTTTGCCTTCCAATCCTGGCCAGATTGTGAGGGTGGCGAGAGAGACGAGAGGAGATCTGGGGCAGGCTGATCAGCATTTTCATTATCTCATGCCTCACCTAAAAGAAAAGTATTTTGTATAATGAGAAGTAACCAAAAGGTAGTTATTCTGGTCATATTTTAAGTGAAACGTGTCACTCCTAATTGGATGTTTAAAACAGATCAGGATTTGTTATATTATTTGGCACTAGGCAAATTGGAAATATGCATAAATCTTAAAGGGACACCTCAGCAGAGATAAAGCTTTTGAAACTCTCCAGCAGAATGGAATAGACTTGGCGCCACTGGGCAGTTGTCCAGAAGTCTCCCTCCCTTCAGCTGAGGAATTCAAAAACCCTCTCATTCAAGAAAGTTCTTAAGGAGTAGACACAGAAGTAAAATTTACTTGAGTAAAGGTTGGAACCATTAAGATTTTTTTTTTTTGCCCTGCAGTCCCAACTCATCATTCAGCTGGGTCTACAGCGAATTGTAACTTTTATCATTCCAGATTAGATCAAGAGAAGAGAACTATTATTTTGAGGGTTTTCAACTAATTTTTTTGTAAAAGTTTAGTGACTATTAACAACAGGAGAAATTTTAAACGGTTTTAAATTTTCATTTTCAAGATAATGTATTGATAAATTAACATGTAATGGTCTATGAAGCAGAAAAGATCTTGCTCTTGTAATCTGAACTGTAGTCATTCCTTGGCTTAAGCAAAAGTTAAATTTAGTGTTTGAACTTATTAACAACGTAATTTTTAAAAAATTTTTTTTTTTCCAGAGTAAATGTAATCAGAGAAGGAGAAACTAGCCTGTGAAACAATGATGTAAGGTGGTAAGGTTTAAGTTTGAAGTCACCTATCATAGATTCTACAAAGGTTACAACTTTAAATGACTTTCAGAAATTGATAGGAGAAATTCAGTGGTGTAGGCCACAGTTGGGAATTACAACTGATCAAATGAAACCATTATATGATTTATTGAAAGGTCCTTCTCAATTAAACTCATGCAGAAAATGGACAGATGAAGCACTGGAATGTTTGAAATTAGTGCAGAAAAAGATTATGGAGTGTACTACTAGCAGGACATTAGAATCACAGGACTTGAAAGTAACAATTTTATTCACTGAAAGAATACCCACTGGAGTTTTACATCAAAAACAAGGGATTATTGAGTGGGTACATTTGGCTCAGATAAAGAACAGAGTTTGTGTGCTTTATGCTGTGCTGGTAGCCCAAGACATACATAAGGCAGTGAAGAGAGTAAGGATGTTAATAGGACAGAAATCTCACACAATATATGCTATGTATACAAGTCAACAAACAGAGAACTGCATACAAGAGTTTGTGGAATGGCAGATATTGATTAATCAGAATTTCCAACATGGGCTCCCAATTCCTTTTGGGCAGCATTTTGCCACGTGGCCATGGTCTTGGGCCGACAAATGCTCTTCCTCACCGGTAGAGGGAGTTAATGTTTTTACAGATGCAACAAAAAAAAAATTTTTAGGGCATCTATGTATATTCCATCTAAAAAGGAGATGCGTAAATTTAAAATGACATTTACTTCTACACAACAAAATGAATTATATGCAGTATTGCAAGTATTATTATATGTGAAAGAACCTTGCAATATCATCATAAACAGAAAGTATACAGCACTACTGATACCTAGATTAGAGTCAGCCTATACTCCTGATAGGGCAGATAGTATTAAACAGATTACTATGGAAGTTCAACAGGCAATGAGGGCCAAAACAACAATATTTTATATCACACACACTTGGTCACATTCTAAATCATGGAGTACCAAAAAGCATTAAACCAGACAATGGTCCAGCTTACGTCAGTAAAGCCATTGAACAGTTCATGGTGGAATTTTCCATTTTACGTGTCACTGGAATCCCCCATAATCCCACTGGTCAAGCTATAGTGGAACGAGTGAATCGCTCCCTGGACACCTACTTGCACAAACAAAAAGGAGTAGTTGGACCAGGAGTTGATGACAAATTCGCAATTGGCTGTTTATACTCTAAATTGATGATAAATTACAATTGGCTGTTGGGTTGTTTATACTCTAAATTATTTAAAATTCTATAATGATGGCTTATTGGCTGCTATGAAATTCTCAACATTTCCTAATAAGGAGTCTGCAAAGAATGAATCAGCAATAATAAGTGCCCTGAAAGCAGCCAGTAATGAGGCACAATGAGAATAAAAATTGATTTGGTCCTCATACAGTGTTAACGTGGGGAAAAGGGTATGTTTGTGTTTTAACAGATGATAATAAAGAAGTTTGGGTTCCAGTGAAAAGAATAAGAGTGATAGAGGACAACCGCCAAGGTGAAGCGGTCACAGGGAGTGAGGAGGTGCTATCAGTGGCAGATGAAAAAACTTCTGGAGAAGCTTAATCAACTAGGTCACGATGACTCCTTTCATTTTTCTCGTGCTTGTCATGACACTCAAGAGCACTGCATCCATCAACCCAGCACCGAAGGAACAACAGAGATGGGCGTTCGTCAGGAATCCACCATGGTTAAGGGTGATGTCATGGAGTGAGACAATAACCAAATTTATCATCCAAGGCAATATTTCTCACATGTTTAAAGATGATGGACTATACTATGATAATAATGGGACTCTTTTTCAGAGACACTAACTTTTCAGGACTAGTCGCAGGTTTCCCACCTTGTCTATAGAAGGGTATTCCTGGGAATTGGAATGGGTTTGGTTTTAAATACTTTAAGGTTCAGCCCAGCATTCCCTTTGCTCTCCCCTCCCCTTGCTACGCCGGAATTACCCCCCATAACTCTATTACCCTCGATGTTGGGTCCTCCCTGCCCCCCAATTGCTCTTCCTGGACGAATACCTCTGACCCCCTGTACCCCCCACTAGGGCAAGTTTTTGTTTGTGGGGGCAATCTGGCATACACAGCATTCCCCCTCAACTGGTCTGGTGTTTGTTTCACGGCCTCTATGTTTCCTGACATTAATTTGTTCCCCGATGACTCCCCCTCATCCTCCGCTGAGGAACCCCCTGCGAATTCTCATTCCCAGGACGAGTCTTCCAGTGAGGATGAGAATAAGAATGATGATGCCCAAATTGCACAAAACACCCCTCCCAAGAAATTTCAAAAGCTTCATTTCAAATCACTCAAAGATTTGCATTCGGCAGTTAAAACCCACAGACTGGTGGCCCACACTTTACCCAGATCTTTGTAAACTAGCCATAGGGGCTCCGGCCAATTGGGACTTGGAGGGATATTCTGATCAACAGGAGGCCCCCTCCGGAAAGCAGGGCCCTGATCCATGGGGTGGGTGTGGTACACAATCCCGAAGAAGTATGTTGAGAACACTCCCCTTTTATGTTTGCCCCAGCCCTCATAGAAGCCGTGCCTTGAACACCAAATGTGGAGGCATAACTGATTATTACTGCCGTAGCTGGGGCTGTGAAACCACGGGTGACACTTATTGGGGTCCTTCTTCCTCCTGGGACTATATTAGGGTTACTGCTAATTATACCATCAAACTTTTCAAAAAGCGTCCCTGTACCCTGCTATGATCAATAATGCGCTTTTGCTGTGACTGTGCCAATGACGGGAATATTGTGGCCCCATGACCTGGATAATCATGCCATTGGCTGCAGTCCCCCCAATGACGGGATTATTGTGGGTCCACCTACCAGAAATGCTGGAGGTGGGGGCCACCCACATAGCCTAAGACAGGGGCCCTGCCCACTTTCAGTACCAGGCATGGAGTCAGGCCACATAGCCTAAGACAGGCCTTTCACCTGCATTTCTAAACAGAAAAGGGGGATATGTTGGGAGCCAGCACTTGGTGCTGCGCCCCTCACCCTTGAGGTCACCATGCCCTGAACTCTTTTCTGCAATAAGCAAATATCACAAGACGCCTCTGCCAACAGATGTTGCAACCACAAAAGGGCTTGACCCCCCAGTTCCAGAAATTAACCACTAGATACTACCCTCGCCCTGGACCCTCCCTGTTCCTCTTCCCTGTTTCAATTACTATATAAGCTGTACCCTGAGCTAGATAAACTGAGACCTTGACAAAATCTGCTTGGTCTCCCTCCTCTTCTCGCCCGTTTCTCTTTCAGGCTGGGTTCCCCTCGACCCCCGAATAACTGAGTCCCGCGGGACGGGACACCAAATCAGATGTTCAGGTTATTTTTCAAAATATTTATATGTTTTTAGTTTTCAACATTAACTTACATAAGAGAACAGTAACAACAAAAAGAGAGAGCAAATAATCTGCTTTCATCTGCATTCAGATCTCATAGTTCTTTTTCCTTGTGGACAACATTTTCCATCATGAGTCTTTTGGATTTGTCTTAGATCTTTGCATTGCTGAGATGAGCTACGTCTATCAAAGAGAGCTACAATATAATGTGACTCTTACTGTGTTCAGTGTTCTCCTGGTTGTTTGGATACCTCAGAGTTGTTTGGATTTGCATTTCTCTAATCAATAGTCATTTAGAGCATTTTTTTCATACAACTTTAATGACTTGTATTCTTATATATTTGACTCAGTTGTTCATACACACAAACACATATGTGTGTGTGGGTTTGAGTGTATATTGAAATGAGACCTTTATCAGATTCCCTACATATAAAAATGGTTTTGCAACTTTCTATTTCCCTTCTAATCTTGGTTGCATTGGCTTTGTTTGGTTAAAAACTTTCAATTTTGCATTTCATAATGTTCTCTGTCTCTTGCTTGATCATAAATTCTTTTCATTTCATAAGGTTCTCTGTCTCTTGCTTGATCATAAATTCTTCCCTTCTCCATAGATGTGACACGTAAACTGACTTTATGTGAAAGTTCATATATTTCCTGTGATTATTTTGGCAGGTAGACACTCAAATATTTGATAATATCTACAGTAACTGTAAATAGAATTTCTCTTTCTCTTGCTATTGGACTCTATATATTATATAGAAATGCTGATGATTTATGTGGGTTTAATTTATTTCCTGCAACTGTGCTAAGGTTCCTTATTATTTCAAGTGCTTTTACACTTGATACTCTGGGTTTCTCTAAGCATACCATCATATCATCAAGAAAGAATCATAGCTTTGATTCTTCTTTGTCTATTCAATTTTCTTCTTTTTCTTCTTGTACTGCTATAGCTAACATTTCAAGTACCATAATGAATAACTGGTGATAATGGACACCTTTGTTTCACCCCCATTGGAAATGCTTCTAGCTTGTCTCCATTACATATAATGCATGCTGATAGTTTTAGATAGATGTTGCTTATTCTTTTTCAGAAAAACTATTTATTTTTATTATGATCTCTAATGTTTTTAATGGGAATGGTTTCTATATTTGGTCAACAGCCTTTTCTGTGTCGACTGAAATAATCGTATGGTTTCTTTTAATGTTATTGATATGGTCAATTATGTTGCTAATTTTCCTAATATTGAATCAGCTCTGATTTCCAGGTAAAAATCCCACTTCAACACAGTGAATAATTCTGGCTATGAATTGATCCAATCTCTTTGTGAATATTTTATTTAAATTTGATGCATCAACATTCATTAAGAAAACTTGCTTATAATTTTCCTTATTTCTTTTGACTGTTCCTGAATTAGGCATCAATGTAGTATTTTTATCATAAAAAGAAATTGTTGGGAGTGCTTCTTCTCCTATTTTCCCAAGTAATTTCAATGTATCAGAATGAATTGTTTTTAAATGTTTGAAAAAAATCACTCTTAAATTCATCTGTTTCTGGGTTGTTGTTTTGTTTTGTTTTTTTCCTTTAGGGTGTTCATGACTATCTTGTTGAATTCCTTTCTTTCTGAAAGAGGTTTATTGAAGTATTTTATTTCCTCTTTCATTAATCTGGGCAATTTATATTTTTGTAAATTTTCATCTATTTCACTAAGATTTTCAAACTCATTGCATTTAATTGGACAAAATAGTTCTTAATTATTGTTTTAATTTCCTCTCACTTAGTGGTGAATTTTCAATTTCATTTTTGATATTGGTAACTTGGTTTTTTCTTCCTTTATCAAGTTAATCAAAAGTTTATCTAGTTTTTCTTCACAATATTGAATCTTATTTGTATTCATTAATTAGACAGTTTTCCTAATTTCAATTTTATTAGTATTATTACAATATTATTAATATTTTCTTTGGTTTCCAGAATATATAATTTGGAACTTAATTGGAGTTTTTTATTTGTTTAATTTAATTTAATTTTTAATTTGTTATTTTTCTATCTTTTTAGTTGTAGATCCAATTCACTGATCTCCTATTTCTCTATTTTATTCATACAAGCATTTTGAGATATGAAACTTCCCCTAAGAACCACTTCTGCTGCATCCCAAGAGTTTTGTTATGTCATCTCATTATTGTCATTGTCTTGGATGAAGTTATTGATAGCTTCTTTGATTTATTGTTAGATTCACACATTCTCCAGGATTAAATTATTTCATATCCAATTAATTTTACTCCATATTTTCACGGACTTCTATTGCATATAATGTTTTATTGCATCATGTTCTGAAAAAGATGTATTTAATATTTCTACCTTTCTGCATTGTATTGTGAGGTGTTTGTCAATTTTTTGTGCAGTGCCATATACTTCAAAGGAAAATGTATATTCCTTGAAATGTATATTCCTTTCTACCCCATTCAATTTTCTCTAGAGATTTGCATGCTTAGCTTTTCTAAAATTCTATTCCCCTCCTTATCATCTTTCTTGTTTATTACGAGAATAGATTTATCAAGTTTACAGAGGGGGAGCTTGAGTTCCTCCACTACTATATTTTTTTCTGTTATATGTTCCTGTAACTCCCTTAATTTCTCCTTTAAGAATTTCAATGCTATACTACCTGATGCATGTATGTTTAGTAAAATTAATTCATTGTCTATACTAAGTTTTAGCAGGATATGATTAGCTTCCTTATCTCTTTTAATTAGATTTATTTTTGTTTTTGCTTTGTCTGAAATCAGGATTGCTACTGCCAGTTTTTTTCTTACATTGGCTGAAGCACAATATATTCTGCTTCAGTCTTTTACATTTACTGTGTGCGGGTCTTTCTGCTTTAAATGCATTCCTTGTAAACAGCATATTATAAAATTATGCATTTTAATTCATTCTATCGGCTTCCTTTTTGTGGAATGGTTCATTCTAGTTATATTCACAGCTATGGTGGCTATCTGTGTCTTTCTCTTCATCTGATTTTCTCCCCTGTTTATGCTTTTCTCTCACCTTTCTCTTTTCCCTCCTCATTAGAATTTTACTTTGGACCAACACCTCCCTCAATCTACCCTTATTTCTATCAGCTCCCTCTCTTTTTCCCCCTTCCCTTTCTACTTCTTCTTTCCCTTCTGTGCACCCACTCTTTTTTCTTCCCCATTTACCTTCCTCCTTCCTATTGTTTAAGTTAGATTTCCATACCGAACTGATTATACTATACCCTCTTTGAGTCCAAGGTGATGAGAGTAAGTTTCAAGCAGTTCTCATCTCCCCTCCCTTCTTTGCCTGTACTTTAATAGGTTTTTGTATCTCTTCATGTGATGCAATTTACCCTTCTCTTCCTCCTTCTTCACTCTTCTCATAACACAATCCTTTCTCATCACTTAGTTTTTTAATCATAACATCACAGTCAACTTCTAAATGTCATAATAAAGACACAGTTCTCAAACGTTTCAAGTACCTTATACCCTCATAGGGATGCAAACAGTTTGCACTTATTGAATAGGATGTTTCTTTTGTTTTCCTGTTTACCTTTTTATGCCTCTCTTGGGTCTTGTCTTTGAAGATCAAATTTTCTGTCTGAAAAAAACTAGAGGGTCTTTTCATCAGGAAGGTTAGGAAGTCTCCCATTTCTTTGAATGTTCAGCTCTTCCTCAGAAAGATTATACTCAATTTTGCTGGGAAGTTGATCTTTGGTTGTAATTCAAGCTCTCTTGCTTTATGAAATATAATGTACCAAGTCCTCCAATCTATTAATGTAGAAGATGCAAGGTCCTATGTAACCCTGATAGTGGTTCCATGAAATTTAAATCTTTTCTTTCTGGCTTCTTACAGTATTTTATTTATGAACTGGTAGCTTTGGAATTTTGCTACAGTATTCCTTGGTATTTTCATTTTGGGATCTCATTCAGGAAGTGATCAGTGTATTCTTTCAGTGACTCTTTTACCTTCTGGTTCTCGGACTTCAGGGCAGGTTTTCTTGATGATATCTTGAAAGATGCTGCCCAGTCTCTTTTTTCATCATGGTTTTCCGATAAATGAATAGTTTTAAAATTATCTCTCCTGGATCTATTTTCCAGTGAGATGTTTTATGTTTGTATTTATTTTATCATTCTTTTGATTTTGTTTGACTGATTCATTTTGTTGCATAAAATCATTAGCTCCCACTTGCCTCATTCTAATTTTTAACAAATTATTTTCTTCAGTTAGATTTTCCCCTTCTTTTCCCTTTAGTCCATTTTTTTAAATTCTTCTTTTCACTGAGTTTCTGTGCTTCCTTTTCTATTAAGCTAATTTTACATTTTAAGGAGTTATTTTGTTCAATGTACTTTTCCCTGCTCATTAGGCCAACTGAATTTTTTAAGGACTTGTTCTCTACAATCAATATTTTTCATTCCTTTTCAAATATATAGACTCTAACATACCTCTCATTTCTGTCTCCAATTTTTCTTCTACCACTTTTATTTTACTTTTGAAATCTTTCTTGAGATTTTCCAAGAAGGCTTTCAAGAAGACCAGTTCATATTCTCATTTGAGGTTTTAGATATTGGATATATTGGGTATACTGATAATGTTATCTTCTTCTGAATTTGTGTTTTGATCTTCCCAGTTACTGTTGTAAGAATTTAAGGTCATTGTCCATTTCTGCTTTTTCCTCATGGTATTTGCCCATTCCTGGATTTGAACTCTTCTACTGAAGAACAGGAGGCCCTGACCAGGGTTTCCTTTGCTTTAGTGACTAGGGTAAGGACCTGGTCACTAGCTTTGCATTCTTCGGCCTTAGGTGTTGACATCTGGAGGCTGTAGGGGTCTTCCAGATTACCTGATGGTGAGGTGGGGTCAGGAACACTGAACCTCTCAAGGTTGGAGGGGAGAATTCGGTCCCTGGATAACACCTCCTCACCTGGGATGCCTTCAAACACTGGAGGGTTTGGATTCTGTAGGATGCATGACTTCCTGGAGTTGTGTTTTCTGGAGTTGCGCTGATGTACTCAGAGAATTGTCTGCTAGACGATGCCTACTCCCTGGTGCGTATTGTGGTTTTCCAAGGTGAAATCTACAGGTACCTCTGTGCCAAGGCACTTGTGGGGTACTGGGGTTGGTACTTACCTGTCTCATCACCTTGGGCCTCAGTATCTTCTCCTGGTTTGCTGTGGTGAAGCTTGGTCCTGGCTTGCCAGAATGCCTGACAACCTGTACTGTTCGCCTTCCATCAGAGCAAGAGGCATCTTTAATCTCCCAAGTTTCATGGGCTACAAGACTTTGTATTCCTTTTTTTTTTCTGGCTCAGCTATCCCAGAATTTTCTTGGAGTGATATTTTCTGGGGGTTTAGTGGTCAATAAGAGAGAGTGAAAGCAATTTATTTCCTACTTTGCCATTTAACTTCTAAAAGTCTTCCAAGTTTGAAAGTCAAATTTCCAATTCAGTTCTGGTCTTTTCATCAAGAACGCTTGAAATTCCTCCATCTCACTGAGTATCCATTTTTGCCCTGATGGATTATACTCAGCCTATCTGGGTATATCTGGGTAGGTGATTCTTGTTTGGAATTCTGGCTCCTTTGCTCTCTGGAATATCATATTTCAACCTTCCAGTCTTTTAATGTAGAAACTACTAAATCTTGTGTTATCCTGACTATGGCTTGATGAAAATTAAATTGTTTCTTCCTGACTGCTTTTAATTATCTCTCCTTGAACTGGGAAGTGTTGAATTTGTCCGTAATATTTCTGAGAGTTTTCATTTGAGGATTTTTTAAGGAGGTGACCAGTGTATTCTTTCAGTTCTTATTTTGATTTCTGTTTCTAGAATATCAGAGAAGTTTTCCTTGATAATTTGTTGAAGATGATGTCTAGGCAATTTGTTCTATTGATCATGACTTTCAGGTAGTCCAATAATTTTAAAATTATTTCTCCTTAATTCATTTTCCAGATCAGTTTTTTTCTAATGAAGTATTTTATATCATCTTCTATTTTATTCATTCTTTGATTTTGTTTTATTGTTTTTTTTAAAATTTTTCATAAAGTTGTTACCTTCCATTTGCTCAATTCTAATTTTTAAAGAATTATTTTCTTCAATGAGCTTTTGGATCTCCCTTTATTTTCTATCATTTTAATTAACTTGGTTGGAATTCCATCAGATCCATTAGCCTTATTGCCAGGAATACTTCCTAAGATTTACTTGCTCTCAATAATGTATCACTCTTGATAAGTAACCAACTCCCCATAATGGCTATATTTTGACCTTTCTTGTATAGTTCTCTATATTCTTGCCACCTCTCCTCAATTATTTCTGCTAATTACTTACCGGTTTTGTCTTTTATCATGTCTACTGTTCAAGCATTAACAATGTTTTGTTTCTTGAAATTCTGTCTTAGGGGTTGAGAAATAAATTGCTTTGGAATTCCACATTGATAGGGAATGGGGAGAGCTAACTTTTCATTTCAAAGTAGGCACAGGTTTTCTATTACTGTTCTGTTTACCTCATGAAGAAAATACCTATTTTTCCTGCTTAGAAAATTAAAAAAAAACCTAAGTGAATAATAAGTCTCCCTGTTTACTACCTGCTTTTGAAGATTAACAATTTATGACTATAAATCTGTATTTGGACAGAGTGATCTCAAGACTCAGCTGGTCTGTTAATATGTGGTAGTGAACATTTCAAGTTTCTTTGCTTCTTTGGTTTTGTTTATTCTTCACTGATCTCAGACAAATGAATATTGGAGCCATAACAATGGTATTGGAGCCACAACAAGTACCGAACTTGTGAGATTTGTTAAATTAAAAGACTAAAGGTCTAATAAAAATCCTTTGAGGTTATGAAGATATTGCATTTCATCAGGAGCTTGACCCTTACCACCCAGATACCAGATTCTACAAGCAAGGGATGGAATGTCTATTGTCCATGCCACATCCAGGAGTGAACTTTATGGGGGCTAATATTTGATAAGAATCACTTTAATATTGAGAGTGCTGTACCCTGGGTCCATTCTGGCTTAGCATATTGAGGATGGGAAAGATTAGCATTTCTCTTTTTTCTTTATTTTCTCCATAAAAATCCCTTTGTAAAAACTAGTTGATGTTGATAAGAAAAAAAATATATATCAGGATGCTATAAATGATGTAGGGGAGATACTAACTTGAAGATTGGTACTGGGAAAATATGCCAAACATGGAGGCATAGCATTAGAGAAAATAGTCACTGTCTCTCAATAGTATTCTCCATAGTCCTGTGAAGGGGTTTGTAGCCAGGAGTATCACTCAAATGTGAAAATTAATGTAAACTACTATACATACCTTAAAATGGTATACAAAAATCAGTTTTTTAGCATTCTCAAGCCACCAGGACACCATTATGATAATGTCTTCATTCCCTTAGCCTTCTGCTATGCTATTGAGTTTAAGCAACTTTTATTTCAAGGATGTGCTGGTAAATGTTTAACAACTGTTTTTGGTGGGAGAAGGGAATATGTGCAAACACTTTTAACTTTTGGTTTTATTATTTATACTTTCTTAAGTCTAGAAAATCAGCAAAATTATAAGTCAAACCCTGATTATCAGATAGTCAATTTATGAAATTTAAATGATAACCATGACAACTTAACAATCTTCTGTGTTATCTGCTTAGAGCTCTCTATGCTAAATTCTTGATTATAGCTGACTTCATTCTGGAATTATCAGAATGGAATCTAGTCATGATCAAATGAAGAATTTTGAAATTTATTGACATAAGTGGCTAGATAGCATGCACTGGAAAGCTTGGCGGTACAATAGATAGAGTGTCAAGACTAGAGTCAGAGATACTACTCTTCCTGAGTTCAAATGCAGCCTCATATATTTACTAGCTGCTTAACACTGAGGATGTTGCTTAAATCTGTTTTCCTCAATTTCTCATCTGTTAATTGAGCTGAGAAGGAAATGACAAACCATTACATCAGCAAGGATCCTGACATACACAGGAGGCCCTGCTGTACAGGTTCTTAGATGTACTTTTCTAAAAGGAAAGCAACTTTTGAGGGGTAAACAATCTACTTTAATCAAGCACCTAAATCAGTCTCTTAGTTCAGGGTAAAAGTCAGCACCCTGAACTTCAGAGAAAATACAAACAGAGAAATAAACACCAACAGACTGTCTAACCATAAATAATACATACATCACAGATCAGAAAATAGATCCTCAACTGTCTGACCATTGCATACCTACATAGTTAGCAGAGAGACAAGCACCAACATCTGAGTTTTCAAAGCTGGGGTGCTCCTTAGCAGCTACTCAGAGTCTCATCTGGCCAAACAAATACTTCCAGTGAGTAAGCCCCAAAATGAAACCGCACCTCAGAGAACATATACACTTTTCAGAGTCAGAGGGTATCACAGCTCTTGACAATCAGTGCCTCATTAGAAATTAACAAAAGTTGTAGACCTTTCTACAAAACACATCTCCTCTAATTAAGCTTAATGGGTAGGCCCATTAATGGGTGGGGAAGATCTTTAACACTCATTAAAATAATTAACATTACAATCACTCCAGGATTTCTGCCAAGACAACCTCAAATGGGGTCACAAAGAATCAGGCACAACTGAAAATGATTAAACATAATGATATGAACATAATAGGCACTTGTGAATGTGATCAGATAGTCAAGAATATGGCCATGTCTGCATAAAATGGATCAGAGTGGAGTGATGGTCAAATTAATTGACTGATTTGAGGATGTGGGAAAATGGGCCATTTCAGAGGGTACCAGTATGCATATTAAAGTCACCTTACATGAGTGGATGATGCAGAAGGAGAAACATCATCATGGTATATGGTATAAGAATTTAGACTGTCAATATTCAACTTTAACAATTTAAAATGATCTCAGTGTAATATCTTAAATAATAACACAATTTAATTTTATAAATAGGTATTAAGTACCTGTTGTATATAAGTCACAGTGCTAGGTGAAAACAAAGTCAAAATGGAATAGTCTTTGACTCATAAAATCTTATTTTCTGTTCAGTTATCATTGTGCACAGATAAGAAAATGTATGAAAATTTGGGGGCAGGGTGATTGTAGAAGAAGATAAGGAAAGGTTTTGCTTAGTAAGAGACTGATAAAGAAGCCTTGAAGAAATCTAATATTTCAAAAGGAGTATATAAGGTAGGAATACATCTAAGGTGCTGGTGGGTGAAGACTAACAATTGGCACAATGTTTTGGGGGATGACATATTAACTAAAACAATAGTTTTCCTGGAAGAAAAAGGAGAATATCATAACACGCCTGCAAAAGTAGATGATGTTCAAACTGTGAAGGCATTTAAAGGATAAACTGAAATGATTGTATTTCATTGTAGCCAATATGGAACTATGAAGACTTCTAATTAAGAGAATCTTAATTAGATCAGCTATCTTCATTAACAATATTCATTTTGAAAATAAAAAGTACAATAGAGATATAAAGATAATTATATTTCATGAATCTATTAACATTCCTTCCCTACTTTGTCCAATGCACAATATTTAATGAATTGACTAATATTTAATAAGAAGCATATTTATTATTGACAATCATATCAAAAACCGCGAACTTTCTAATGGCAATGTGTTGACATGTAAGAAGTGAAGGAATGCAATAAAATCCTGTTAATAAGGCAAATTTATTAAGGATATGCCAGTACAAGGATGTATTACTGAAGTCCAATTAACTGGATATGTAGATGAATTAGCCCAGATTGTTGCCCTGTTTTTTTGTCAAGGCAAGTCAACAATCATCTATTAAGTATTTATTATTTTTCAGGCACTGTACTTAGTAATAGGGATGCAAATGAAAGGAAAAGACAGACAAGAATTCACTGTACTCTCCAGAAACTCACAGACTTTTAGGAAGGCAAAAAGAAAAAAACAACAAAAAACCATGCAAAAAACAATGTATAAAAAAGAAAAGTAAAGGATGAGGTGAAGGTAATCTTGAGGGAAAACACTAAGATTAATGATTGAGAAAGACCTTGTAGAAGGTGTACCTTTGTCTGAAATTTGAAGGGAGTCAATAAAGATAGAAGGCATAGATGAGGAAGGACAGAGTTGCTGGCCTGGGAAGATGTTCCATTAAATATGAGGGTTCCATTAGCTGTTTCCAAAGATGCTAAATGGGATGACCTGAAAGATTCTAATTTATTTCCCAGAGTCAACTTCCACAACAGAATAAATCTGGCTTATCTATGTTTAAGAAAAAAAGATCTAAAGCAGTTAACTACATTTCTAATAATAACAGGACACCACTATGCCTACATGAATGTGTGGACATATTTTTCATTGTTTGAGAAATGACAAGTTGATGCTCTCTAAAAAAAAGTTACATCAGCTTTTCAAAAAATAATAACCTTCAAGTCATATATTGTAAATCTATCCATGAGCATCTGCTGAAACTCAGTTTTCTCTGGATATGTAACCCACTGAACTGGGTAATTTGGGGACAGCTTAGAAATTTTTAAATAGTTCTCACAATGCAATTTTTTTTTATTATAGTTAAGAAATTGAACTTCATTAATTAGGAAGTACATTGTAATTTAAATCAAGCAACTGTTCATAAAATGGCCACTGGCACTATCATTAGCGTAAAAATAGATAGAATTTAAATTAAAATAAATGTCCCTTTAAAAAACACAGCTGGGCTCCCAATGCCATTTTCCTCATAGAGGCTGCTAAAGGGAAACCTCTAAATGATCAAGATCAGATCAGTCTGCTTCATCCATTTATTACCATGTTTTTCAAACCTACTTTTTATACATATTGTATATTCCTAATACTCTTTGAGCTGCAAATTAGATGTAAGGGTCATTCCATGAAAATGTGGTTTCCAGAAAGAGTAAATAACAAATACTCACCTTGTCATATATTACTTTCAACTGCAGGATGTGTACTAAGTTATTATGCTGTGGTTTTTTTTTTTCCTATTGTAATCATGAGAATGGGGGAAGAGATAAACTTAATGTTTCTTCTTTATGTAGAAAGGATTTATTTTTTTGAAGCAAAACAAAACAAAACAAAAAGAACATTTTCAAAATAATGGCTATTTCTGGATAAACTTTACAAGAAGCATGTAAGTGTAAATAGGAGCCGCAAAGTAAAACTAGCAAATGTTAACCTCAAGTAACTATAACTAGGACATGTGACCTTTCATTTGCCCCACATATCTTCAGAATTAGCTCTAATTATCTTCTATTGGTTTCAAGTTTCACTAATTATCTTTCATTTCTTTAAGTTCCCCCAAATCAATTTATACTCTGAGGGAAGACTATATTTTGTATTCTTTCCACACCAGATTCCCTGTTGTAACCCAAATTCTTCTCCCCTCTGTAACTCACCACTGGAGACTAAAATACTCTTGCTCTGAATATTCTTACCTTGATAGTCTGCTCCTAGTTCTCTCATTGTCTTAGGTGAAATAATAGGCATACTTGAGAGCTTTCATGGACCTCATCCTGATTTTGCTACTTTCCTAGTTTAAAGTGACATAGCTATTTTATTCTTGTGTTCCCCCATCCTAGGATCATAGCTTTCATTTTTGTTTTCTAATAATCCAGGAAAAATCTAACAATTATACTAACATATTCTATATCTGCCTTCGAGCAAGTTTGTAACACTATGATATGCGTCTATTCTCAGAGTAGACCTCTTATCTCATTAAGTGATTATTCTTTCCAAGACTCGTTCATAACACACATTAATATCAATCAGTTTTTTAAAGACCAAAAGCAGAAATATTTATATATCAACAATAACCATATTGTTCTCTGTTGGGGCATCTAGGTGGTTCAGTGGATAGAGCACCAGTGCATGAGTCAGAAGGACCTGAGTTCAAATCTCACCTCAGACACTTGGTACTCTGTGGTGCACAGTTTGCATCCCCACATGGCTTGGTGATATGGTGAAGAAGAAAGACAGGGGCAGGTGAGAGAAGATAGGGCAACTCTGTTTATTGATCCGAGGGTCAGGGTATTTATAGACAGAAACTGCAAGTCTGTGTGACATTCTGCTCCTCTCCTGTCCTAGTGATTTTGCCAGTCTTAATGTCTTTAAAGACTGTTAGCCTAGAGGGCATCTATTTTACATATCCCCTGTATTCTGTAGTTCTCTTGTTTGTCTCAGGGAGACAGCAACATCTGGGGGCATGGAGAGCCATTTCAGATGATAATGAGCACAGTCTCAAAGAACAGTTTCCCAGGAGGTCTATCCTGAACTTGTCACCTGCACTCCTTCCTGGCCCTCAACAACACTCACTAGTTGTGTGACCTTGGGCAAGTAACTTAACCCCAGTTGCCTCATCCTGGGTCATCTCTAGTCACCCTGATGAATATCTGGTCACTGGATTCAGAGGGCTCTGGAGGAGAAGTGAGGCTGATGACCTGCACAGCCCTCCCTCATTCCAAACAAAGTCAAGTGCAAGTCATGTCATCTTTTCTCTGATGGCATGGTCTTCTTTGGCAACAAAGGATGAATACACAATTGTTCTCTGTTAAATAAGTACTTTCAGATGAAATATAAATCAATTCAACAAGCACATACCATGTACCCAATATGTGGGATTTTTTGATATAATAGGTATGCAAAAATATAATAAAAGGTTACCCCTTCCCTCAAGGAGCTTTCATGCTAATAACAGACATAAGATATCACTAAATATGTGCAACAAAAATTAGAATAATTTTGCTACACATAAAAAATAGGGAGTGTTATAAAAGACCCCCACCTGTAGAGATCAGGAAAGATCTCATGGAGGTGGCATCATCCTTATCAACTCTTCCCAACCAATCAATAATCTATGTGTCAAGTAATCTGCAAAATCTTGGTTAGATAGCAAAACCAAGAAAAAGTATTTGAATGGATATGCCATGCAAAAGACTCTCATCTCATGTCATGTGGAAGCAACATACTTTTTAACATTCTATCAATTTTTTATTCATGTAAATATTAATGGAAAGCAAAGTATCAACAAATATAAATACTGCTATAAAATTTTTCTCCATCGTTTTGTTATTTTATTTCATGTAATGTCTACAAATGAGAGAGGGAAAAGACAAAAAGAATCTCTC
This sequence comes from Bettongia penicillata ogilbyi, assembly GCA_023548195.1. NCBI lineage: Eukaryota > Metazoa > Chordata > Mammalia > Diprotodontia > Potoroidae > Bettongia > Bettongia penicillata. Next base: position 900,657 of record JAJHZJ010000001.1, on the reverse strand, counting down.
AGCGTTTTTGTAATAAAGCAATTTTCTCCATTTGTGATCATATTTGGACCCATATCATGAATATCAAAGTAGAATTGACATTAAACTAGCTGTGTGGCATTGGACAGGTACTATGAATCTCTGGGCCTCAGTGTTCTCATCTATAGATTGACAAGACTTGCTTAAGCAATATCTAAGTATCTTTCACCAAAGACATGACTTTCATCACAGTCATGATTATAAGCATGCAGACACTTAACTGACTGTTTTTATTTATTACATCACATAAGCAACTGATTATCTGTCTATCTATCTGTCTGTCTGTCATCTATCTATCTAATATATCTCAAAGAGAAGCTAATAGAAAATCATAAATTTATTCCTGAAAGCAATTATCATTTACCTACTATGTGCAAGTAATGATACTAAATACAGAGTAGAATGCAGAGTACAAGTCATGGTCTCTCTACTAAAGGAGTGTGCAATTCAGTAGGGAGAAAAACTAAGGTCTAAATATGCACAAGGATAATACAGAGAAGATTAGGTTCGAATAAAATCTCATTAGAGCTTAAGGAAAAAAAAGATCATTCCTGTCTCCATGGAAGTCATAGAACATTAAATAAGATAAGACTTTCTAGATGAGATAGCATATGACCTGCTCATAATTCTGCTAAGGATCATGTCCCAAGGCTATCAGCTGAGATATGGAGTTACTCTTCATATGTTGATTTTCATATTCTAAAACTAGACTTCATAATACTTATACTACTAAGTAATACTTTTTTTTGTTAAAAAAAAATCAGTGAAGCCTCCTCCAGGTTCCAGTACAAACTTTTGCAATAGTTTGATATTGTAAATAACAGCTTTTGTTAAAGCAAATTGTCTGCCTAAATTGCTAATGGTAGAATGAATTAGTCTGTGTTTAGTTATTTGAAGCATCTAGATTCAACTTTACTCTGCAAAAAATATTTATTTTATACAATCTTATCAGTGGCAAAGAATGGATAGTTGATCTCAAATATTTCCAATGAAAATTTTAATTAACTTGAACTACCTGTTTGGGATAAATGTAACTGACTAACATAAAAATTGCAGGTCATAAGTATGTCATATCCAGGCCCCAAGGAAAATACTGATCTTTAAATTAACTTGGAAGACTCATTAAACTTTTGTGACTTATAACATGTTGTGGAAGTTCTCCTTACATCCTAAAGCATAATTTCAATATGAACTCTAATAAAAATAAAGCTAATTATTTTACAATTCTTTCTAAATTTCTCAAATATTGAACTTTAAAATAAAAAAAAAAATTACACATCTCTTCACAAAACTTTTATATGGTGAGTTAAAATGGAAAAATCAATTGATTTGGATCAATTCTGTAATTAAATTAAATATCTATGATTTAATAGAGGAAAATGTAGGATTTTATTTTTGATCATCATTTTATATTTTACAAGATATTTTGTCCATGCTATATACTATCCTCAAATGTTTACATTCTATAGCTTGAGTAAAAAGCATATTAGGTATTTATTGATGGATTAAATATAACAAGTATAGAAATATATATTTATATTTAAGATCATTGTGTAAATATATCCTTAAAAGTATTTCTAGGATGAGTAGGTCATTTCCAGCTCTAAGTCCTTTTAAAAGAAAACAATGTTACATGTTAAAAATTGAAAAAAAACCTTTCATCCTTTTTTGGGAAATGCCTCAACTTCCTGGTCTGTGCAAATTAACAGTTTAAAAGACATTTGATACAAAAAACCTACCAATGGTGACACTCAAAATTTGCATGTCTTGGAATACCATATGTTAAAGAGCAAAAGAGCTGGGGCTCCAGCCAAAAACATTATATCCAGCAAAGCTAAGCATAATCTTGATTTTTGAAAATGGACATTTTGTAAATTATCAGACTTCTAGGCCTTTGCTGGGAAAAAAATAAAAAACCTGAACTTAATAGAAGATTTGACATACAAGAGTCAAGAGAAATATAAGGTGCATCCCAAAGATTAATTACAGGGGACCCAGTAAGGGTATGCTAACTTTTATTATGTAAAATGTAAAATATATGTCTAAGATTTTTATTAGTAATTGTGTAGTTCATAAGAAATATTGGGGTAGACCAAAGAATGAAATGACTTTAAAAAGTAAAACCATTTAATAACAACAAAAATAGAGTACTGATTTCATACAAATGAGGTGTGAGAGGAAGAACTGACAGAAAGGAAATAGATGGGATAAGAGGACTGTTAGTTTTGAAAAGTACTTTCACAGGGAATGGATTCAAGAAGGAAAAATACATACATATAAGTATGTATGTATGTATGTATGTATGTATGTATGTATGTGTGTGTGTATAAAAGTTTTCCAAATTCAAAAAGAAATAATATACTAAGCAGGTAGGAGTGGGGAGAGGATAAGGAAGGAATATGTAGAGATGAGGGTGAGGGAATAGGTTAAAAGGGAGCATAAAAATGTGTTTGGATTAATGGGAATTGGGGGATAAGGGAGAGATCCTTGGAGGGCAGGTTAAATAATAGGACACAAGGTAGTAAGTAAAAGTTAAGTAGAGGAGTCAAGAGGGATAGGAAATAAGAGATACATGCCAATACAAAAACCAAGATCAGGAGTAAGAGTGGGATTTATTAGGGATAGTATATGTCTGTGTATCTATGCATGCATGCATGTGTACATATATGTGTGCTTCTGAATGTATGTATATATCTATATATAAATATGTCCACTTTAACTCTAGTCTTCTTGGTGGGGGGGAAGGGAGAGAAGAACAAAATAAAAAGTTCACAGCAGACAGTAAAAGAACATATATAAGGAAGTATGAAAAGATGGAGAGTTTTCTGTACAATGAATAGTATTTATTATATAGGTTTTCTTGAAATGGAAATTTATTGCTATGCACTTTGAAACCTCTCATGTTTTCTTGTGCACACATGGCATGCTTTTTTATTTTTTTAACTTTGTATTTAAGTATCACTATTTAAGTTAATGTTTCTTTTCTTGATTATGTATTTAAATTTAGTATTTAAGTCTAAAATAAAATGAAATTATAAAGACATTTGATTTTAAGTGTAAGGGAGCTACTGAAAGAAAGCAAATCATATGTGGTTTTAAAAATTTGTTTAAATGAGATGCTATTATGTCTCCAAATAAATCCTTTGCCCTCCCTAAGCATATCCAGATATCTATTCTGTACAGTGAAGGAAGAAAGAAAAATGGAAGGAAGGAAGGAAGGAAGGAAGGAAGGAAGGAAGGAAGGAAGGAAGGAAGGAAGGAAGGAAGGAAGGAAGGAAGGAAGGAAGGAAGGAAGAATGGAGGGAGGAAAGAAGAAAAGAAATTAAAACCATGAAACTAACCAATACATCAAAAGGTGAAATTTCCCACATTCTCAAAGTCCACTAACATAAATGAAGAGTAGAATGTCTCTCATCTTTTCTTTAAAGACACCTTTTGTCCATTCAGTTAGGTTCCAGGTATCTCATATTGTTCAGGTCTTTTTTCACAGTACAGTAGTTCCCAGTAGCTCTTGGAGTGGGATGTCAGGAGTGGGGGCAGTGAGAAAAGAAGAGAGAATTAACTCAGGCTGTCCATCATAGTATATTAACTTCCAACAGTAGTGATCATGTACATTGTTCTACTGACTCTGCTTATTTCATCTTTTGGTGCTTTCTACAAATCTTCACATGCTTCTCCAAGTTCTTCATATTTGTTGTTTCTAAAGGTAAATAATAACTCTATTATATTACATTCAATAACCATAATTTGCTACTATTTTAAACTTACTAGTGATTGGAACAAGAACATGAGGAAACCTCTCTGGGAAACAGACATAATCTTACTTTTCTCAAATTTTAATAGAAAAATTAGAAAAAAAAAAAGATATGCAGATCTTGAAAGCAGGTACTGAATGCATTCCATAGAATTTGCTGAAAGCAATTATAGATAAGACTCTTTTACTCAGCCAATTAGAATTTAAGTTCCAAAAGCCTGCTGATCTTTGAAACCTAAGGACTTGGAATAGGCTAAAAAATAATAATACGCCTAAGACTGAGGTTGTAAGCAGCTGACAAATTTTACTTTTGAATCTGTTTTATTAAACCCTAATCTTTAATTGCAACTTACTTTTTAATAGAGAAATATTGGGGCATCATTACCATATTTACTCAAATAATTATTTTGTAATTTTATTCATAAGAAAGCTATTATTTTGAAAAAAAGGTTTTTTAACATAGTCCTTATTTTAAAAATAAACCCAAATCTAACATCACAGCATTTTTGTTGTCATTGTTATTGCAATCAAATGAAAAGCTTGACCTAGAGAGAAATGTTGGAAACCATTAAATTCAATCCCTTCATTTTATAAATGTGCAAGTGAGAATAACTGACTTGCCCTGGCTTACATAATTTGTGTCTGAAGAAGGATTCTGTCCATTGCTTCATGATTCCAAAGTCATCACTCCCCTTGCTACACTATTCTGCTTCTCTAAATCTTTAAAACAGGACTCTTTCTCTGTCTCTATTTCTTTGTCTCTGTCTCTCTCTTTCTCTTTCCCTCTCTCTCTTTCTCCGTATGTGTACGCACAGAGATAGAATCAATAAAATAGCTGTCAGTAGCTTGTTTTAATATAAAGCCACAATTTATACTTATGAATGATGGAACAATATTAAAATAGGATTGGAAGAAGCCTCAAAGCATCTAATTCAAACTTACTCAATTTATGACTCATATCTACAGTAAATATAATTTGTGCTTATTCAGTTCTGAAGTTCTTTTGAAATCCTTGATGTTTTTATTTCAAACAAACATGCAAGCACAAATTCATAACAAACGGTTATCTAGCCTATGGTGGTGATACTCTTTTTCCCTAAAGGCAACCTATACTTTTATGTCTCAATTTTAGATATGTCTCATAGGACTTTTTTTTTCTCATTTTGAAAAAAAAATCTGCCTCATTGTGACATTTGCCTCTGTTTTCTATTTCCCCTGTTTAACAAAATAGAGCTTGGTGTCTGTCATGATGATCCTTAAGTTATAGTAAGAGTGTTTTGTATTTCCCTACACATTTGCACCACCATTGAAAAAGCTAAACATCCAAGATTAATTAATTTCATCCTTTTATATAATGGCTTCTAATCTCTTCACCATTCTTATCTTTCTTTTCTGGGAGCAATAATGCTTCTTCCTTTTAACCATCATTGAAGGTACTCAGAATTGAAATATTCATTTGATAAAGTCTTTCTGACTAGTCATAAAACATAGAATGATAATCTATCATTCAAAATATAATTCCATTGGTACAGTGAAAGTTTCTGTTTGGAGTAAAGTATTTCATAAAGTTAAAAATATTACTAAAAGTATTAAATAAATGTTACCTTGTAGTAGTCCTAGTAGTATTAGTATCAGTGGTGATGGTGATAGTAGTAATGCTAGTTGCATAATCTCTCTGCCTCAGTTTTCTGATCTATAATATATGGATAAAAATAGCACCTACCTCCCAGGGTTACTTTAAGAATAGAATAATCCCTTACCATAGTGCCTATTACATACTAGGTACTGTGTAACTGCAAGTTAATTAGCTACATATTGGTAGTAGTAAAAGTAGTATTAATAGTAACGAAATAATGACATGACTTGCACTAGACTTTGTTTTGAGTGAGAGAGGGCTGTGCAGGTCACCAGCCTCACTTCTCCTCCCGAGCCATCTGAATCCAGTGACCAGATATTCATTAAGATGACAGGAGATGACCCAGGATGAGGCAATTTGGGTTAAGTGACTTGCCCAAGGTCACACAGCTAGTGAGTGTCAAGCGTCTGAGGTAAGATTTGGACTGAGGTCCTCCTAACTCCAGTACTGGTGCTCTATCCACTGCACCACCTAGCTGTCCCTAATAGTAATAAGTGCAGCAGCAGGAACATTAGTATTAGTAAATGTAGTGGTCTTGGGGAATATCAGCATAATAGCAATAGGAGAAGCAGTAGTGATAATAGTGGTTGTGATAGGAGTAGATGTAGTAGTGGTAATAGAAGTAGCAGTAGTAGGAACAGTAGTAGCAGTACCAGTAGTAGTACTGGTAGTAGTAGCAGCAGCTGAATGTTTGATTAGCTTCATTTTGGTTTCAAGCTTTTAGAATATTTTTATTTAATGTTAGAGAATGTGATGCCAGAATATATTATGAAATTCATCGTGTGTCTTCAATGATAAGAACTGCTTCCTACCTACAGGTCCTGATCCTAAAGTTGTGTAGTTTATTGGTTAAACACAAGAGTAGCCTTTTACATTAGACTTAATTTAACAGATATTTCTTAAATAACTATTATGTTCAATTGCTGTATTGAGTGCTGGGAATCAAAGCCAAAATTAAAACACTTATTGGCCTCAAAATGTTTGCATTCTACTAGAAGGACATGGCATTTATATGGCACTGACTAGGTTTTAGGTCGATTGCCATCTAAATGCCATGGTATTTCATTTCAGCTTGTTACCTTTGGCCTATTGAAGTTTGCTTAGATGCCATTTTGGTCACCTGACAATTTGGTATCTTTCCAAGTTTGTAGTATCTCATTAATTATACTATCATTGATATGATCAAGTCCTTAGCAAATGAAACCAATGAGTTATTGATTTAAACAACTGAAGTAAAGGCATGTTTTATTAAATTAATAGGAAGTTATATATTAGTACAGCTATTTGAAATGCTCGACACTCTGACTCAGAAACTGACAAAAAAAATTTAAGATCCAAAGGATCTAAAAACTTTGTGTAGCTCTTTGTTGATGATTAAAAAGGTAACTCTACCACCCCATTATACCACTTCCATAATATCTGCATATCCAGGTATGTTCAATGTTGGATATGTAAGTTCTCAGTTACCAAAGATGGCCATTGACACAGTTCAGATTATAGATACCAATCTAGCATAATCACTAGCCTGTCAAATTGAAGTCACAGTTTATAGATGCAGTGCATTCTATTCAACTACTTTTTAACATTGACTAGGCTGTGATTTGTTCCATGCATTTTAAAATTAAGAACTAAAATATAGTTTAAAGTGTTTTTCTCCCAATTTTAGTAGGGCTGATTGAGCAAATGCATTTAACTTGACTGTGGGATTTGTTCACAATTTAAATAATGTAAAGAAACCTGTCATCCTGATTAGGTAACTCCAATTAATTCTATTGCTACCAGTTTGGGTCCGTGAAACCAACAGAACTTTACAAATGTAACAAAGATCACAGGGTTTCATCAAATGTTGCGAGGTATTTTTAGAGTTAGGATAATGGAGTTGGATAAAATTTTTATCTTTTAAAGACACTTACTTATTATGTCTTCCTGGAACCCCTAAAACAAAATGTGTAAAATATCACATTCTCTAGGGAAGCCTTTGTGTGTTCTGTTTGAGTGATTGGTATTTTGTCTTTGCTATATGATAATATTTTCATTTTCTGGACAAACTGTCTTCTAGATGACTAAATAAGCAAACTTTGGTATCTGCCTTTAATAGATATTTGACTTTATTGTTGCTGTTGACTCTATTAATTACATTCAAAACCAAAGGCTCCTTAAAGAAAGTAAAGGAAAAAGGATGATCAATTTTTGTTTCAAAAGTCAGTCGACTGGCAGTGTGACTTTAAAGTTTGAAAGAAAAAGTGAAACAAAACATTTTCGTTATAATGAATTAAATAATATTTATTGTTATTCTACATTTAAATATTTAATGAGATAATAATTGTAAAACACTAAGTGCACTGCCTAGCACATGGTAAGTACTATATTAATGTTAATTATTATTATTGTGATTATTATTATATAAGATTAAGATAAAAGAAGTTACTCTCAGATGTTAACAGTACCAACTTACTAATCACACTACAATACTTTATATACATTATGTCATTTACAGATGAGGAAACCAGGTCTCAGTGAGGGTGAACACTTGAAAATGTCTGAGGAAGCATTCTATTATGTCTTACTGAGAATAAGCTCAGTGTTCTAGTTTCTACATCAGGCTACTTATGAAACATACATAATTATGCTTGTGAAATTGCACTAATTATATTTGTGACAGAAGAGAGTGGGATGAATTTTATCCTTTCTTGTCTGTAGAATATTTCTTTGTGAAAAATCAGCTAAGAGATTTCCATCCAACCCCATTCACATGAAGCCAACAAGGTCTTCTACATTCGGTAGTTAGTGATGTACTCAATAATACTAAAGAGATACCAAGCATCTAATGTACAGAAAATATTTTGATATGACTGGGGACATAAAAACCAAAATCTTAAAATGATCACTTCCTCAATGGTCTTATAGTCTATCAAAGCACATGTACAGAAACTTAGGAGCTAAGAGGACAGAGAAAAGTCAGGAAATTGCTTGAGCTCTTCCCATTTTCCCTTGGAAACAAAGTTAAGTCAAGAGTCTAAATGGATTCTGGGGTGATAGGGCCCATAAAACGATGGAGTGAAATCATTTTCCATCTTTAAGATAATTCAGAAGGATTTCAGGAAATATTTGTTTCGCTTGGGAAAAAAAGGTGTGCAGCTTAATGCAGACAGTGTCCAAGCAGGAAACAGTTAACCTTAGCATATATCAGTACCAGAGGGTCCTCTGAAAGGTCAGCAGGCCAGCAATGAGGCCCCAAATCCCAAAATAAAAGGCATATTGTGATCTGAATCCTGGTACAACAGGGATGACTAGGCCAGGTCTCCCTAGAGCAATGGGCAAGCCCCAATCACCTGAGGTCCTCATGTAAAAAATCAGTGCCAGGCCCCTGGTCATTGGCATGACAAACTTAGGATAGTGGCCCCATGCCCCAGAAGCTGAGCTCAACTTTAAAAGTCCTGATATAAGCTAAAATAAGTAAGAAAAAGAAAAGAGCTCTGAACATAGAAGATGCTTAGCAATAGGGAAGATCAAAACACAAACTCAGAAAAGGATAATGTCAAAATGTATACATATGAAGCCTAAAAATGATAATGTAAATTTCTTCTCAAGTCCAAAAACTCTACTTGGAAGAATTCTAATTTTTTTTTTAATCAAGTAAGAGAGGTAGAAGAAAAATTGGGAAAAGAAATGAGATTATATAGAAAAGCCTGGACAGCATCTTTCAAGATATTCTAAAGAAAATATGCCTTGATATATTAGAACCAGAGAGGAAAAAGGTCATTGAAAAAAATCTACCCATAACCTACTGAAAGAGATCCAACAATGAAAATTCCAAGAAATATTGTAGCCAAATTCAAGGATTATCAAGTCATAGAGAAAATTTTGCAAGCAGCAATTCAAGTATCATGGAGACGCAGTCAGGATTACACAGAATTTGTCAGCTTCTACATTAAAGGGCTAGAGGGCTTAGAACATGATATACTAGAAGACAAAGGGGCTTTATAACTGAGAATGAACTACCCAGAAAAAATTAAGCACAGTATTTCATATGAGAAAATGGATATTCAATGAAATAGGATTTTCAAACTTTCATGAACAAAACACAAGAAGAGAATGAAAATTTGATATTCAAATGGAAAACTTAAGAGAAACATAAAAAGGTAAATAGGAAAGAAAAAATGTTATTCAATAGCATTTAAACTGCTTTCCCTACATGGGATGATGAAACTAGTAATTATTGAGGGAAAATTAGGATGGAAAGTAAGACACAGTTAGCAATGATAATTGTGAATAGGAATAGTATAAACTCTCCCATAAAAAAAGAAGTGGATAGAAGAGTGAATTAAAAACCATAACCCTACAATATGTTGTTTACAAGAAACACTTTTAAAGCAGAGAGATATATGTGAAGTAAAGGTCAAAGGCTGGAGAAGACTATATTATACTTAAGTTGATGTAAAAACAAAATAAAAAGTAGGGGTAGCAATCCTGATCTCAGACAAAGCAGAAGCAAAACTAGATCTAATTAAAACAGATGAGAAAGAAAATACATCTCCCTAAAGGGTACCACAGACAATGAAGTCATATCATTACTAAACATCTATGGACCAAGTGGAATAACATCCAAATTCTTTCATTAGTAAGCAAATGAGCCACAGGAGAAAATAGATAGTACAACTGTATTAATGGGGAACCTCAACCTCCTGCTCTCAGAACTAGATAAACATAACCACCCAAAAACAAGAATGAATTTAAGGAGGGGAATAGAATTTTTAATAAAGTTAGACACCATAGACCTTTGGAGAAAATTGAATGGGGATAGGAAAAAAATATACTTTTGCTCAGGGGCTCTTTGCACCTACCCAAAAATTGACCATGCATTAGAGTATTAACACTTTACAATCAAAAGCAGAAAGGTTTATTAAATGCATCATTTTCAGATCATGATGGAATAAAAATTACACGTAATAATGAGCCATGGAAAGATGGACTAAATTCTAATTGGAAACTAAATAATCTAATCATAAAACTCAGTGTGTTAAACAATAGATTATAGAAAAAATTAATAATTTCATCTGATAAAAACAATAATGAGACATACCAAAATTTAATTATCCAGTCAAAGCAGTACTTAGGGGAAATTTTCTATTTCTGAATGCTTTCATGAATAAAATAGAGAAAGATAAGATTGACAAAATGGTTATGGAACTAAAAAGTAAAATAGAAAATAACAAATTAAAAATCCCCAATAAAATGTCAAATCAAAAATTCTGAAACTCAAAGAAGACATTAATAAAATTGAAGATAAGAAAAAACTAATTAAGAAAACTACAAATTAGTTATATAAAAACCCAATAAACTAGCTAATTCTATGGTTAATTTGATTTAAAAAAAGAAAATCAAATTACCAACATCAAAAGTGAAAGGCGTAAATTCATCACAAATTATGAGAAAATTAAAGCAATAATTAGGAACAATTTTGCCCAATTGTATGTCAATAAATTTGACAATCTAAATGAAGTGGAAGAATATTTACAAAAATGTAAATTGCCAAAATTAACAGAAATTAAGTAAAATACCTTAACCTTATTTTAGAAAAAAATAAAGTTAATTGAACAAGCCATCAATGAACTCCCTAAGAAAAGAATTTCCAGGGTTAGATGTATAATTGTATTCTGCCAAACATTTAAAGAACAATTAATTCCAAAAATATATAAGCAATTTGGAAAAAATAGGTGAAGAGTTCTAGCAACCTACTTTTATGACACAGATATGGTACTGATACTTAAACCTGGAAGAAACAAAACAAAGAAAGAAATTATAGGCCATTTTCCCTAGTAAACATTGATGCAAAAAATTAAATAAAATATTTGGAAAGATATTAGAGCAATACATCACTAGGATAATACTCTATGATGGGGAAGTATTTATGGCAGAAATGCAGGGCTGATTCAGTATTAGGAAAATTATCATGTTAATTGGTCATATCAATAACAGGAATCATAGGATTATCTCAATGGATAAAGAAAAAGCTGTAACAACATAACAAATGCAATTACTATTAAAAACACTCAATAGCAAAGGAATAAATGAAATTTTCCTTAAAGTGATAAGCAATATCTCTCTAAACCTATCAGCAAGCATTATCATTAACGGGGATGATCTAGAAGCATTCCCAATAAGATCAAGGGTGAAAAAAAGAATGCCCATTTCTCCCACTATTATTCAATATTGCACTAGAAATACTGGGTTTAGCAAATAAGAGTAGAAAATAAATTGATGTAATTAGACTATGCAATGAAGAAACAGAACTGTTACCTTTGCAGATGATATGATTGTATGCTTAGAGAAGCCTAGAGAAACTGAAAAAATAATTGGTGCCATTAAAAACTTTAGGAAACTTGAAGGATACTAAATAAGCCCAAATAAATAATCAGCATTTCTATATATTTCCGACAAAACCCAACAACAAGAGAAAGAAATAAAAATTGCATTTAAAATAATTGTAGGCAAGATCAAATACACGCAGGAACTATATGAACACAATTACAAAACACTTTTCACACAAACTCAGATCTAAATTAGTGAAAAGGTATCAGTTACTCATGGGTAGGTCAAACAATATAATAAAAAAGACAATTATACCAAAATTAATTTACTTATTCAGTTTCATACCAAACTAACAAAATATTTTATAGATGTAGAAAGAATAGGGGGAGGAGTCAAGATGATGAAGTAGAAAGATTCACATATGCTAGCTCCGAACCCACAGCCCATAAATTACCTATTAAAAGAACTCCCAACAGGTTCTGGAGCAGTGGAAGCCACACAGCAATGGAGTGGAGGAGATTTCTGTTCCAGAGAGCCCTGAAAAACCATCACCAAAGGTCTCTCATACACCAGACCCAGAGAACAGCCCAGCCCTGCCCTGGCCATGCAGCCTGAGAAGAGCAGATCTGAGCAGGCTTCAGGGACAGAATCTCCAGCGGCCATGAAGGTCCCTCCATCCACAGGTGCACCGGTTAGTGAGAGAGACTTTTGGCCAGCCAAGAGGGGAGTGGGGTGTCTCTGTGGCTTCGGTACCCTTGGGAGGAAGCCACGGGGGAGGTGGTGGACAGGGGCTCCTGGAGCAGACAGGAGCTCAGAGCCATTTGAAGGTCTCCGCATAAACCACCTGAGGGACCTGAGCTGGGGTAGCGGCCCCGCCCCCACCTGAAAACCTGAACCAAATCCCACTGAATAGCAGCCCTGCCCTCCACTGAAAGCCCTGAGGATGGGAAGCAGCATTTGAATCTCAGACCCCAACCACTAGTGAGGTGGGGGTGCAGAGGAATCTCAGAAGTCAAGTAACTGGCTGGGAAAATGCCCAGAAAAAGGAAAAAAAAAATAAGACCACAGAAGGTTACTTTCTTGGTGACCAGATATTTTCTCCTTTCCTTTCTGATGAGGAAAAATAATGCTTACAATGAGGGAAAGACATAGAAGTCAAGGCCTCTGAATCCCAAACATACAAAATAGATATCCAATGGGCCCAGGCCATGGAAGAGCTCAAAAAGGATTTTGAAAATCAAGTTAGACAGGTGGAGGAAAAACTGGGAAGAGAAGTGAGAGAGATGCAAGAAAAGCATGAAAAAATGGGTCAACACCTGGCTAAAGGAGACCCAAGAAATGCTGAAGAAAATAACACCTTGAAAAGTAGGCTAACTCAATTGGCAAAAGAGGTTCAAAAAGCCAATGAGGAGAAGAATGCTTTTAAAAGCAGAATTAACCAAATGGAAAAAGAGGGTCAAAAGCTCACTGAAGAAAATAGTTCTCTCAAAATTAGAATGGAATAGATGGAGGCTAAGAACTTTATGAGAATCCAAGAAATCACCAAACAAAACCAAAAGAATGAAAAAATGGAAGATAATGTGAAATATCTCACTGGAAAAACAACTGACCTGGAAAATAGATCCAGGAGAGACAATTTAAAAATTATGGGACTACCTGAAAGCCATGATCAAAAAAAGAGCTTAGGTATTATCTTTCATGAAATTATCAAGGAAAACTGCCCTGAGATTCTAGAACCAGAGGACAAAATAAGTATTGAAGGAATCCATCGATCACCACCTGAAAGAGATCCAAAAAGAGAAACTCCTAGGAACATTGTGGCCAAATTCCAGAATTCCCAGGTCAAGGAGAAAATCTTGCAAGCAGCTAGAAAGAAGCAATTCCAGTATTGTGGAAATAAAATCAGGATAACACAAGATCTAGCAGCTTCTACAATAAGGGATCGAAGGGCATGGAATAGGATATTCCAGAAGTCAAAGGAACTAGCACTCAAACCAAGAATCACTTACCCAGCAAAACTGAGTATAATACTTCAGGGGAAAATATTGTCTTTCAGTGAAACAGAGGACTTTCAAGCATTCTTGATGAAAAGACCAGAGCTGAAAAGAAAATTTGACTTTCAAACACAAGAATGAGAAGAAGCATGAAAAAGTAAACAGCAAAGAGAAGTCATAAGGGACTTACCTAAGGTGAACTGTTTACATTCCTACATGGAAAGACAATATGTGTAACTCTTAAAACTTTTCAGTATCTGGGTATTTGGTGGGATTACACACATACACATACACACACACATTCACACACACACATACACACTTGCACGCACACACACAGAGACAGAGAGCACAGAGTGAATTGAATAGGATAGGATCGTATCTTTAAAAAGTTAAGGTAAACTGTGAGAGAGAAATATATTGGGAGGAGAGAGGGTAAAATGGAATGGAGCAAATTATCTCTCATAGAAGAGGCAAGCAGGAGACTTTAGTGGTGGGAAAAAGAGGAGAGCTGAGAGAAAAACATGAAGTTTACCCTCATCACATTCGACTAAAGGAATGAATAAAATGCACACTCATTTTGGTATGAAAACCTACCTTACAATACAGGAATGTGGGGGAGAAGGGTGATAAGCAGGGTCGGGGGGATGATGGAAGGGAGGGCAATGGGAGGAGGGAGCAATTTGAAGTCAACTCTTGGGGAGGGACAGAATCAAAAGACAGAATAGAAACAATGGGGGTCAGGATAGGATGGAGGGAAAGATAGTCTCACACACACAAAAAAATAAACAAGAAAGAATAATAAAAAAATATCTGGGAGAACAAATGTTCAAGAATCTCAGTGCAATTAATGAAAAACATACAAAGAAAGGTGTCCTAGCTGTACTAGATCTAAAACTATATTTTAAAATGGAAATCATCAAAACTATCTGGTACTGTCTAAGAAATGAAGTGGTAGGTCAGTGGAACCAGTTAAGTACACAAGCCACAGTTGTAAATGTCTGCAATAATGTGCTCTGATAAATCCAGACTCCAATTGCTGCGATAAGAACTTACTATTTGACAAAACTTGTTTGAAAACTGGAAAACAGTATGACCGAAACTAAGAATAGACCACTCCCCATTTAAACATATGGTGTGTATTGGTATATGATTTTAGTATAAGGAGTAATTCCTTAAGAAATTCAGGCAAACAAGGGCTAGTTTACCTGTCAGATTTATGGAGAAGGGAAGAATTTATGACCAAACAAGAGGAAGAGAGCATTATGAAATGGAGAGTGGATGATTTTAGCTACATTAAATTAAGAAAAAAAAAGTTTCGTACAAATAAAACAAATGCAAACAAGATTAGTTAGGAAGCAGAAAGTGGGGAAACAATATTATATCATAGATCTCTTATATGGATCTCAGTTCTAAAATACATAGAGAACTGAGTCATATCTATAACAATACAAGTCATTCTCCAACCGATAAATGATCAAAGGGTATGAACAGGGAGATGTGAGATGAAGAAATGAAAGCCATTTATATTTATATGAAAGAAATGGACTAAATCAGTATTGATTTGAGAAATGTACATTAAAATAGCTCTGAGAAACCACCTCACAGCTCTCAGATTAGCTAATATGACAGAGAAAGAAAGTGAAAGTTTCAAGAGAAGTTGTGGGAAAACAGGAACACTAATGCTTTGTTGGTGGTGTTGTGAACTGATTCAGCTATTCTGTAAAACAATTTGGAACTATGCTCAAAGGTCTAGAAAACTTTATGTGACCTTTAATCCATCAATACCACCACTAGGTCTGTATCCCAAAGATAATACAGAAAAGTAAAAGGACCTACATGTACAAAAATATTTATAGCAACTCTTTTTTGTGGTTGCAAAGAATTGAAAATTGAGAGTGTGCCCATCAGTTAAGAAACTGCAGAACAAGTTGTGCAAAAGGAATGTAATGGAATACTATTGTGCTATAAGAAATGGTGAGCAGGTAGATTTCAGAAAAATCCTGGAAAGACTTAAATAACCTGAGGCTGACTGAAGTGAGCAGAACCAGGAAAACATTTTACAGAGCACAATCAATATTATGCAAGACGCTTCTCAGCAATAAAATCGTTTAAGGCTATTCCTAAAGAATAGTAATGGGAAATGCTAATTACATCCAGAGAAAGAACTATAGAGACTGAATACAGATTGAAACACGATATTTTCACCTTTCCCCTCATTTTTCCTTCTGTTCTAATTTTTCTTTCACAAAATGACTAATGTGGAAATATGCTCAACATGATTGTACATATACAACATTTATCAGATTGCTTGCTATGCTGGGGAGATAGGATGGGAGTTGATGAAGGGGAAATTTGTTTGAAGCAAGTGAGAAATCTTTCTTTTGACCATCAAAACTGTCCTTGTTCTTTGTGAGTTGAGAAGTCTGGAAACTGCTGCAATTGCCAATGTTCCAGTCCCTTCCATGTCAGCGCTACACATGATGGCCTCTCCCAGTCCACAGCAATAGACCCTTCCTGTCAACATTTCATACTGTATTGGAATGGAAATTTGTTTCATTTTGTCATTCTGTGCCTTCAGCTACTCTAAAATTTGTTTAGAGTAATCTTTATAGGTATGTTGAAGATTGTGGGGGGGAGGGTGAGATCAAGTATGTCCCTGCTTTTAATATGCCATATTGCATCTATCTGTTATTCTTTACTGAAACATTTAAGATCTTAATAAAACATTAGAAATTATATGTATATATACATACTTATACACACATGTACATCTATGCATACCTACATAACTATATGGTTGATCTACCTTCAAAAATATTTTAAATACCAATGGAAGCATTTCCATTTTAACATAGAGGACATAGGGAATTTTTTTTTTTTTTTTTTTTTTTTTTAGTATTAGAGTGACCTTAGAATTTTTCTGAAGGAATATTTATCACTTTGGCAATGTAGAGAATAGGTTTCAGAAGATTACCTTCAAGCTGAGTAAAAAAATGCATAAGAATGTGAAAGTTGCCATTTATGGCACAGAACTGGTAGGAATTCACTTACAGAATTTGGAAAACACATGGACTATATTAGGAACACAGAAAAGTACAGTAAAGCTAACATGTAGAGTAGGTAAAAGTAACAAAAGATGAGGCCTGAAAAACTACAATAGAGAATGCTATCATTTCCAGATAAAATATTTTGACCTCCACTCACTTAAGAAAAGGGAATCAATGTGGTGTGTTGAGCAGTGCCACGCGTAACATGTGCACAGGCAATAGGATCTATACATACAAATGATGCATAAGCATGAGGACAAGGAGAATAGTAGATTTTCTGTGTCATATTTTATTTGTTTGCAGTTCTATGTCAGTTCCATTCCTCTCTGTATCTGTAAAATCCAAATATCTCTTGCTTTCAAACAAAGGCATGGCATAGATGGTGGGAAGGAAAATGTGTATGATTTGTTCCTAATTTTAATAAAATCAAAAACTCATTCTTATACTGAATTTTAAATATGGTAGTCTTTAAAACATTGGGAAATATTTAATTGAATTGAAGAGATCCTTTGAATCTCCCAATTGACCATTAACCATGCAGTAGAAATGCTATATGATTAAACTGAAGGTAAGGTGCTTGTCTGAGTTACTGAGATGATTGTCTCAATTTAGTGTTTCACTGGGTTAGTAGAATTATTGTCAAATATATTTCAAAAATATAAAGAATATTGAGAAATACTTTTTGCCATAAGATAAATGGTACATATATATGTGTATGCATAACATACATGCACACATGCATACAAACACACACACACACATATATATATATGAAATTGTGACAAGTCTTTGAAAAGTTTCATATAAATTATGTTTGAATACCATTTGCTTCTCAACATTAAAATATGGGGACAGTAAGGTGGCACAATAGATAGAGTACTTGATCTGGAGTAAGGAAGATGTGAGTTCCAATGTGGCCTCAGATACTATCTGTGTGACCCTGGACAAGTTACTTCACCCTTTTTGTCTGAATTTCCTCACATTTAAAATGTGCTGGAGAATGAAATGGAAAACTACTCCAGTGCCTTTTCCAAGGTCTTGAAGAGCTGGACATGACTGAAACAATGGAACAAGAAAGAAATGTATTTAGAATGAATGAATCATTCCAATGAAAGTTTTGCCCAAATTTAGAAGAAGATTATATTGTGTTAAAAATGGTGGCATTGTATAGAGACAGTATGTGAGTATACTGAAATGATGTATAACATTCACAAATCTTATTCTTAATAAATCATTATAGAAACACCATAATTCACATGTTTTTTGGAAACTAAACATCTGAATTTTTAAGTCATTCTACTTCATATTTTCTACTGTATTTCATTTGTGCATACATATTAAACTCTACCCATGAAAGGTTGAAATAGGTAAAAACACATAGAATTGTTAGTTTTAGGTTTACCAAATAGATACTCCTCTCTGTTGTTGGACCAATCCACTTATCTTTTTAGTATTTACCCTCATTCTCCTTTATCACTATTCAGGAGCTTGGAGTTAAAATCACTATACTGAGCAGATGGAGTCAGTCAGAGCCCCAATTTAAGTTCAGATTGCTCTCCTTAAATGGAAAGAAAAAAGAATAAGAACAACCATCTAAAACTTTATCCGGATAAGCAAAACAAATTAAACCTAATGGCCAATATGTATAACTGTTGTTTCCAGCCGACACCTGAATGTTTCCCTGCTGCCAGTAAAACCTTGCTCACCCTGAGAATCATTTAATGATGATAAGGTTGGGTTGTCAGGACTGACTTGTAATTTTCCCACAGTCTTTCGTTATTCAGTTCCACTTAGACTGACCTCCTGCTAAAGATAAATGCCTATCTCAGTTGAGCAGTTCAAGAAAAAAAAAAAGTGGATGTATGTTTTATCTTTTCACCTTGACTTATGTGATTTGGAGCAGTTAATCAAACACTGAGAAAGTAATGGATTTCCAATTTTATTCATGCCTTCAATTCTTTTTTCCATTTTCCTGAGTATAATCCTAGTAACTGCACCATTTGTAAACTGAAGTATAGCATTACAATTCAGGTAGTTGACACATAGAACTGCCTATCTTCATTTTCTGGTGCTAGCTTTACAGGTACATTCTGATTTTAACTTTTTTTAGAATTTCATTTGATTTTTCTTTTACATGGATCACTTATCAAATTTAGATGATTTCTCTGCAGAAAGGGGGATTTACACAGTTTAAAAGTTGAGACTGAATGAGGAAAAATAAATGGATTTGAGAGAAATCTGCACGGAATTAATTTGTCTATATTAAAATAGAATGGAAAATTCTAGCAATGATTATGCAAAATACATGAACATGAGGAAATAGGGGCTTAAGACATGAACTACTGTTCAAAATTGACTATGAATTGAATGAATTCAGTGGATAATTGCTCAAATCCCCTCCTCATTTTGCTTGGCAGAGAAATATCATGGAATAAAGGTAAATTCAAGAGTTGGACATGACTGAAAAATGAGCAACAACATATTCATTGAGTGACTTTCTGAGTGTTTTTATGTATGTGTGTATAAGACAAAAGTCAGTAATTAAAATTACTTTTAAAGCAAAACACTTTCACAGCCATGATTTCTACCAACTTAAAGAAATATAGCAATTATCATAGTATTGTATGATATGTGCATAATTTGTCTCCATGACTTGGAGACTTCTAGGTAACATGAAAATTACTCTGCCATTTTAAGAAAAATTTACTTTATAAAAATATTATAAATGCTATCAAGTATTATATTGCCATCTCTTTCTTTTGATTCATATTAAAAATAATAGAAACAAGTACCCTTTACTATGCTTATTAAAGCTATAATTAGATAGGTTATGCTGCTCCAATATCTTTGTTAACTACTAAGGCAGGAGTTTAATAATTCCCTATATTTAAAAAAAAACTTTAAAAATGACATCGCCTTCAGTTTCATCAATGTTTTTATTTGTAAAATATCAGATTAAATTTTAAATAAAGTTGTCCTCAACCTCCATACTCAGATCCCAGATCCTTGTTTTTTTTTTTATAAAAACAGGATAAAAAAGCTAAGCATTTAAGCAAATTCAACATATAACACCATCTGACAGCATGCATAACATTCTACATGCATGGTCCCCTTCTTTTCCATGCTTAAATCTTCTCAGTATGCTTATAAAACAATAAATTTCATATTATTCTTACTTAAATTAACATAACCTTATTTAATGATTTCTAATTGTACAATAGAATGCTTCAAATAAGTTAGCCCACGATTCTCTGAATTCCTCAAATACTTCAAATCATATGACATCATAATATTGTATTGCCTTCATCTACCACATTTTTTTATCCATTCTTAATTGAAGGTGATTTAGTTTTCTCCAGCTCTTTACTATCACAAAAGGTCATAATTAAAATATACCATCTTATCTCCTTCTGATATAGCCCTAGCATTGTGATTTCTGTGTCAAATTGTAAAAACATTTTTGTTATTTTGGTTCATACCTCCATCATCTGTGTATTTGTTTGTCTTTCTTCCTCCAGATCCATAAACATTAATTATTATAAATGATTATTAAATATTCCCTATGGCTATGTTTGCCAACTTACTGGGTGTAATGTGAAACCTTAGGGAAATCTTTCATTTGAATTTCTGTTTTTAGGGATTTGGATCAATCTTTCATATTGATGACATTTTGCATGACTTTTTTTCTTTTAGGATTTTTTTTTCCTTTAGGATTCTTTTTTGCCCAATCACATGAAAAACCAAATTTTAAGATTTGTTTTTAAAACTTTGGGATCCAAATTCTCTTCCTTCCTCCCACCCCTCACTAAGAAGGCAAGTAATTAAATATAGGATATACATGTTCAGTCATGAAAAATATTTCCATAATGGTTATGTTGTGAATGAATAAAGAAAAAATACCCTCAAGACATGCAAGGGAAGTTAAAAACAAACAAATAAACACAACCACAGAAACCATATGCTTAAATCTGTATTCAGATGTCATCCGTTCTTTCTCTGTAGTTGGATAGCATTTTTATCATAATCCTTCAGATCTGTCTTGGATCATTGGATTGCTAAAAATAGCTAAGTCTTTCACAACAGATCATCTTATAATATTTCTGTTACTTTGTACATAGTACATTTCACTTTGCATCAGCTTACATAAATCTGTCCAGGTTTTTCTGAGAGCATTGTGCTCACCATTTCTTGTATTACAGTAAAATTCCATCACAGTCACATATTATAATATTTTCAGCCATTCTCTCACTATTCACTCTATTCTATGTCTTCCTTTCTCCCAATATATTCCTCTCTTACCCTTTCATTTTATTTACTTTTTTAGCTATCATCCCTTCATATTCAACTCAAAAATTTGCCCTGTGTCTACATATACATACATATATACATATATGTGTGTGTATATATATGTGTATACACATGTGTATATATATACACATATACATACATATATATACATATATATATATATATATATATATATACTCCCTCCATCTACCCTATTACTGAGAAAGTTTCTATGATTCTCTCTTCCACATTACCCTTCTATGTTTCTCATGTCCTGTATTTGAAAGTCAAATTCTCCATTCACCTCTAAACTTTTGACTAAGAATGCTTTGTCTACTACTCCATTGAATGACCACTTGGTCCCCTGAAGGACTCGCCTAACCCTGCTGGTTAGGTGACTCCTGGAGGCAATCTCAGTTCTCTTGCCCTGGAGACTATCATACTCACAGCCCTCCACTCTCTCAATGTACAAGTTTCTAAATTCTATATTAACTTGACCTTGTCTCCATGACCTGAGTTGTTCCTTTTTGGATGCTTGAAATACCCTTTCCCCACCCTGGGAGCTCAGAGACCAGGTCACAATATTCCTGGGAACTCTCATCCTGGGATCTCCCCCAGGACATGATAAATAGACATCTTCAACTTCTATTTTATACTCTGGGTCTATAATACTGAGGCAGATTTCCTTGATAACTACCTGAAAAATGTCTAGACTTCTTCTACTCATCATGACATTCCCATAGTACACTTATCCCCCAAAGTGATGTCTCTTGAACTTTTTTTCTAGGTCAATTTCTTTTCCGGTGAGACTCTTCACTTTGTCCCACATTCCCTCACCCCCCTTTCTTGACTGTGTCTTGATTTCTCAGAAAGTCATTAGCTTTTTATCTGTTCAACTCTAACCTTTTAGGAAATGTTTTTTTAGTGAACATTTGTACCTCCTTTTCCATTTCGACAACTATATTTTTTAAGACATTCTTCTTTTCATTGACTTTTGAATCTCTTTTACCATTTGGCCTAGGCTGTTTTTTAAGGTGCCATTAGCTTCAGTATTTTTTGTCACTTTTACCAAGCTGTTGACTCATTTTTAATGATTTTCTTGCATTACTCTCAATTTTCTTCCCAATTTTCCCTATTCCTCTTATGCAATTTTCAGAATCCTTTTTGAGCTCTTCCATGGCCTGAGGTCAATTGATATTTTTTCTTGAAGGCTTTGGATGTAGGAGTTTTGACTATGTTGTCTTCTGAATGTTTATTTTGATTGTCCTTGTCATTACAGTAACATTTTATGGTCAGAATATTTTTTTTCTCCACTTTTTGCTCATTTCCCCAGACTATTACTTGACTTTAAACCTTTTGTTTAAGTAAGTCTCTACTTTCAGGATGACAGGTGTTTTGTACCAAGCTTCAGGGATTTTATGCAGTAGTTTTCAGAGATTCTAGTTAACTATTAGTTTTCAGTTCTTTTTAGCTGTTATGATCTAAGGAGAAATATTTACTACCTTCTGGCTTGCTGTGATCTGTGAGTGATCATAAACATTGTATTCTGCCCTGGAACTATGAGGAAGGAATCTTTTCTGCTATGGCTACAACCTTTGGTGTGTTATTCTCCTCCTTGCAATAGGACTGCTACCCAGGATTACAGCCCAAATCTGAGTTTGGGCAAAGCAACAGAGTCCTCTCTTAGTACCAACGAAGAGACACTTGTAATACCTTTTAACCAGTTGTTCACCTTTACCATATGTGGAGTGAGAACTTTGGAAGCAGCTGCTACAGCTGTTGAGTCAGTGACTCCTAAGGGCTGTTCCTAGTTTGTTGGAGCTTGGTCTGTGCTGGTACAATCTGTGCTGGACTGCACATCACTCTCACCCAGGAACTACAGAGCTTTCCTATTGACCTTCTAAGTTGTCTTTTGCATCTATCAACTGAGAAGTCTGGAAGATGCCACTATTGCTGGTGATTCAGTCACCTCTGAGACCTGTTCCAGGTGTGCTTGGGCTGGGGCTGGCCTGGAACAACATGTGCCAGGTTCTTCTTTCCCATCCTGGTTCAACAAAGCTTCTCTGCAGATCTTCCATGTTTTTAGCAGGGAATTTCTTTCACTCCATCTTTTTGTTCATTCTACTGCTCTAGAAATATTTCAAAGTCATTTTTTCTTCCTTTTTAAACGTTATTCACTTTTTTCTAGTTTGCATCATTCAATTAGATTAGATTTTTGACTTCTAAATTTTCTCCCTTTCTCTCCAATCTCCCTTCCCCAAATCAGCAAATAATCTGACATGTGCTATGTATGTACATTCATATGAAACGCCTACACATTAGGCATATTGTAGAGAAGAATCAGAATCAAGACATGGGGAGATGGTGGGTGGGGAGATACAAAGAAGAAACAAAAATAAAAAGAGAGAAAATAGTATGTCTCAGTTTGCATTCAGACTCCACAGTTCCTTCTTTGGATTTGGATAGCATTTTCCATTGTGAGTTTTTTGGAATTGCCTTAGATCCTTGTATTGCTAAGAAGTGTTAAATCTATCAAAGTTGGTTGTCCTACAGTGTTACTGTTCCTATGTGCAATGTTCTTCTCCTTCTGTTTACTTTAGTAAGTATCAGTTCATATAAATCTTCCTAGGCTTTTGTGAAATCTAGCTACGCATCATTTCTTATAGCACAATAGTATTCAATTACATTCATATACCACAACTTGTTTAGCCATTCCTCAATTGATGGGTATTCCCTCAATTTTCAATTCTTTGCCACCACAAAAAGAGCTGGTGTAAATATACTGTTTTACATGTGGGCCTTTTCCTTTTTTTTGCCATCTTTTTGGGATATAGACTTAGAAGTGCAATTGCTGGGTCAAAAGGTTGGATAGTTTTATAGTCCTTTGGACAATGTTTGGATTAGTTCACAATTTCACTAACAATGCAGTTCTCATTTTCCCACATCTTCTCCAACATTTATCATTTTCCTGTTTTGTCATGGTAGTCAATCTGCAAGGCATGATGTGGTGTTCTAGAATTGTTTGGATATTTGTTTCTCTAATCAATAATGATTTAGAGCATTTTCTATATGATGACAAATTGCCTTACTTTCTTCATCAGAAACTGTCCATTCATATCTTTTGACCATTTATCAATTGGTGAATGACTTATAAATTTGATTCAGTTGTCTATTTATTTTAGAAATGAGGCCTTTATCAGAGACACTGATGGTATAAATGGTTGCCCAGTTTTGTACTTCCCTTCTAATCTTTGTTCCATTAGCTTTGTGCCAAATTTATTAATTTAATGTAATCAAAATTATTCATTTTGTATTTTAAAATGTTCTCCATCTCTTTTTGGTCATAAATTCTTCCCTTCTCTATAATTCTGACAGATAAACTATTCCTTGCTGTCCCAATTTGCTTATTGCATCACCTTTTATATGTAAATAGTGTATCAATTTTGATCTTATCTTCATTTATGGTGTAGGATGTTGGTCTACTCCTAGTTTCCACCATACTATTTTTCAGTGTTTTCAGTAGTTTTTATTTTCACATAACAAAATTTTATCCCAGTTGCTGGAGTCTTGGGTTTATCATACAGTAGATTAGTATAATCACTGACCACTGTGTCTTTTGTACCTCAACCAGTCCACTGATCCACCACTCCTTTTCTTAGCCAGTAGTTTTGATGACTGCTGCTTTATAATACAGTTTTAGAAATGGTATGGGTAGGTCACCTTCACCTGCATTTATTTTAGTTAATTCCTTTGATATTCTGGAAATTTTGTTCTTCCAGATGAGTCTTTAATTTTTTTTCCTAACTCTATAAATAATATTTGGTTGTTCAACTGGTATGGCACTAAATAAGAAAATTAATATTGGTAGAATTTTCATTTTTTCTATATTAGGTCAGCATACCCATGAAGAATCCATATTTTTATCCAATTATTTACATCTGACTTTGGGCGAAACTGCTTTGTAATTATGTTCCTATGGTTCCTGGATTTGCATTGGCAAGTAGATTTCCACATACTATGTGTTGACTTCAGTTACTTTAAATGAAATTTTTCTTTCTATCTCTTGCTTCTTGGATTTTTTAAGAATATGTGGACATACTGATGATTTGTGTGGGTTTATTTTATACCCCGCCATTTTAATAGAATTATTAATTATTTCAAGTAGTTTTTTAGTTGCTTCTTCAAGTTTCCACAATTATAACACCATATCATCAGCAAAGAGTGGCAACTTTGCTTCTTCATTGCCTGATTGAATTCCTTCAATTTATTTTTCTTTTCTTATTGCTAAAGCTAAATTTTCTAGTACATTTTTGGTTTTTCTTTCTTTTTTTTTAATTTAACTTTTTACATTCATTTTCACAAAATTTTGAGTTCCAAATTTTCTCCCCTTTTCTCCCCTCCCCCCACGCCAATACACCGAGCATTCTAATTTTCCCTATCACCAATCTGCCCTCTCCTCTATCATCCCTCCCTTCTCTTGTCCCCATCTTCTCTTTTGTCCTGTAGGGCCAGATGACTTTCTATTCCCCATTAACGGTATTTCTTATTTCCTAGTAGCAACAACAATACTCAACAGTTGTTCCTAAAACTTTGAGTTCCAAATTCTCCCCATCCCTCCCTCCCCACCCATTCTCTTTGGGAAGGCAGACAATTCAATATAGGCCCTATCTGTGTAGTTTTGCAAATGACTTTGATAATAGTTGTATTGGGTAAGACTAACTGTATTTCCCTCCATCCTATCCTGCCCCCCATTGTTTCTATTCTCTCTTTTGATCCTGTCCGTCCACAAGAGTGTTGACTTCACCCTGGAGGGAGATGGCGGAGGCCGAGGAGTCGGCGGCGGCCATGGCCGCTGCGGCCGGCCCGGGAGCGGAGCAGGGGCCGGTGCCAGCCTTCAGGAGCCGCGGCGCGATGTCGGCCGGCGGCGAGCGAGGTCGGCAGGTGGAGGCGGTGCAGCGGGCCCTGCTGGATGTGCTGGGGCCCTACGAGCCGCTGCTGAGCCGGGTGCAGGCAGCCCTGGTGTGGGAGCGCCCAGCGAGGAGCGCCCTGTGGTGCCTCGCCCTGAACGCTGCTTTCTGGTGAGAGACCCTGGCCCAGCCTCCCCCCGTCTGCTCCCGGCCCACCGCTTCCAGGCCGGCCTCAGGACTCCGACCCCTTCCTTCCCCCCATTTCCACCCCCGCCTCGACCTTCCTTGTGGTTGTGTCCGAAGCCCTCCATCGGGTCGCAGACTCAGACCTGGGGGGGTAGAGGCCATCAAGTCCAGAACCCGTCATTTTACAGAGGAGGAAGTTGAGGCACAGAGAGGTCACGTGGTAAGGGGCTGGCCTTTGAACCCAGGTCTTCTGGACCCCCAGGCCATGTCCTGCCCACTCCTCCGTGGCGCCCCTCTTTGGCTGTTACTGCTGAGGCAGGGGTCTCCTGAGACTACAGGGATGCCTCGGTGGGTGGTGTAGAGAATATAGCTCTTCCTAGTCCGTCTTCGTTTTACAGGTTCTTTGCACTGACCTCCCTTCGTTTGGTGTTTTTACTTGCATTCAGCTTGATGATAATTGTATGTATAGATCAGTGGAAGAACAAAATCTGGCCTGAAATGAGAGTGGCAAGACCCGACGCATTAGACAATGAGAGATCCCCTTCTTTCTTCTGTAGCTGGGGCTTTGTACACCCTCGGCTCCTTAGCATGCCTGAGCTCTGCCACCATGTAGCCGAAGGCTGGGTTAGTGGGACCACTTTCATAAGGAATCTCTTGCTTTTCAAAAAGCAAAACCCAGGCAAGTTCTGCCTGTTGAGCTGCGGTATACTGACCTTTCTGGCTGTCCTGGGCCGCTACATTCCCGGCCTCCTGCTTTCCTACTTATTCCTTCTTTCTCTCCTGCTGTGGCCCCTTGCGGTGTACCACAGACTGGGACATCGATTGTACATGAGGCTAGAGCCAGCCCTGCAGTGGCTGGACTTCAGTGTCCATGGTTACATGATGTCCAGGCAAAGGGAAAGGCAGTTGCGGCGTGCCCGAGCCTTGCACTCTGATCGCGCTGTGGAGGACAATAGTGATAGTGAAGAAGAGCTAGCTGCATTCTGTCCTCAGTTGGATGACTCCACTGTGGCTAGGGAATTGGCCATCACAGACTCAGAGCACTCAGATGCTGAGGTCTCCTGCACAGATAATGGCACATTCAATCTCTCAAGGGGTCAGACACCACTAACTGAGGGATCAGAAGACCTGGACGGTCACAGTGACCCTGAGGAATCATTCGCCCGGGACCTCCCTGACTTCCCTTCCATTAATGTGGATGCAGCAGGCCTGGATGATGAGGATGACACCAGCATAGGCCTTCCCAGTCTCGCCTATCGTTCCCCGCCAGGTGCTGAGGAGACCACCACCAACCAAGACGAGGCTGCCCTGCCTGAGCTCTTACTCAGTACTCTTCCCACAGGAGCCAACCTCACCAGCAACATTGCCAGCCTGGTCTCCCAGGGTATGATCCAGCTGGCCCTGTCCAGGGTCCAACAGCAGGCACCCCCTGCTGCCCCTCACAGAGCTGCACGAGGTGTCCTAAGGGCCCCCAGCTCTGATCTGGACACCGATGCTGAAGGGGATGACTTTGAACTGCTAGACCAATCAGAGCTCAATCAACTAGATCCTTCAAGCTCTCGGAGCCACTGAGGCACATCCTTTTTGGGGGGAATGGTTTGTGGTTTTGGTCTTTTTTTCCCCTATCCCACTGGGGATGATGGAGGCAGGAAAAGAAGAATCTGGGTCCCACCTCCTAAATTCGATTATCTGTGTACGTTGTTGGCTAGCCATTTGGGCCCCTGCTTGGAGTGGATACTACCCTGTCTCTAGCTGGATATCCATTTATGAGCTCAAGAGTCATAAGTGATGGAGGCAGAACTCCTTAAGTGAACCTTCTTCCATCAGGATAGAACTTTCTTTGCTGGGAACAAGGAATTTTGATGAACTGACCCCTGGGATTTGTTGTTCCAGAGTTTCTCTCTAATTGAATAATGTTTGCTACACAGTGTGGGTGCTCCGGGACCCTATGTAAAACAACTGCCCATCTTACTTCCCCTTCCCCCATCTCTTTCCTTAAAGCCAAAGCGTGGAATGGCTCTTAATGCAGTGGGGTGGTGCTAGAGGCCCCTGGGGTCAGCCGCACGGACTGGGAAGGTTTCATTGATGTGTCTCCCTTAATCATGATTTGTTTTTTCTAAGTAAGCTTGTCCTTGGTTCTGCAGAATAGGCTTGCCCTACTACCACTTATGGCCTTGTCTCCAGTGCCCAGCAAGACTGCTTTCAAGATAAAGGGTCAGGGAAGGAAACAGTGCTAGTGGGGAGTGGGTAGCAAGATCTCTGCTAAAATTGCTGGTTGTGCTGTGGAGTTTGGGGAGGGTTCTGGATTGGCTCCCCAGGTCTCAGTTTCATCTCAGCCCTTGCAGCCTCCTATTTGTCTCTTTCCCTCCTAATCCTTCACTTTATTTAAGCACTAACGTCAATAATGAGCAAAGCAATAGCCGTTTCTGAACTTCTGTCCTTCCTCTTCCCTTTTCCCCCAGCCATTTGTGAACAATTTCGTGGGACTTGGCAGAGTAGCACTTTAGATGGCCCAGTGGCGTTCATTCAGTTCTTGCACCAGCTCTCTGAATCGCTGCCAGCCTCCACTCTACTCCACTCCACTCTGCTTTTACTTGACTTCTAGGGACTTCATTCAAGGATGAATGCAGTTGGCATGAGTAGTTTTCCAGCGTGCAGCCCCTCTGACTGGGCCTTTGCCATGCCATAATTCTGTTTGTAATCGTTGGAGACACGGATACATGCCACACAATTTTTCTTTCTTAACTCGGGGAAAACCCCTCAGAGACCACCATATGCCCCTGGGGCTTCACCTAGAACCCTCAGTTTCCCCTTAAGAGATCAGACCATCCACTTTTCCTCTGCACTAACCCTCTGCTGCTCCTCAGGAACCATTCCTCCTCACACTCCCAGACTATGACGGAGGGTAGACAGTCCATTTCCATGTTCGGCAATTTGGGGTGTTTGCATTTTTGCTGTAGTTTGTTCCAAGAAATGGGGAGGGGGCAGTGAATGAAACATTTGACCAAGGGAAGAGAGGTGCCCTCATCATGCCTCCCCCGGAACAATTCAAAGCTCACGTCTTGTTACGTAAAGCTGTGACATGTAAAGGCAACCAGCGGCGAGGTGTGGAAGGACAGCCGGGATCCGCACGAACGGGAGGGAGAGAAGTCAAAGCAAGCTTCTTGGGGTGTTTCCTCTAGCTAGCGGCTCCGACTCAATCTGTTTTCCACTGTGAATTGGGGGATGGGTGGGAGGGCAGATATTCGAAAATAAATCTTGTGTGGGGAAAAAAAAAAAAAAAAAAAAGAGTGTTGACTTCAAATTTCTCCCTCCTCCCATTGCCCTCCCTACCATCATCCCCCACCCCTTGCTTATCTCCTTGTCCCCCACTTTCCTGTATTGTAAGATAGGTTTTCATACCAAAATGAGTGTGCATTTTATTCCTTCCTTTAGTCGAATGTGATGAGGGTAAACTTCTTGTTTTTTTATTTTTCTCAGCTCTCCTCTTTTTCCCTCCACTAAAAAGTCTTCTGCTTGCCTCTTGAATGAGATATAATTTACCCCATTCCATTTCACCCTCTTTCCTCCCACTACATTTCTCTCTCATCATTTACCTTAATTTCTTTTAAGATATGGTCCCATCCTATTCAATTCACTCTGTGTTCTCTGTCTCTGTATGTGTATGCACATGTGTATGTGTGTGTGTGCACGCATGTACGTGTGCGTGTGCGTGTGTGTGTGTGTGTGTGTGGTCCCACCAACTACCCAGATACTGAAAAATTTTAAGAGTTACAAATATTGTCTTTCCATGTATGAATGTTCACTTTTGGTAAGTCCCTTATGACTTCTTTTTGTTGTTTACTTTTTCATGCTTCTTCTCATTCTTGTGTTTGAAAGTCAAATTTTCTTTTCAGCTCTGGTCTTTTCATCAGAAATGCTTGAAAGTCCTCTGTTTCATTGAAAGACTATATTTTCGTCTGAAGTATTATACTCAGTTTTGCTGGGTAGGTGATTCTTGGTTTGAGTCCTAGTTCCTTTGATTTCTGGAATATCCTATTCCATGCCCTTCGATCCCTTAATGTAGAAGCTGCTAGATCTTGAGTTATCCTGATTGCATTTCCACAATACTGGAATTGTTTCTTTCTAGCTGCTTGCAGTATTTTCTTCTTGAGCTGGGAAGTCTGGAATCTGGCCACAATGTTCCTAGGAGTTTCTCTTTCTGGATCTCTTTCA
Source organism: Bettongia penicillata ogilbyi (assembly GCA_023548195.1). Lineage (NCBI taxonomy): Eukaryota > Metazoa > Chordata > Mammalia > Diprotodontia > Potoroidae > Bettongia > Bettongia penicillata. Next base: position 870,298 of record JAJHZJ010000001.1, on the reverse strand, counting down.
GGCGGTGATCGATGGATTCTTTCAATACTTATTTTGCCCTCTGGTTATAGAATAACAGGGCAGTTTTCCTCGATAATTTCATGGAAGATGATGTCTAGGCTCTTTTTTTGATCATGACTTTCAGGTTTTCCCATAATTTTTAAATTGTCTCTCCTAGATCTATTTTCCAGGTCAGTTGTTTTTCCCATGAGATATTTCACATTCTCTTCCATTTTTTTCATTCTTTTGGTTTTGTTTTGTGATTTCTTGGTTTCTCAGGAAGTCATTAGACTCCATCTGTTCCATTCTAATTTTGAGAGAACTATTATCTTCATTGAGCTTTTGAACCTCCTTTTCCATTTGGCTAATTCTGCTTTTGAAAGCATTCTTCTGCTCATTGGTTTTTGAACCTCTTTTGCCAATTGAGTTAGCCTATTTTTCAAGATGTTATTTTCTTCAGCATTTTTTTGGGACTCCTTTACCAAGGTAGTGACCCGTTTGTCATGCTTTTCTTGCATCTCTCTCATTTCTCTTCCCAGTTTTTCCTCCACCTGTCTAACTTGCTTTTCAAAATCCTTTTTGAGCTCTTCCATGACCTGAGGCTACCGGACATCCACCTGGGATGTCTGGGATACACAGGCCCTGCCCTCCACGTCTTTCACTCATGGTAAGAATATTTTCTCATCATCATAATTGAAAGGCGGGAACATTTGCACCCCATCAAAGTAGCTTCTATGGTCCTATTTTGTTTCCTTTTTCTGGGCATTTTCCCAGCCAGTTACTTGATTTCTGAGATTCCTCTGCACCCCAGCCTAGATCTGCCCAGCTAGTGCTTGTGGTCTGAGATTCAAATAGGCTTTCCGCGGCAGGCATGGCTGCTATTCAATGTGAGCTTAAGTTCTGGTCCTTGGGTTTTGGCAGGGCCCCCTCCCAGGCTTAGTTCCCTCAGGTGGTTTATGCGGAGACCTTCAGTAATGAAGATCCTGCCTGCTCGGGGAGTCCTGGCTGCCGCTGCCTCTGCCACTGCCTCTGCCGCTCCGTCCGCCGCTTCCTCCCGAGGGGGCTCGAGCCACGGATACACCCTGCACCCCTCTTGTCCAACCCAGAAGTCTCTCTCACTGACCTGCAGCGTCTGTGGGCACAGGGACCTTCGTGTCCACTGGAGGTTCTGTCCCTGAAGCCTGCTCGTATCTGCTCCTCTGGGGCTGCCCCACCAGGGCAGGACAGGGTTGGGCTCCACTTTCCGGGGCATGACGGACCCTGGGGATGGCTCTCCAGGGCTCTCTGGAATGGAAATCTTTTCCACTCTGTTCCTGCGTGTCTTGCAGTGATCCAGAATTTGTGGGGAGTTCTTCTTGCAGGAAATATATGGGCTGTGGGTTCAGAGCTAGCATGCGTGAGTGCTTCTACTCTGCCATCTTGGCTCCACCCCCCCACATTTTTGAATAACAGTGGTGATAATGGTCATCGTTGTCTCATATCCAGTCTTATTTAAAAAGCTCCTAGCTTATCCCTTCTACAAATGTAAAATTCAATTCACCTCCTTACATTTTTTTTTTAAATGTGGTAAGATTTATCTAGTTCTGAGAGGGGTTAAGTTGAGGTCCCCAACTAATAGTTTTATTGTCTAATTTTTCTCCTGTAACTTACTTAATTTCTCTTCTAAGGATTTGGTTGCTGTGCCATTTACTGCATATATTTTAGTATTGATATTTCTTCATTGTCTATGGTACCTTTAGCAAGATATAGTTTACTTCCTTATTTTTTTTAAATTAGTTCTATTTTTGCCTTTGTTTTATCTGAGAACAGGATTTCTACCTCTGCTTTTTTATTAACTTCAGTTAAAGTGTAATATATTTTGTTTTAGGATTTTATTTTTATACTCTGTGTTCACCTCTCTGCTTCAATTGTGTTTCTTGTAAATAACCGTATTGTAGAATTGGGGTTTTTAGTCCATTATCTTATTCAGTCCCATTTTGTGGGAGAGTTTAAACCATTCACATATATAATTATGAATACAAATTGTGTCTTTCTCATCATCCTATTTACCCCTGACCCATTTTATTCTTTTCTCTTTCGATTCTCACAAGAGTTTTGCTTTTGACCCCTTCATTCTACCTTCTCTTCTATCAGAACCCCTACTTTTTTCTCCCTTTCCATTGTTACTTCTTCCCTCCTTTCTTCCCTCTCTTTTATCCACTTGTCTCTTTTCCTTCCACTCATCAATTATACTTCCTTATAGGGTATACCGAAGTGCATGTGTATGTTATTCCCTCTTTGAACCAAATCCAGAGAGCAACATTCAAACAGCACTTCTTTGTCTCCTTTCTTTCACTCTACTGCAATAGGTTCTTGTTTCTCTTCATGTGATATACTTTACCCCTTTCTTCTTGTTCCTGTACAATCCTTTTTCCCCATTGCTTAAACAATTGTTTTTATCGTCACATAAAGGTCAAGGTATAACCATGCTCCCTGTCTATGTATACCTCTTCTTAAAGTCATAAAAAAGATACAGTTATCAAGAATTTCAAGTACAATCTTTCCACATAGGTATGCAAGCAGTTTACCCTTAATAATGTGTTATTTTTTTCCCTTTACTGTTTACCTTTTTATGCCTCTGTTGAGTTCAACATTTGAAGATCAGATTTTCAGATTGGTTCTGGTCTTTTCATCAGGAAGTCCCCTATTTAATTGAATGCCTATCTCATCCCTGAAAAATTGTGCTCAATTTTGCTGGGTAGTTGATCCTTGATTGTAATCCATACTCTTTTGCCTTTCAAAATATCATATTCCAAGACCTCTCTGATCCTTAAATGTAGATGTTGCTATATTCTGCATTATTTTAACTATGCTTCCACAATACTTGAATGTTTCTTTCTGGCTTCTTGTAGTATTTTCTCCTTGATCTTATAATTTTGGAATTTGGCTAAAATATTCTTTGCTGATTTCAAATAGGGATCTCTTCCAGGATGTGATCAGTGAGATTTTTTGACGAATATTTTGCCCTCTAGTTTTAGGACCTCAGGGAATTTTGCTTGATGATTTCTTGAAACATTCAGTACAGGCTCTGTTATATCTTTTTTTTTTTAATTTTTTTTTTTGATCATGGCTTTCATGTGGACCAATAATTGTTAAATTATCTCTCCTGTGTCTGTTTGCCAGTTCAGTTGCTTGTTTGCTTGTTTTTTATTGAGGTATTTTATGGGTGTTTTTTCTCTTTTTTTCCTTCTTTTGATTTCATTTGACTGATTCTTAAAGTTGCATAGAGTTATTAGCATCCATTTGCCCAATTTTGACTTTTAGCAAGTTGTTTTCTTCACTTGGCTTTTATGCTTCCTTTCTCACTTGGCCAGTTCTTCTCTTTAAGAACTTCTCAGTTATTTTTTTTTTTGCCTCAAATTACATTTGATCAGTTCTACATTTTAAGGAGTTCTTCTCTTAAGTGCATTTTTTCTGCCTCCTTTTTCATTTGGCCAATTGTGTTTTTATTTTTTAATTAATTAATTTTTAGTTTTCAACATTCATTTCCACAAGATTTTGAGTTTCAGTTTTTTTTTTTCCCATCTCTTCTCTCACACCATCTCAAAATGTCATGCATTTTAATTTCCTGTTCCCCCAGTCTACCCTCTATTTTATTGCCCTCCTCTTACCTCCTTTCCCATTATTTACTTGTTGGGTAAGAAAGATTGCATGTAAAAACAATTTGTACCATTTGATTTTGAAATTTTAAGTTCCAAATTCTCTTCTTCTTTCTCTCACCACATACCCTTGTTGAGAAGGAAAGCAATTCAACAGAGGTAATACATGTGTAGTCATGCAAAATAGATCCTTAACAGACATGCTGTGAAAAAACTAACTATCCCCTCATCTTATCTTGCCCACTCACTTATTCTATTTTCTTCTTTGATCACGTCCCTTTTTTAAAGTATTTGCTTCTGACTACCCCTCCTTCTGTCATCCTTGCACTCTTATCTCTTCCCCTTTACTTTCCTGTAGGGTAAAATGCCCAACTAAGTGTTACTTATTCAATCCTTAAGTCAAATTTGATGAAGACAAAGTTCACTAATTCCCTCTCACCTCCCCCCTCTTCCATTTCCCCTCCATTGTGAAAATTTTTTCTTGCCTTTTTCATGTGAGATAATTTATCCCACGTTCTCACTCCCTTCCTCCTAATATATTCAATGAAAAATTTCTCCTAATATATTCCTCTTTCACCCCTTAATTTTATTTTTTAGATATCATCCCTTCATATTCAACTCATTCTGTGCCTCTGTCTGTCTGTCTGTCTATCTATCTATCTATCTATCTATCTACATTTCCTCCAATACCCTAATACTTAAAAAGGTCTCATAAGTTACAAATATCATCTTTCCATGTATGAATGGAAACATTTCAACTTTAATAAGTCATTTATTATATATCTTTCCTGTTTAACCTTCTTAAGCTTCTTTTGATTCTTGTGTTTAGAAGTCAGATTTTCTATTCAGCTCTCATCTTTTCATCAAGAATATTTTAAAGTCCTCTATTTCATTGAATAACCATTTTTGGCCCTGAAGTATTGTACTCATTTTTGCTGGGTAGATGATTCTTGGTTTTAATTCTAACTCTTCTCACTCCAGCAATATCATATCTCAAGTCCTTTGATCTCTTACATCTTGTGATTGCTTTTCCACAACACTTGAATGGTTTCTTTCTGGCTGCTTACAATATTTTCTCCTTAACCTGGGAGCTCTGGAATTTGTCTACAATATTCTTAAGAGTTTTTCTTTTTGTATCTCTCTTTTTTCTTTTTTTTATTATTATTTTTTTGGTGTTCTACAATCACTTCCTTAAAATTAAGATTTTATCCCTCCCCCCCACCTTTTCCCCCACTACCCCCCCTCCCTCCCCATGACAGCATACAATTTTGTATAGGTTTTACATATACTTTCCTATTGAGTACATTTTCACAATAGTCATGTTATGTAGTCGAACCAAAATAAATGGAAGAAATCATATAACAAATCAAAACATAATACACTAAAACCCACACACATACAAACATGATCTGCTGCATTTTGCAAATGACTTCCATATTTCTTTCTCTGAGTGTGGAAGACATTTTGTGTTAGAATACTACCATTGGGATTTTTTTTTTTTAGTAAGTTCTTGCGTTATTACGAAGTTCCAAGTCTACCAGAAAAAACTCTCGCACACTGTGGTCATTGCTGTGCACAAGGTTCTCCTGGTTCTGCTCCTTTCACTCAGCATCAGATCATATAAGTCCTTCCAGGCCTCCATGAAGTCTTCTTGTTCATCATTTCTTATGGCACAATAGTACTCCATTACATTCATATACCATAATTTATTCAGCCATTCCCCAATTGATGGGCATCCCCACATCACACCCATAAGATTGGCAAACATGACAGAACAAGAAAATGATAAATGCTGGAGAGGATGTGGGAGAGTTGGAACACTAATTCATTGTTGGTGGAGCTGTGAGATCATCCAACCCTTCTGGAGAATGGTTTGGAACTATGCCCAAAGTGCTACAAAAATGTGCATAACCTTTGACCCAGTAATATCACTACCAGAATGGTATCCCCAAGAGACCATAAAAATGGGAAAGGGTCCCACATGTGCAAAAATATTTATAGCAGCACTCTTTGTGGTTGCCAAGATCTTTTTGTATGTCTTTTGAGAGTTCTCCTGCTGGAACACAGCATTACCCTACACATTTTGTGTTTTTTGATCAGGAGCCTGGTCACTTGCATTGTGTTCTTGGGCCTCAGGCACTCCAACTGACTGCTCTAGGATTCTGGATGAATATGCCATGTTGACCTGTGGTCCTAGTGGTAGTTTATAGCCTGTGCTGAGAGCAGTTGAAGTTTTTCTGTTTTTCAGAAAGGCTGCACTGACACACCTGGAGGTCTGCTGCTAGAGGACAACTGCCCTCCCCAGGGGCTGGATCAGTGTACATTATGGCTCTCCAAGTTGGAGTCTTCCCTATTCTCCTGCTTATTTTAAGTGTGTCTTGGTATTGATGTTTGTCCACTCCAACATCCTGACCCTCATGATCTCCTGCTGCTTTGCTTAGCCCTGGTTTTCTCTTCACATCCTGTCCTGGAATGGTCTCCCCTTTTACCTTAGTGAAATGGACCTATCTTGCTGACCATCCTAATTTCTCAGGCTAAGAGAGACTGCTGCACCTTGTCTTTCCACTGTCTCTTCTATTACAAGATTTTTCCTCGGGTGCTAGTTTCTGTTTTTTTTAAGTCGTCAAAAAAGGAAAGTGAAAATGACTTCATACTTTCTCCTCCATCTTTGCTCACAGAAGTGGGACTCTAGAGCAATTTTTAAAAGATATTTGGAGGAGTTTAAGGGAGAGCTCAGGGGATTCTTTACTGTCTCATATTTACTTTCTTGTTTTTAAGGAACTGTTTGTGGATATGTTTATACCACTTCTTTATAGGAGCTTTCTTCATACATTTGAATTAATGCACCCTATATTGTGGGCAACAGAATATTGAAAAATATTCATTGAAATTTTTGCTCTGATCAATAATTTCTCTTCTTATGCTACATTTAGTGATTTAGTTCATGCAAAACTTTTGAACTTCATGTAATCACAGTTACTAAATTTCTCTTACTTGTTATTCTTTATCAATCATTTGGTTAAGTATTTTCCAACTAGGAAACACCACCACTACCACAAGGATACTGAATTAGAAAAAAAGAACACAAATATGCCCTACATCATAATTCCCACTATTTTCTTTTATTTTTATATAATGTGATATTTGTCAAACATTCATATGGAAATTAACACACTATAGTTCTTTCTCTCATCTGCTTTTCATTTTTTCTAGAAGTTGTTGTTGACTAGGAAATCTTATAAATTATAAATAACTCAATCATTTGTGAAGAACTGCATTTATGAAGAATTTCTTTGTGGAAGGAACATTACTAAACACTGGTGAAACAAAGAAAAAAATAAAAGTCCTGCCTTTAAGGAGTTTACACTTCTTGCTTATGATATTGAGTTTGGTGAAGTCTGGTTGTCTTGAGTTTGATTGTTTTCTAATTCTTGATGTGTGTGTTTTTCCTATTTCATTCCACTGATAGATGGATGGTTTTTCATCCTTATATATACACATACATATAAACACATATGTGTATGTATTCACATGTGTATATATGTATTCTATATCATACACATATGTATAATTATAGACTTATATTGCTATCTATCTGCCTCAATGTATAGATGTTGTTCTTTGCAATCAAATATAGGCTCCTTGTTTACAGGTATTGCATCCATTTTTGTTTTCTTTGCATCTGCAGCATGCAATTCAATGCCTGACACATACCTCCTTAAACTCTTTAAAATTCACACCTTAAAAAATCAATCCCTGCCCTCAACAATTAGTGGTGAAATTGATTTGTAGAATTTCCCTCCTGAACACTTTAAACACAAATCTGTTTCATGTTTGATTGTATATATTTGTGGGGTTTTTTTGTATAGATGTGCTATTTCATTAGTCTTTGGGATACCCTAAGGTGGAAACACCCCTATGTCAATGCAGATCATTTGTGCTTCAACTGAAAGTCTTAATGTATGGCTTGTGGACATTAATATTTTAGGTAACGCCCACCATCATAAAGATTTTGGAGGCTGAACTTGAAACTAGCTCATCTTGACTCCAAGACCTTCTCTTTATATAGTTGCCTAGATGTCTGTCATATCCATAATATTTCTTCACAAACAAAAGGCAAACTTCCTGCATGAAAAAATCAGTTTCCTCTCCTCAGTACCAACTTTCACTAAGTGGCAAACAAAAGGAGAGTCAGCTGCCTGGTCTTTAATCTCACCACCTGGTTTCCTTTGAGGCCATCTTGATTTCTTTCAGTCACTAAAGCAGAAGGGGATGTTCTCATTTGCATGGATTCATTATCATCAGAAAGTTTTTCTTCATAATCCATGCTCTGGGAATTTATGCCTGTTTCTTCTTACTCAGAGCTCGATGGAGATAAAGAACAGCTGGCACTAATGTCAGATTGCTAGAGTTAGAAGGGGCTTCCATACACATGGATGTTTATCCAGACTGTTTAAAAAAAGTGAATAGACATGGAGACATTTATTTAAGAGTCAATAACCAATAAGTATTGTTTGAATGACTGTCTTCCAGTTATAATATATCCCTGTATTTTCCCATAATGATTGGAGAAAATCAGATTAGCATAAGCAGCACTCCAGGAAGATGGGCAAGATAGCCTCCTTATTATTCTTGGTGATCCCAGTTCTGTGGCTTATCAATTTTGTAGAAAGATATTAAGAAGAGAGAGGAATAATATTTGTTTTGTTACATTCTCATAATAGCTTCTCAAAGGTCTCTGTTTTTTTTCAGGAACCTCTTTGAATAAAAACTACACTTTGAAATACCTACATTTATTGCTCCTAATGGTAGAAATGGGCACATTCAGGTTCATCATCTCTTAAAAAATGATCAGATTATCCAAGCAAACCCCTATTAGACTGAAGAATGATATAAAATAAATAAGCCTAGATTTCTCTTCTATTCTCCACTGAAGGTTACTCCAGGTCTCTCATATATACATTTATAGGTAACACATCTCTAAATACCAATTTCACAATAGTGAAAAAACTCTGAATACACAGCCCTGAAAGGGGAACATTTTCATAGATTTTTAAGGCAAATGGTGGTTATACGGTGGTCATTTACAAATGAAGACTTTCTCATTTATACTAATTATTACTAATAGTAATGTATGGAAGCTGAGAACACTACTGACCAATCAATCAACAAAAATTCATTAAATGACTATTATGTTTCAGTTACGTTAGCAAGTGCTGAGAATACAAAGTCAAAAACAACAGTCTCTGCCCTCATGGATCTTACAGTATATTAATGGATTAACATTTAAATTTCAGTCTAATAGGATGTGATAATAATATGAATAGCAACCATACCTTTTATTTTACTAGCTGCTCTACTTGATTTTGATTCCATCGTAATCATGCTTCCCCCAGAATAAAATCGTCACTTGAAATACCATCATCGATATTGCTTCGGATTTGATATTCATCCCGTGCTCATTACCTTCATTTTCTTCTCCTCTATAATTGGAGGTGTGGAGAGAGAGAGAAAAAGGGAAAGAGAGAGGGAGAGAGAGAGGGGAAGAGAGAGAGAGAGAGAGAGAGAGAGAGAGAGAGAGAGAGAGAGAGAGAGAGGGAAAGACTCTTCCCAAACTTTCCCTACTAAGTGTTTTATAATTTTTGATCATCAAAATCAATGCAAAAATAAAATAATAATTTAGAGTACTTCAACCTTGAGTCACGTCTTACTATAACTTCTCTTCATTTTTGAAAAGATACTCCATACTGTTCTTGAAATGACCATTAAAGTCTCAAGATTTTTCTTAGTAATATTTCTTTATAAGATATAAGATAAATCAATTCTCTCAAGAGAGAAATTGTTTTAGTCTCTTTACACATTTTTCCATAATATTTCTCAGCCATAACAAACAGTAGTCTTTCCATAATAACAGTTAGACAATGCATCAAGATTCTATCCCTCATTTGAGACATAATAGTACTCACAGTCTCTGTGAGAGCAGCTATTAAAATTGGCATCCGTTATTTTTATGCCTTGATCTTGCTCCATGATGAGCATATTTGTTTTTCCCAAATTTTTTCAGTAAGAGTATTTATGACACTTTCTGAACACAAGTTACCAGTATCCTCCATCCTATTTGAATGTACCATACATTTGACCTTTATGAGACCTTACTAGTCGATCAAATTTGAATTTTAAGAAATTTTAGTTTTCTGTGATTCACAGCTATTGAAGATTACTACATAGACACTTGTACTAAAAAAGATTGAACTTTATGTCAACAAAAACTTGGGGTTATTAGGGAATTCCAAGGCCAGTAGATCTTAAGATCTGCTTGGAGAGTAATTTCTCCCACCCAGGCCACTTAAACTTGAGGTTAATATATAAAGAAGCAAGACTAGAAGATAAAACATTTAATTACCATTAATTCATGAGCAGTGGACACATATATAGGTGGTTGAGTAATAAGAATATGTTGTCAAGTGTTTTGATGTTGAAGAGAGAATGTCTTAACTTTGTGGTAACCTTGGTATTTTATGATGAAGTAGTTCACAGAAGTCCAAAAGAAATGTTACTGGTGGTAAATGGGGAAAAGATTCTGCTAAACCCCTTCCTAAGATATAGCCTTGGAGTCCATGATAATGCCTTCAAATCCAAATCTAATCAGAGTGGCAAGAGTACTGATAAGATGTAAGTATTGAGAAAGGTCTTAATTGCCACTGAACCAATTTAGATAACAGTCCAAGATCAGAGGCCTCATCATAACATTGTCTTTAGGGTGACGAATTCCTCTATACATGACATGTCAAAAATAAAGTTCATTCTCCACTTACACCTGAGGAGAAATTAGTGAAAACAGTATGCATGATGAAGAAATCATTAATGTATGAAGTAAAATGCATTGATGACAACATAGATGCATGTATCATAGATATAGAATGTGTCATGTATAGTGTCTATATATTATATCTAATATAGTATTTCAATGTAAGTACATTTTATTATGCACATAATATATATAATAAATAGGTATTCATTTTATAAATTTTGCATTATAAATATATCATGATATATTTAAATATACCATATTAATAAAGTTTTATATATTTCTATATTGCATATGGATATGAGAGCAATATAAGTAAATATTAAATTATTTATTAATCTTTTAAATTAAGTGTGCCATAATTAAGATTATATCAATAATGTATCATAAAATATAACCTTAATAAAATAATGCAAAATGTGCATATATATGTTAAAATTATATAAAATATTGTTGCATCTTATATAAGTACACAACATAACAAAATATAAAATATTTAAACAAGGCTTACAGTGTGACAGAGGTGAAAGGATTAAGTAGGCACTTTGGCTTTTTCCAGGGGATTATATGTTTGGACCTCTCCTTGAAGGATATGTTCAACCAAAAACTATTAGCTCATTTGGGCAACATACCTGATGTCTGCCTGTACATGCTCTCTACCTGGGGGCCAGATCATGTGGACAACCAGAGTGAAGTCATATTTTCAGGAGGGAAGGGAATGAACACCCCTCCACACGTGCACGGCATTATGCTTCACAAATGTTATCTCACTTGGTCCTCCCAAGAACCTTGTGAGTCAGGTGCTGTCATTATCCTCATTTTATAAATGATGAAATAGAGGTAGATAAAGTTTAAGTCACATGTGACCAGATAGGTCGGATATCTAGGTAAGTGCCTGAGGGTGGTTTTGAACTTTAAAGTTCTTGACTCCAAGAACAGCACTCTATGTACTATGCCACAACTCCATTATGCCTTTGTGAAAATCAAAGATTATAATAGGCTAATGCATAATCTCACCCTTAGGCTAAATAGTGTAGTAGAAAGGAAGTCTCACAATCCCAGATCTGAGAGCTACTGGTCATGTGATCTCAGGAAAGTCACCCTCTCTGAACCTTGGTTTCTTCATACGTTCAATAAGTCAACAAATACTTATGCCACCCACTTTTCAAAGTTGTTTTGAGGAAACAGTAAACTGTAATTGAAATAAATTTAAAGTCTCTTCATCAGTCCAATTTTTCAAACCAATGGTTACTTAGTACTTAATTTTCATTTTTCTGAAAAAATATTTTATATAAATTTCTTTTTAACTTGTCATTGTATGGACTTCATTTATAAATCTTAACCATTTCTAATACACATAAGAAATAGTTATTTAAGGAATCAAGTTTAAATACAAAAGGTTTATGGCTTTCTTTTGGACTATTTACACTGAAAACTTATCCATTAAATTTAAGTACAGATGAAATCAGTAATCTTAGATATTTGAGGATAAACTCATCTGTTTTATTCATCATAATTAAGAAATCCAGAAACAGAAAAAAATGGAACTATGAGAGTAAAATATATTTGATTTATCTAAAAATCTGAAGAATAGCAATTAAAAATAATTAAGTGAAGGAAACTTGAATCGGAAATACTTTCTGTTCCCAGGGTGTATGGGGTGTCTAGGGAGGGCTAGCACCTCTGGTGCAAAGGCTTGTCAGACCTTTTCAGGGCTGTTCATCCTCATTTTATGACCACTTTCAAGCAACTCTCAACTGTGAGTCCAAGAAGTTATAGGATATGCAGCCACCATATTCTGGTGAAACCAGATGGATGGGTTAAAACGGGCTGAGATTAACTGACAGTCCTCAAACATATAGATGAATTAGGGGGATGTCTACCCCATACATGAGAAGACTTCTCCTGTCAGAATGGGTGAATGAGAACAATTTGTTCCAGTGTTCATTAAAGTAGCTGAAGTAGACAGTCTGGAGTGCTTAGAGCTTGACCAGACATTCAGGATCCCAAAATCATCTACTGAATTTGGGGCCACCATCAGTCATCTTGACCTTTGTCCTATTTCTGGATTTCAATGACTCTGGAAGAGAGAGAATGAGGCTGGTGACTGTGCAACTCTCCCTCACTTAAATCTAATTCACGCTTAAGTCAAAATTTCACCCATGATATCAATGGTTCTTTTAAAAAATGAAGGATGAACAGTTTTCAATTTCCAGGAAATTCCTGAACTGCAAAAAATGTTAAATACTAATATTAAATTGAATATTGTTATATCCTGTCAGATAACTTTATGATGTCAGAAGAAGGCAATGAAGGTCTTGGAATTGGGTGGTTCCCTTAACCCTGCACATTTACCTTCTATTATAGCCATGAAATAGTGCAGAACTTCAATGCGAGCTACATGAGAATGATAGGTATAAGTAGATTGCAGTATGTATCGTTGGAGATAATACACTGATATAATCACATTTACAATGAAGTTCATTGGATGATGATGATGATGAAGATGGTGATAAGCATGATGATAAATAGATATTATCCTGAACACATTATTTTTCTGAAATTTGCTTTTCTCATCTATAACAAGAGTTGCTTGAAATAAATATCTCTGATACTCCTGCCAGCTAAAATAGTTGATGGTTTAACTTGATTGTATTTTTATAATTATAGGAGTACAAAAAAAATGAAATTTTAACTTTGAAAACCTTTTGACCTGACGAGTAATTATCTGAGCATGTCGTATATAATCACAGGATCAGAGAATCATAGATCCAGATAGGGAAGTGACTTCATTGTCTATTGGGTACAAATCCAGCATTTCAGATGATGATACTGAGGTTCAAGAAAATTAAGTAATAAGGTCACATAGGCAGTATGGAAATCAATAAAGTAGGTTAACCAGGGGTAGGGAGTCAATTACACAGTTCAGACAGAGAAGGTTCATTTAGAACCCTGTTGAGAGAAAGAAAGAGAGAGCATCAAATGTGTCAGATACTATACTAAGAGCTGGAAAGAAAACCACAGACAAATAGATAGTGTCTGAGTTTAGGAAGTTCACATTGTAATGGGAGAAGAAACATAAAATGGAACTAAATGGGAAAGTAAAAGTTTTGTTCTGTTTTTCCTGGAGATAAGGTCAAAAAAGTAGCTAGAATACTGAGGGGATAGAGCTCTGGACCTGGAGTCAGGAAAGCCTAAGTTCAAATCCAGCCTCAGACACTCATGAGATATGTGACCCTGGGCCAGTTTCTCTTTGCCTTTATCCACTGCAGTTGGCAAATCATTTCAGTATCTGCCAAGAAAATATCATAAACAGCATTAATGTGTTATGACTTATAAGATTAGGAAGAGTTGGACACAACTAAACAGCAACAGATGTCATGAAGTATTCTCCATGGGCAGTCATGGGACTCAAGAGAGTCATGGGCTGAACCAGGTTTTGGAAAGAGCATGATTGGCATGCTCAATATAGCACTGTAATGGCAATCTAAATGGGGAGATCTTTGCCATTCCTTAATAGACTCATGTGATCTGCTTGAGTCACTTGAAAGTCTGTCATATGGAGCCTGCAGTGGGAGGAGTTTACTGAAGGGCTAGAACAAGATAGGTGAAACAGGAAGAGGCTGAACTAGAACAGAACTGAAAGAAAATTTGGAGAGAGCTGTCAGAACTGAAGGATGCAGGCAAGCCCTCAGCTGGCTGTATGTGTAAGAAGGGCATTTTATTTAAGGGAAGCCTGTTTGTGATTTGTTTAAGGGACACCCGCTTGTGATTTTTTTAATGGAGCTGGTTTGTGGGAAGCCAAGTATGGGGAAGGCTTAGGGATGGTGCCATTCTCTGCATTGTTATTGTGTATAGATTTTTGTTAATGTGATGGATTTGGCTTTCTGGAGTTTGAATGAATATTTGGTTCTGTGTTCCATGTGCAGAGTCTGTTGTATTTTGAGATTCAGAATTGCACTAGGATATTCATGGCTGCTGTGAACATCACATCAGCACTACAAATGGTGATGGGGATGTGGTCACAAAAAAGACCTTTATTTAGAGGCAGAAAGACAGAGGAGACGGAGGAAGAAAATGGATGTTGCAGGGTGGGAATGTTTGCCTTATTCTTCTCTAGCAAGAGAATGGGCAGGGTGGGAATGTTTGCCTTATTCCTCTCTAGCAAGAGAATGGGCTAAAGGCACAGAGCTCTGTGAAAACTGGAAACCAAGGTTACAGAAGAGAGAAACCAGAGACTTAGAAAGATGTCTGCAGGGTAAACCAATAGAATCAGGGAAAGAAATGACAGGGATGTGTAGGAGAGACTGGGTCTTAGTAACAAGCTATCAAATTATATATAAAAGCAGAAACAAACTGTTGGAGGAGAAGGCTCAAATGGAAAGGGAGCTGGCTAGTTTGCATGAGAAGCTTTTTATGCTGCAGCATTCGAGCTCTTCTTTATCAAAGTAAGCAGGAAGGGCCCAGGTGTAGAAAAAATGCTGTTGTTTGTTTAGCTCACAAAAAGAAGTAAAAAAGTATGCATGGGTGGCTCCTCAGGCAGAAGCAGAACAGGAGAATCAAGGAGACCACACACGGTTTGGGAGCTAATTGAAGATTTTACTCGGCAGGAGGTCACAGATATTTTGAGTCAGTTCACCCAACAGATGGGAGAATCATTGGCATCTTAGATAGTAGAAATCAGTGAAAAACACAAATTTCTTTGAGAGGAGAGTAAATAGACAAGAGTAAAAAGAGTAAATAAAAGATTCAAAGTCAGAATAGATTGACAGGAAAAGAATTGTTTACTGCTCTATTGAGAGCAGGAGTAGATTTTGGAAGAATAGATGGCATTCCAATTTATGAAATATATAAAATGTACTGATGAAAGAGACTTGATATTGGACTGTACATGGAGGCAGGAGCTGCCTATACGGATCCTCCTGAAACACTGTATCCAGTTTTGTCACACCTGTGGAGAGAATGGGAGGTTGGTTAGGCTTCAGATTAGATTACAGATAGTACAGCTTTAGCCAGAATGATGACCCTGGGACTGAAATTTGCCAAAAAGTAAGCAAAAGTGAATGAAGCTGTGATTGTAGGTTCATGGACTTCAGAGGCATGGATATGTCTATGTCTACCCTGCTTCTGGTTACTGCTTCTATCTTTCTTTTTAGCTTTTTTTCTGTTCACCTTGTTTGTCAACTGACTTAATACACTTGACCTACGGATGCCTGCTCACTTAAGCCAGTGTCACGGCTTGTGTAGGACTGTACTTTGTCACTCCTGGAACTAGCATCGACCAAGCTCTGAATGCCATAGAACTGACCCCTCGGATGGGACCTGTTGGGGCAGGGATTGCTCTATGTCCAATCTCAGCAGGAAGTAGTTATGGAAGAAGAGAACTTTGCCCCTTGTCCCGAGATTTTGGGTCCCATCCATTCAAGGGGGGAATGATGGGGTGGTTGTGCTCAAGTCCCAACATGAGATATTGCTTTATGTGCTTATTTTGTGTGATCCCTGTTGAAGTTCTGTTGATACCAGTTGCCCCACCGATCTAAACTATGTAATGAATATAAAATATCTTAGGGGTGCATGTAATGGTAATTTAGATGGGGAAATCTTTTCCATTCATTAATAGGCCCATGTGACTTGCCTGGGTCATATGGAAATCCCAGAGAGCCTGTGAGGAGAAGAGCTCTCTGAATGGGTGGAACAGGAAGGGTTGAACAAGAAGAGGTGGCACTAGAGCAGAACAAGGAGGAAACTGGCCAGAGTCTAGTCCGAGCTAGGAAGGATGCAGGCAAACAGGTTGCTGGCTGGTGTGAGTGAAAGAGAGTGTTTGTGACTTTGTTTAAGGTAGCCTGATTGTGATTTCTTTAATGGAACTGGTTTGGGGGAAGCCTAGCATGGGAAAGAATTAGGGATGGTGGTGTTGTTTGCTTTGTTATTGTGTATAGATTTTTGTTATTATAACAAATTTGGCTTTCTCGTGTATGAAGAAATGTTTTGGCTCTGTCTTCCATGTGGACAGTGTGTTATATTTGGTGATTCAGAATTGTGCTGGAGTATTTATGGCTACTGTAGGCGTTATAAATATTACATTGATGAAATAAGACTCTGCTGGGGAGGAGCTTGCTAATGTTAGAGAAGACTGTAGACATGAAGATTTTGCCCACCTGAAATAGGCCCCTAAGTTAGTAAAAGTGGACGTGTGTATGTGTGTGTGGTGGGAGGAAGGGATTTGGAATGGTGAGATACAAAGGGATATATTCTGGTGCTGGTTTGCTGCTACTTGCTACTCTTATGAGTTCGGCCTGGGCTGTGGTTATCTAGAAAATGAAGGGCTTGGACTGAATGATCTTAAGGTCCCTTGCACTTGTGTGATTGTACGATTGTTTTCCTTTTGTATCTGGCAGGCTGGGTTATAAGTGGAATAATGCAGACCCTGAGGGAAAAGATTTATAAATCCAATGAAAAGCTTAGATAGCTCGATGTTATTTATATTTTTGAAGAAGAGACATTAGATAAGGAACATTGAATGTGCTGCACTTGAGAAAGTAAAATTTGGTCATTTTCCAAACAGTTTAAACATCATGGCCTAATGTATAATGAAGTGTGAAGTGTGAGGGTGCTATTACCTCATATATTCCTGAAGGCACAGATCAAAACATTTGAATTATACTAATAATCTTACCGACTGTATCAAGTGACTTTATGCAAGCTTAACAAAATACAAGGAATAGTGCACTATAAAATGTTAAATACCTTTGAATGTTTGGAAGTTTAGAGTCAGTAGTTTACTGCTGGTAGTGCTAAAACAATGTTACGATGGTAAAGAGAAATAATCCCTCAGAGAAAGTGAGGATGTA
This sequence comes from Bettongia penicillata ogilbyi, assembly GCA_023548195.1. NCBI lineage: Eukaryota > Metazoa > Chordata > Mammalia > Diprotodontia > Potoroidae > Bettongia > Bettongia penicillata. The sequence goes on along the minus strand of JAJHZJ010000001.1, from coordinate 853,022 downwards.
ATCACTTTGAGAAAAGATTGGAAAAAAGCAGCATCGGTGACATAATGGAGGAGGCTACTAATATCACTGTTCCAAATATATAACCACTTTACTTCTAGCCAATTGGAAAGAGGCAGGAGTAATGTGATCTCAATCTACTACTGTACCTCTAGCCAGAATGGGAGAGGAATGTGCGCATTGATAATGAGGTTGACCCATGCATTATCAGAGCTACCTCAGTTTTTGGGAGGTTCTGAAGGAAAGCATGGGAAAGAAGAGTATTAGACTGACTCCCAAATCGAAGGTCTACAAAGTCATTGTGCTGACTTCATTGTTGTATGCTATGAAACTTGAACAGTCTACTAGAGCCCTGTCAGGAAACTGGATTACTTGCATTTGAATTGTTTTAGGAAGATTCTGAAGATCACTTGGCAGGATGAGATACCAGACACTTACTCTCTGGATCTAAGATCAACTTTCCTTTATAACTTTTTTTGAAATATCATGTCCAGACTTTTTGTGACTATGTCTCTCAGGTAGTCCAATAATTCTTAAACTATTTTTCTTAGATCTGGTTTTTTTTCAGGTCAATCATTTTTTTTTCCAATGACATTTCATATTTTCTTCTCCTTTTTTGGTTTATTGTTACTTAAATTCTCACATAATCATTAGCTTCCATTTGCCCAATTTTACATATTTAAATAAATTCTTTCCTTCAGTGAATTCCATTTATTTTATTCTGCTTTTTAAAATGATACTTTATTCAGTACCTTTGTGCTTCATTTACCTAACTTAATTTCCTTCTCATTACTTTCTCGAATTGATTTCATTTCTTCTGCCAACTTTCCCCCAAATTTCCTTATCTCTTTCTTTAACACTTCCAGGAATTCTTGGTAGGTAATTAGCATTTTTCTTTAAGTCTTTGCTTGTAAATGTTTCCTTAATGTTTTCTTCCGAGTTTGTCTTCTTCTTCATTGCTCTCCTCACCTGGTGTTGGGGAGAAAATGTTCTAAGTTTTTAGAATTTTTGAAATGCTTATTTTCAGAGCTAGTTCTGTGGTTTGAAATTCCTCAGTATTTCAAAGATGTTATGTTCTGGAAAGAGGTGTGATCAGTGCTCTCCTGGTCTATGCTCTCCTTTTTACCCAGGAAGGGCCCCTGCTCCTCTGCAGCCCTCCTCTTGGCTAGATCTACTGTTCTCCTGTGACCATAAGAAGTGGTTTTCCACATCACCATAGTACTGCAACCAGAGTTTCTGCTCACACATGACTAACCACAACTCTCCTCTCTGTCCTAGAACTGTGACCAGAGCTGCATATGGGCAGTAGAGTTATCAGTCAGCTCTAGCTGCACATAGGTTCATCAAAAGGTCCTTTCTAATCTCTTTTTGACCACCTTACTGTCTTTTCCTGAGAGCTCCCAAACTTTCTTGCTGCTCCTTCTGCCTCCAAGGTCCACTGAGAGCATTGCTGAGTGTAACCCTCCTATCTCAGTATCACAGACTTCTCCTGCTTATTGCCTAAGTTGTCGTGGTCTGGAAAAAAAATCTCCCCCTAACATTTTATTTTCTCTGCTGCTCGAAAATTTGATTTCATGAATTATTTTAAAGTTGTTTGAAGGGGAATGTTGGGAGAGTTTAGCTGGATTGCTTCTGCACTCCACCATATTTCCTTGCCCTCCCTAACTGATATATTTTTTCATTATAAGGGATGGTTCTATCTGAAGGGTCGAATGAGGATCAAAATAACTGATGACAAACATGCACCAATAGAATTCCACTGTGGAAAATAAAAAGAAATAGATTGTGAGAGCATCATTTGGTTCACATCTTATACATCTTGAAATTTATTTTTATGTAAATGTCCTCTTGCATTGCTATGATGTCACTTTATCTTTTCTGTATAATCAAGGAAATTGAGAGAAAAAACAGAACCTTAATGAGTAATGGTTGAATAGATGGTTCATCTGAGAATCTGAAGGACTCCTCACCAGAAAATCAGCTATTAAACCATCAATTATTTCCCCATAGATACTTTTTGTAAATGGCTATCTCAGAATGAGAAGACAGCGGACCAATCTTGTTCATTAGTGAACAAAGCACCCACAATGAATTCATAGATCTATTAAAGGGTACAATAATTGAAATAATTAAATATTGGCATTTCCATTAGTATGCACAGAAAATATAGGCTCAGGAATCAAAGGGAGGGTAATTTCCTCTTCAATTAAACAAACATTTATTAATTTCATACTAAAACATCTTCTCTGTCCCTGACAGAGGGACCTTTGTCTACTTTACATAGGTGTTCATGGGCTAAAACATAAATGAAGGAATGATGATCTAATGAAAGATTTTCTCTTATTATTTTAGCCAACATTTAACAATAATTTGATACTATTTATCACCTTATTGTCTTGTTTAATCTCTCCTCTCTGGGCTTTGTAACATTATTTTCTCCTTGTCTTTTATGTGTCTAGGTGACGGCTCCTTCTCAACCTCCATTTGCAGATTCATCATCCGTGTCATGTCCACTAATCTGGGGATCATCCCATAATTCTCTCCTAGGTGTTCCTTAGCACTTTCTGTTTGGCTTTTCTTTACTTACTAGTGACCTCATCATTTGACAAGCATTTAATTACAACCTACATATTGATGACACCCTTATCATTAAACATGACCCCAGTCTCTTCCCTTGTCCAAAATCATCAAATTCCAATTCGCTTGACAATTTGATGGAAGGTAACATCCGTGAAACATTTCAAACTGTCCAAATTAAAAGTTATTCTTTTTTTCCTCCTACAAAACTCATCCTTCTTCCAAAATTACTTTTTATCTTAGAAGACAAGAATATCCTAATGGTAACTCAGTTTATAATCTCTCATTACTTGTGAAGTGTGTGTGTGTGTGGGGGGGGGGTTTTGTAAAGCAGTATGCAAGATAAGATCAAGAGCTGGCTATAAGTGTGGAAGACCTGATTTCAAGTAGTACCTCTATAATACACTAATTAGATGCTGAACTGTATAGGTAGAAACATTTCTCCACAGGAGCTGCAGTTACAAAGAAATAAGAGTTCACTTACTAAACAGTTACAAAAACAAAAACAAAATTCTTATGCATGAACAAATGGTTTGTTATTGCTTGGTGTTACCACTCTCTCATTTAAGGATAACATTCCTTAATGAACTGTATATTTGACTTTATAGACTCAGAACTTACCACTGAATCTGAAATATAGGAAGTGCCTAATAAATGTTTTACATTGATTTACATAACCATATTTAATGATAATTGTCAATAATTCTTAAGTAATTCTCTACAATAAGTATTTGTAGTTATGTCAAAAAGTCATTAATTAGCAATTCTTAGTAATATTGAATCCCTGTATATTACTTCCCATAACTTAGTAGTCATCAGCAAGGTGAAATTCAGTGAAGGACAGTGTTTTGAATTGTTTAATATTAAAGTAATTTCTGGTACTAACTCAGGCCCAGTCCGAGTAGTATGGATTTACTAGCTTCTTTTCACACAGAAGTTGGCAGTTCAGTTAAAAACACATTTCTCTGCTCATTATTCTTATTTCTTTTATTCCCACTGAAAACTAGAATCCTGCCCTGCCTTTCCTATGTTCCTGATATATATTGTTTCCTTATCTTCCAAGAACAATGGACTACAAGACCCTTCCCAGGTATTGTCTTATCATGCTCATAACTACCTCTTGGGTTGTTAAGTAGTCTTCCTTTTCTTCTTTCTTCTATTAAAATTTAACCTCCTTGAGGCAGGGACTATATTGCTTGCTTCGATTTGTCCTGTCAGCCTTTAGCACTAAGCCTGCCATAATAAAGGCATTATCTATATATCTGTCCATCCATGTATCCATCCATGTATCCATCTATCTATCTATCTATCTATCTATCTATCTATCTATCTATCTATCTATCTATCTATCTATCTATCTATCTGTCTGTCTGTCTGTCTGTCTGTCTGTCTATCTATCTGTCTGTCTGTCTATCTGTCTGTCTGTCTATCTATCTAGCTATCTATCTATCTGTTTGTCTGTCTGTCTGTCTGTCAGCTATCTATCAAATCCTACACTTGTTCTTTGCTCCGTATACTTAGCTACACTAAGCACAGGAATAAAATCTATATGATTAAAGAGGAAGAAGAGTCAGACTACAGTAGTGAAGAGAGTGCGTGGGTCATAAGATCTTCCTTAAGCCTCTCCCCACATACTCTTCTCTATGTGACCCGGGGCACTCAAATCCTATTTTCCTGGGCACATATTTGAAAAGTTAATTTTATAGAAAAATTGCATATCTACTTTCTTTTTCCCACTTAGTAGTTTTGTGTTTTTCAGTTACATGTAAAGATGACTCTCAACCTTTACTTTCATACTGGCTCTCTCCCCTCTGCCTTCCTCAAGAATGCAATTTTTCTGAAATAGACTATACATGTACAATCATATTAAACATATTTCTACATTAATCTACATTTTAATGTGAATTTCTTAATCCTTTAAGCTTCCTATACTAAAGCAAACTAACAAAAAAAGGCATAGTAAAAGGAGAAAAAGAGAGAGGGGTTGTAATTCTTTATTTTTTTTAAGCTATTAACACTCCCTGGTACAGTGGATAGAATACTGGACCTAGAGTCATAAAGACTCATCTTCTTTAGTTCGAATTTGACCTCAGACACTTACTAGCTTCACGGCCCTGGTCAAGACACTTAAAATCATTTGCCTCAGCTTCCTGAGCTGGAGAATGAAATGGAAAACCTCTCTATTATTTTTGCTAAAAAAAATACCAATTGGGAACACAAAGAGTTAGACACAACTGAAATGACTGAACAAGGACAACATTAAACCTGTAATGAATTAGTTTGTTTAAAATCTTTTCAAGCATACACAGTATATGCATTGATATATGTAGCTTTGTAAGACAGACCTACAGTTCTTACTTTATTCATTAGGTTATTTTATGTATAAGTGAAAATGTTTAATTTGGTAATGAAAGTTTTTCAGTGCGAAAAAATGAACAAAAATTCCTTTGATAAGAACAAGAAAGTGAAAAAAAAAGAAAATAGTAAGCATTTTAAAATCTTCTTACTTTCTTTCATCTTTTGCAAAATAATTAAACTATGTCATTTTTATTATCTGCCAATGAAACAAAAGCTTAATGTGAGGGAGCCTAGGAGGGAACTTTATTGAGTTAAAGAGACAAAATGAAATTTCCAGAATATTCTTCAGAGTTAACATATTATAAGGATCCTATGTAGCTAATGATCATTCCTGATACTGACATTCTTTTTTTTTTGTTTTTTTTTTGTTTTTTTTTACACAAACAGAAATAGGCATTTAAACTTCACAGGAGGGATTTATTGGCACAAACTAGGAAAAGTTTTCTTTTTGCTAAAAAAAAAAATAAGGCAACATAGTAAATGGCAGCCGAGAAGAAGTCATGACCACTGACAGCACACTGTCACTCACCTTTCTCCAGTGAATTAATTTGCCATAAACATTAGAAATCTCATCTTTCATGTCAGAAACAAAACCATTAGGTCCCCATCCAGAGGACAAAAGGGAATTACAGAGGCCTCTAGGAAATGCTAATACTATAGTAATTATATTTTTTCCATAACTGAATGGCTCAGAATTTTTTCTCGTCTGTTGTTTGAATGGATGGACATCTGTCTATTACTTCTGTGTGTCTGATGTGGATTCTGAAAATGCCAACAGATGTATGAGAAATAAAACTAGGAAAACATGAGTTTTGATGACAAAAAAGTTTTCATTGTGTCCCTAAGGTGTATATATCAGAATGTATTGTTATGATTACATATATCCTTGGACATATCTTTCATTTATTTCAATTTTATTCCCACCATCACTATTCTAGACCTTTATTTTGTCCCTTTACAAGTTGTTTTCAATGTCTTTGATCTCTTCTTTTCATATCTGTCCTTCACTCTACTCTGGATTATAGTTTTGCAATATTCCTTTGACAACTCCCCATTCTGTAGTGATTAAGTGCTAATTTCCTTATCCTGCATTCAAGGCCTTCCACAAATGGATACCAACTGATCTTTCCAGACTTATCTTTCACTTCTTTTTTATGTTCTACTTGAATTGGATGATTTGTTATTCCCTATGTAGCATATTATTTCCTCTACATAGAATTCTCTTCTTCAGCCCTCAGGATTTTTGCCCATCATTCAATTCCTAATTCAATATTACAGTTTCTCTCTAAAGCCTTGTCTGATCATAATATCCCTCTAGAAGTGGTAACAGCCTCTTTACATTCTTCTTATGTATTGTTCATCTTCTGATTTGTTTCATCATTATCCTAGGTCATGACATATCCCTACTACTCTACTATAATTAACTTAGAGATTACAATGATTACCTATATTTATCATGGTAACAAAATAATTTCCTTCACCATAATAAGGGCTAAATACATATTTGTTGAACAACTACATAAAAACATTTTATATATGCCTATACTGAATATCACTACATTTTTATTGTCATAGAATATGAGTGATCCTATAATCCTGCATAGAAATTTGTAGCCACGGACTACCTATTCTTCACCTCTTCAGTGTCAATAGAGATTTTCAGGGCCTTTGAATTTAAGTTACTATAAATATTTTATATCATGAAAGGAAAATTGACCTCACTGTGTGTCTTTTGAATTCCTAGGGGAGAATTTTTGTGTTTAAAATGATTTACACAAAGTCAAAGTTAGAACAATTAACCTTCAAAAATATCCAGAAATTTAGAACAAAATCTTAAATTTATTCAGTAATGAACATGGTTCAGGCTTGAGATATGTCAATGCAGTGGACTGATTTAAAACTTGCAAAACAAATAAAAAAATTGATAAACTTAGGCTGCAACATTTTCAGTGTATAATGTTGGGCAATAATCTTGTCCTTCAGGGATCAACCATTTTTTTCCTTCCACTGCTGTTAATGGCTTTAATGGAACATAAAATAATGTCCGTTTCTTACTTTTAGCTGAGAATGCATTTTCCCCTTCCGTACTTCTCCACATTCCCACTCAAAAAAAGAAGAAAAAAAACTTAAATTGCTTGATTAGAGATCCCATGAAAGGCTGACTAATTTAAATCTTGTTGAAATATTTTTTAAAATACTTAGAAAGCTAAGGACATTAGTATCTTCACTCTCACCATGCAGCTTCCCTTCAAATGACTTTGTAATGTCACTGAACTCAGAACTCTGCTGAGCAGGGAATAGAAGTATAGATGACTTCAGTGAAAAAAGCACTAAAGGACTCTTTGATAAAACACTCACTGACATTTTATATTTGACATTGGAAATGAGCTTACTGAGAAGAAAAGTTCATTATGGGTCTCACTGAGTGAGCAGAGCATATAAATATACAAATAGGGGCAGCTATGTCTATGGCAGAAGAATGAATTTAAGCGTTCACATGTTGAGAGAGAGAATAGGAAGAATGGGAGAAAGAAGTAGGAAAAGGGAGAAAGACTAAAAGGGAGCAAAAGCAGGATATAAAAGGAAAAAAAAGAAGAAAGGTTGTTCCCCTCCCTTTATGTCCAAACAACTCCTTGTTCCATTTTTGAAGGAGAGATTTGAGTGCAAAAATCCTACCACAGTCATCCCCTTTCCCATTTATGTATAACTTCATTGAGTTCAGTGGGTTCATTGTTTTACATCATTTTATTCCTACTGATAAGTATAACATTTTTAATATTTTAGACATAGGAAATGTTTGTTTAATTGGGTTGAGGCAATGTATTGCAATAGAAAGCCATTGGATTTGGAGTCAGAAGGCATTGCTTTGAATAGTGCCACTACCATTTACTACTTAAGTGACCTTGGATAAATCCCTTAATCTCTTTGAATCTAAATATCCCCGACTATAAATGGAAAACATTGAACAAAGTGACACTTAAGGTACCTTCCATTTCTAAATGCATACTCCTATCATCTTAACTGAAAAGTGCATGTAAAGGTTTAAGTCTGTGTGAAAGGACTGACCTTCAAGCTTGTCCATAAACCTAATTAAGGCCTTTGATATCAAGTTAAAAACAAAACAAAAGTTGTATGTGAAATCATGATGGGAGGAATACTGCCCTGATTTAGTAGGATTAAATCTGGAATTAGCATCTCAAATATAACATGTTTTGCTACAGAAAATTATCAGGAGTTCTCATTTGTTCACTCTTGAGGAAAATTCAGTTTTACTCATTTCAGCAAGAAAATTCTAGATTAGGAGAGTCATATTTAAGTTAAAAATTCTGTAAACTTTTGTAGAAAAGATTAAATTACGGTTCTTTTTTTGTTTCTTTGGTTGCTTGTTTTTATATTTCCTCAATCATTCCTCCTGAGAAATCACAAGAACATTACTATTCACAGTGGTCTTATAATTAACTGTAGTCTTAAGAGTTAGGAAATCTAAGTGAGCTGAATCTTTGCATCTCTGTACTTCATGGAGAGGAAAGAGAAAACTCATGGGATTGCTCAAAACTCTGGAGGTTTAAGTAACTATAAACAATAGATGGAGAACCAAAAGCCTTTGCTTTACTTGTCTAATTTCTGGAAATACAATGTCACAACTAATAGTATCTTGCTATTAGCTCTAACTCAACACAGGGCAAGTCTATCTCCTTTTCCAGAATACAATGGCCATTCCATCGCCCATCTCTGTGTCTTTGCACTAGCTATCTTTCCTCTAGCATCTTTCAAGGGAACCCTGTGAGCCCAACTTTACTTTAGGATACAGTCTTCCACTTTTAGCTTCTATTTTCACTTTTGGTATTTCCTAGAAAAACCTGAGAATCCTGCTTTGACCAACTCTTTCTGTCTCCACTTACCTCTTTCTCCCCGCCCACCCAGTTTTCTTGGGAATCCCTATGAATGTTGTTTCCAGCAGTCTTCTCCATGAGTCTTGTGAACTTTGTCTTATCCAAGGATCCCACTACCTCTTCTGGCCTTAGTTTTCCTTCCTGGGTCTTCCTAATGAGCCTTGTTAGCCCTGTATTATTCTGGACAGAGCCACCCCCATACTACTTTGATTTACCAAGAAATCCCAAGGAGAGTCTACAAGAACCTGAACCACTCTTTATTGAAGAACCTTCTCCAGTGATCCAGAGGACATGCTTGGAAAAGTCCCACCTTCTATCATCATCTGTTACCTCCTGACTGGACTACCACAGGTAATATAGTTACTTGATCTTAACTACCATAAAGTGGGTCTTCTGAATTTCACAGTACACAATACCACCACTTATCATGAAGTTATATTGCAGAGGAGGAACTTGAATGGTCTAGTTGTCTGTCTTGCTCAATAAACTACTCTACAATCACTGATTCTCTGTTTGTACTAATGTCTCAATAGATAGCATACTCCAACTCTTAAACTTTTGCAATCCCAATGATTCCAAATCCACCTAAGCTACAGATCTCATTGCCATCCTGAATTCTATACTACCTTACTCCCATTTTCCCAAACTTTAAGCTTTCTGCCCACCTCCAACCCCTTATACCCTTGTCAATATCTATCCTGCCCTTTCACTTTGTTCTGTGACATAATTGAACACAAATTAAGAAACTCCTTTTTTATATTGTTCCTATTCCTTTCTAGTACCTCATCTCAGCTGTTCACTGAGGCTTGACTTAGTACTTAGAATAAGTGCTTGTTGACTGACTCAATAGTTGAGTCATTCTTTATTTAAGATTGATTCTGTATATACAGAAGCAGCTTAACAGATTTTGATGGTTCAGAAGCAATGTTAGAGGAAGGATGGAAAGAGTAGGATTCATATAAGAAAAATTGTTGTGTGTGTGTGTGTGTGTGTTTAATTATAAGCTTTAAGGAGTAGAGGTAATATAGTATGATGGAAAGAATACTGAGTTTCAGTTGAGGTTCAAACCCATTTCTCACCTTTTATAGCTGTGTGACCTGGAGCAAGTTGGTTCCCCAGGATTAAGTTCTCAAGTCATGGTTGGTTTATGGTTTGCTTTGATATAAGGATCCTTATGCCAAAATCAAAAATCTTTGTTTTTTGTTGTGTATTTTCTTTGTCTTTGATTAAAATAAACTGTGAATCTTGAGGAGGAGAAAAAAACTTTAATAACAAGTTAAGAAATAACTTCTTATTTATAGGAGTATGCAGGTCAGGTACTGATACATACTAACTTTGACCAAAGTGTTTGGAAACTGAATTAAATACAAAACAGGGCTATGCCAGATAGTAAGTTGATTCAAAATGTTAACTCTATGCAGGTACTACATAGAATACAGAATGTATAGAATGCAGGTAATACATAGAATCGGGTACTACATTTAATGATGAGTCTCTCTTACCCAAAGTTATCTTCATTACCCTGTAGGATATCAGGAATGAGCAATTTTAACATTTTTTCTTTAAAATAATATAGATATATGCACATGTTAAATTACTTTTTCACTTAGTGAAAAGAAACTTTTATAGGTAAGGGACACAATGTGGTGGTGGGGTGAGTAAAGATAGAGAGATAAAGATAAAGATAGATAAAGAGAGGTCTAGGACAGGATTCCACAAAATTTTATAGTTATAATGACAAATACTAATTTATTCCTTCCCTCAAAACTAGTGGACTGATGGAATGGGAGCTATCCAAAAGATACTCCTGTGAGAATCTTATATGAAATAAGGCACCCTGGTGTAATCTACAGACAGGTGAGCTAAGCTTTTTCACATAGATTCAGTGCCAGTTTTCATATTCCTAGATACGAAACAGCTGTCATGTAAAAGAAAAAAATGGATGTTTTTAAATTATATATTCTTTGAATATATGTATATATATATGCATATAAACACATATACATATATATATATATGTATTTATGTATCCATTACGTATGTGAAGTTAGAAACTGAAGGAATCCATGTGATGTCAAAGTCTAGATATTGAAAATAGAGTTTTACATGAGATTTTTCATAGTCTATATATTATATGATCACATTTGACATGTAAAATACTAATGGTTTTTCGAAAATACAGTATAGAAAATCATTTTTTTTCTGAAAAAATATGTAAGGGTGAATGCCTTAAGACTGCCAACTTTACCGATGGTAGTAGGAAAGAAACTAAGAAAATGTGTGAGATAAATATAAAAAAATATATATTAGGATACAAGTTCACAGTGACATTGCATTTGGCTAGTGGTGTCTTATATTATACTTGCTCATTTGCATATAAACAACCAGGAAACTTGGAAATTAGTAACTAAGGAACTGTGAACCCCAGAACAGTTTTATGACTTTAGGACATATGAAAATTCCCTGTTTAACTGGCAGAAATTGGTATTAGGTAAAATGCAGGTTATTCATCATTAGATAGACTGAGGATTCTTATTGAAGAAACTAAACTATGAACGCAAAAAGACGATTTCAAAAACTATCTTAGAGTTATGCACTGGCAGCCTGATAATGGAGAATTTTATGCTATTTATGAATCAGCTTAACAGGGAATCAGTACAGAAGAAGTGTAGACCATGCCGAATAGAATCAGAGCTAACAATCACAGCCTCATCAGCGAACATTGTAATTTCCCTGAGGCCAGTAATTCTAGAGTTATGAGTTATTTTGGTCATGTGTATTCATTATACGCATGCCTCACTACTGGGAGTCATCCTGATCTGTACCTTATCACTGGACCTGGATGACCTGGGAGGAGAAAGTGAGACTGTTAACTTTGGACAGCCCTCCCTCACTTAAATTCAATTCATTAGGAGTCATGAAGTCACCTTTCTGATGTCACTGTCTTCTTTGAGAATGAAGACCAAAGAGCAATAGCCTTATTACTGCAATACCTTCAGTTTGGGACCACTGTACCTCACAGACACTGAGAATTTGTGGGGTAGATTACCATAAGTTTATGGGCAAAATATTTTGTAATTTGTACTATTGGAACAGTCTTTTAGCACAGGAAACTTGGAGGAATGCCATGAAAAGTTTGTCTTAATTTGGTAAAAGGGGAGCACATTCCAGGATAGGAAACATCTCAGCAAATCAACAAGTCCCACCTTAGTATACCAGCAAGACATCCTGAGTCCCAATGTGATGAAGCAGGCAATTGCCAAGATAAGGACCATTCACTTGCCTTAATCTAGGGGAATGGGAAGGCTTCAGGTCAAAGAAACGCCAGATGTTGTAGCACAGCCTGGGGCACTAGGCATAGTCTAGCAGCCAGACCTGCATGTGATTCAAAGCAGTCAATGTCAAATGAGCATCCTACAACTGCCACACCTTCCTGTGCTCTGTTACAACTGCAGGAAGGCATGTGTTCTCCAGGGACTGGATCTCCAGTTACTTCCTCACAGCCAAGGGTAGTTGGGCATCTTCCTGCTGCCAGACCTCCAGGTGCTTCAGTGAAGCCCTAGGGAAATCCAGAAACACCCCAGTTGATCTCAGCACACACAAGACACCAACACTAGGAATCCAGCTAAGTAACAGGTAAGCTGCCAGAGACCTACAACTTCCAGCAGCAAGCAACCCACAAAGGCAGTGACCAGGCCTGTGGCCCCAATCACAGCAAGCTTGGGAAGGTATTCCCTGTGCTCCACCAGAAGAGTTCAACTTTAAAAGCCAGGAAACAGACAAACAAAAGGACCAAGCAAAACTTTGACCCCAGAAAATTACTAGAGTGAAAAGGAAGATCAAAAGACAAACTCAGAGAAGGAAAACATTATTGACATGACATTCGAAACTTCATTATGAATTGTTCTCAAACCCAAAACACCTTCTTGAAAGAAATGAAGACATATTTTAGAGGTCAAATATGAGAGGTAGAAGAGCAATTGGAAAAAAGAAATAAAAAGCATGCAAGAGAGAGTCAAGGGCTTGGAAAAATAAGGAAAAAATTGACTCTAGGAAAAAAAATACTTAGAAAATGCAATTGGCCAAACAGGAAAAAAAGAGTACAATAAAGAAAACAATTCCTTAAAAATTAGAATTGGCCAAATGGAAAAGGAGGTACAAAAGCTAACTGATATGTGCATATTTGTGGGTATGTTAATACAGATATATATTGGTATGCATGTATGTATGTACAATTCAAATCTATAATCAAAACCCTATGAGAAGGTTAAAGCTGCTTCACTGAGAGGTTAAGTGATACTTTCAAGGGTCACATAAACAGGCTACAAATTTAAGCTCTTTCCACCTCCATTTAATGCTGTCTAAATTCTAATTTCTATCTATGACCCAGAATTGTCTTTTGACTGATGAGCATTGCCATTATTTTTATAGGACACTGACTGACTCTTTATGTCATTTCCGTGCCTTCTCCATACTGTGGAAAAGCATGCATACTATATCCCATCCTCTACATTGCAGCCCCAATTGTATGAGTGTTAGTTAACTAAAAAGTACCAGGAATCTGTCAAGCAGTTGCTTATAACTGTAATTACAATACTTTCTAAGTTTAAAAAGTATATATGTATATATCTGTATACAAATATATATATACAAGTATATATGTGTGCATATAGAGACACAAACACACATGCTTTATATTCATATGTACATATACGCACATACATATGCATGCACGCACATGTGCATGTGTACATGTATATATGTTGTGCATGTTGATGTACATATATGTGGGTGTATATAGACATGAAGATATGCTCATGTAAACATATATATGTGTGTATATATGTAAAATTACTTGTACATATATACATATACTTATATACACATATACATGCATACATACACATGCATGTACATATATATATATATATACACACAAACACATGTATACACAAATATATCTCTGGGAGCCAAAATGGCACAATAAAAGCAGGAACTTACCTGAGCTCTCCTCCAAACATTTCTAAATATTTGTAACAAATCAAAACATAATACACTAAAACCCACACACATACAAACATGATCTGCTACATTTTGCTAATGACTTCCATATTTCTTTCTCTGAGTGTGGAAGGCATTTTGTGTTAGAATACTACCATTGGGATTTTTTTTATGTTTTGATTTGTTATATGATTTCTTCCATTTTTTTTTAGTTCGACTACATAACATGACTATTGTGAAAATATACTCAATAGGAAAGTACATGTAGAACATATACAGAATTATATGCTGTTGCGGGGAAGGAGGGGGCAGTGAGGGAAAGGTGGGAGGGCGGGGAGGGATAAAATCTTAATTTTAAGGAAGTGATTGTAGAACTCCAAAAAAATAAAAATAAAAATAAATAAATAAATATTTGTAGGTGCAGCTAGGTGGTGCAGTGGATAGAGCACCAGTGCAGGAGTCAAGAGGACCTGAGTTCAAATCTCACTTCAGACACTTGACACTCACTAGCTGTGTGACCTTGGGCAAGTCACTTAACACCAGTTATCTCGTCTTGGGTCCTCTCCAGTCATCCTGATGAATATCTGGTCACAGGATTCAGATGGCTCTGGAGGAGAGGTAAGACTGGTGACCTGCACAGCCCTCCCTCACTCAAAGTCAAGTGCAAGTTATGTCATTATTTCTCTGATAGCAGTGTCTTCTTCAGCAATGAAGGATGAACACACACAAATATCTTTGAAAAGTACTCTAACCAAATTCTAGGGCAGTAGAATGCACCAAAAACATAGTGAAACAGTTTTCCAGTCCACGGTAATGTGGACTGTCAACAGGCAAGGTCAGTTTCAAAAGACTAAAAAAGGAGCACAGTTCAGCCCAAGCCACACCAAACCCAGAGCGGGCCTCAGGGGATTGAATCATTAGCAATTGGGGCAGCTTCCAGACTTCTCACCCCATAAATACCAAAGATTACTTAGAAGGTCAGTAGGGAAGGTCTGTTGTACCAATGTGAGAGAAGAGCACAGTCTATCCCCAGCACATCTATGGCCTCAGAAAACCAGGAGCCATGGCAGTAGAAGTGACAATGGCAACAGTAGCTGCTGCTTCCTGAACTCTTGGCCATCAGAAGGTAAGGGATCAAACAACAGGTTTGGAGTTTTAGAGGTCTCTTTGCTAGCACTAAGACAGGACTTTTTTTGTTTTGCCAATACTTAGACCTGGTTCACGGTCCTAGGTGGAAGTCCTAGGTTCAAGGTAAGGGACTAACATAGTAGAGCTTGTGGCAAGAGTGAAAAGAGGACTTTCCTCACAGTTTCAGAGCAGAAAGAGTCACCCACAGATGAAAGCACAGGCCAGGATAGGAGTAAATGCTTCTGCCTAAATCATACCACCTTGAAAGAACTGAAAACTAACAGGTTGACTTCTAAAATATCTCTGAAAACAGCTGCAAAAAATCCCTGAAGCTTGGGACAAAATGCCCTCCACACTGGACAAGGGTACTAGCTTAACAAAGAGGTAAAAAGTCAAGTAATAGGCTGAAAAAGGGAGCAAATAATGGAAAGACAAAATTCAGACTATAGAAACTTATTTTGGGAACAAGGAATATTCAAACATACACTCAGAAGAAGACAACACAGTCAAAATTCCTACATCCAGAGTCTCCATGAAAAACATGAATTTATCTCCGGCCATTAAAGATCTGAATAAATGAATAAATTAGGAAGAGAAATGAGAGTAATGAGAGCAAGAAAAATCAGGAAAAAAAGTGAGTCAATATCTTGGTAAAGGACACACACACACACACACAAATACTGAAGAAAATAACAGCTTAAAAACTAAGACTAGTCAAAATGGGAAAAGAGTTTCAAAAAGACAGTGAAGGAGAAGAATGACTTAAAAAGTAAAATTGGCAAAATGAAAAAGGAGGTCAAAAAGCTCACTGAAGAAAAGAATTCCTTAAAAAAATTGAATGGAGCAAATGAAAGCTAATATGTCTGTAAGAAATCAAGAAATTATGAACAAAACTAAAAGAATGGAAACAAAAAAGACAATGTAAAATGTCTCATTGGAAAAATAATAGACCTGGAAATCAGAGCTAGGAGAGATGATTTAAAAAGTATTGAATTATCTAAAAGTCATGATAAAGAAAAAAAAAAACCTATGCATAATCTTGCAAGAAATTATCAAAGAAAAATACCCTGTTATTCTAGAACCACAGGGAAAAATGGAATTTTAAAAATTCCAGAGTTTACCTCCTTAAAAGAGATTCCAAAAAGAAAAAAAAATCTTAGGAATATTATATCCAAATTTTAAAGTTCCTAGATCAAGGAGAAAATATTGCAAGCAGCCAAAAACAAACAATTCGAATATTGTGAAAGCACAATCAGGATAACACAAGATTTAGTAGCTTCTACATTAAGACTTCAGAGGTCTTAAAATATGATATTCTCGAAGTCAAAGGAGCTAGGACTTCAATTAAGAATCACCTGTCCAACAAAACAATATAATCCTTCAGGGGAAAATATCATTCTATGAGATAGAGGAATTTCATGCATTCTTGAGAAAATACCGGATCTAAATAGAAAATTTGACTTTCAAATACAATACTAAAGAGAAGTATGAAAAGGTGAACAGGAAAGGGAAATCATGAAAGGATTTATTAAAATTTAGCTGTTTATATTCCTGCATTGAAAGATATTTGTAACTCATAAGAGTTTTCTCACTATTAGTGAAGTTAGGACACACACACACGTATACATATACATGCATACATAAATATATATCATATATGTGTATGTATATATAGATATACATATATATGTATGTATGTGTGTTTTTGTGTGTATGTGTATAGGCAGAGGATACAGGCTGAGTCCAATATGAAGGAATGATATCTAAAAAAAAAAAGTTAAGTAGTGAAAGAGGAATGTACCAGGAGAAAGCAAAAGGGAGAGATACAGTGGGGTAAATTATCTCATATAAAAGAGGCAAGAAAAAACTTTTACATTAGAAGGGGAGAGAGGGAAGGTGAGAGGCAGTGAATAAAACTTACTCTCAAGAATTGGCTTAAAGAACAAATAACCCACACATCCAGTTGGGTATAGACATTTATTTTATAGTACAGGAATATAGGGGGAAGAATAAGAGAAGGGTGTGATAGGGCATATTGGAGGAAGGGATAATCAGAAGCAAACACTTTTTATTGTTGAAAAGGGTGAAAAAAGGGTGTTGAATAGGGTGAAAAGAGAGCATAGAATAAGCAGGGGGTGGGATAGGATGGAGGGAAATATAGTTAGTCTTTCACAACATGACTATTATGGACATGTTTTGCATGACTACACATGTATAACCTATATCAAATTGTTTGCTTTCTCAATGAGAGGTTGTGAGGAAGGAAGAAGGAAGAGAAATTGGATCTCATTGTTTTAAAAATGAATGTTACAAATTTTTTTACACGTAAGTGGGAAATAAGATATACTGCAAGTAGGGTATCTAAATCTCTCTTTCCTTTAGGAAAATAGAAGCGAAAGGGGACAGGGTAATTGGATTCGGTAACAGAAGGAAGGGTAGATTGGGGAAAGGGTAGTCAGAAGCAAAAAAAGTGGTAGGATGAAAGGAGAATGAGAATAGAACAAATGGGGTTAGGTAGTGTAGGATGGAGGAAATATGATTAACTGTGAAAAAAGATTTTGTTTTTTTTTTTTTTTTTTAAGTCAAGCTTCTCTGATAAAGGCTTCATTTCTTTATGATATAGAGAACTAAGTCAAATTTATAAAAAATAAGAACCATTCTCCACCTGAAAAATGATCACAAGTTATAATCAGTTTTCAGATGAATTAACTAAAGTTATCTATAGTCATATAAAAATACTCTAACTCCCTATTAATTGGAGAAATGCAAATTAAAACAATTTTGGTATTCCACTTCATAACTATTAAATTAGGTAATAGGAAAGGAAAGATAAATGACAAATGTTGCAAGGGATGTCGGAAAAATGAGACATTAATACACTGATGTCAGAGTTGTGAATTGATTAAAACATTCTCTATAGCAGTTTGCCAATATGACCGAATGGATACATAACTATGAAAACCCCTTGACATAGCAATACCACCACTAGATCTGTGTCCCAGATAAGATAAAAAACAAAAACTATGTAGCCCAATGTATGTATGAAAGTATTTATAGCAGCTCTTTTTTGGGGCAAAGTTTTAGAAATTGATAACATACCCATCAGTTGGGCAATGACTGAACAAGTTGTGTCATGAAATTATGACGGAAAACTCTTGCACTATCACAAATGATGAGCTGGATACTCTCAGAAAAACCTATCAAGATTTGCATGAGTTAGTACAAAGTGAAATGTACTGGGTACAAAATAACACCAACATTGTAAGATGATTAACTGTGAATGCCATAGCTATTCTCAGCAATACAATGATCCATGATGACTGAATTACTTAGAAGGAAAAAGGTTTTCTCTCCCTAGAGGAAGAACTGCTTGTATCTGAATACAGGCTGAAGCATACTTTTGTTATTCGATTTTTCTTGAGTCTTTTTTTTTTCACATCATGATATTATGGATATGTTTTGCACGACTACTCATATATAACCTACATGGAATCAACTGCCTTCTCAATGAGGAAGTGAGAAAATTTAGAACTCAAAGTTTTGAAAACAAATGTTAAAGATTATTTTTATATATAATTTGGTGGGAAATTAAATACTAAATAAATATAAAAAGGAAGGAAATTAAGGAATTATTCCATTGCAAAAATAAAATTATCCTTGTTTACCACTCTACTTGTATAGGTTGTCTTCCTCTTCTTAACTGTAAGTTCTTTTTATTTTTATTTATTTATTTTTTGATTAATTTTTCATTCTTATTTTTTTGGCGTTCTACAATCACTTCCTTAAAATTAAGATTTTATCCCCCCCCACCCCGCTACCTTTCCCATACTACCCCACCTCCATCCCCACCACAGCATACAATTCTGTATAGGTTCCACATATACTTTCCCATTGAGTACATTTTCACAATAGTCATGTTATGTAGTCGAACAAAATAAATGGAAGTAATCATATAACAAATCAAAACATAATACACTAAAACCTACACATATACAAACATGATCTGCTACATCTTGCAAATGACTTCCATATTTCTTTCTCTGAGTGTGGGAGACATTTTTTGTTAATACTACCACTGGGATTTTTCTTTCTTTTTTTTTTTTAGTAAGTTCTTGTGTTGTTACGAAGTTCCAAGTCTACCAGATTTTTCTGGTAGAAATTTTTTCGCACACTGTGGTCGTTGCTGTGCACAAGGTTCTCCTGGTTCTGCTCCTTTCGCTCAGCATCAGATCATATAAGTCCTTCCAGGCCTCCCTGAAGTCTCCTTGTTCATCATTTCTTATGGCGCAATAGTACTCCATTACATTCATATACCATAATTTATTCAGCCATTCCCCAATTGATGGGCATCCCCTTGATTTCCAGTTCTTGGAAACCTACAAAGAGTGCTGCTATAAATATTTTTGTACATGTGGGACCCTTTCTCATTTTTATGATCTCTTGGGGATACAGTCCTAGTAGTGAAATTACTGGGTCAAAGGGTATGCACATTTTTGTAGCCCTTTGGGCATAGTTCCAAACCGTTCTCCAGAATGGTTGGATGAGCTCACAGCTCCACCAACAATGAATTAGTATTCCAACTCTCCCACATCCTCTCCAGCATTTATCATTTTCTTGTTCTGTCATGTTTGCCAATCTTATAGGTGTGATGTACCTCAGGATTGTTTTGATTTGCATCTCTCTAATCAGTAGTGATTTAGAGCACTTTTCCACATGCTTATTGATATCTTTCATTTCTTCCCCTGAAAATTGCCTGTTCATATCCTTTGACTTTTTATCAATTAGGGAATTAACTGTAAGTTTCTTGAAGTCAAGACCTGTGTTGATTGCTAATATTTATATCTCCACTCCCTAGAAACATACATGGCATTTGATAAAAACTTGATAATTATAAACTTTCTGAACTTCTCTAGTACATGGTGTCACCATTTCTTTCTGTCACTGATACTCATAAACTCCAAGTCACCATTACTTACTGTTCCCTCATAGATTGAGTTTAAAATTGCTAAATTATATAAATTTTATTTAGGGTCTAGGAAGTCTCATAATTATATGATATTATTATCCTCCTTATTAATGATACCGACCTCTTCCAGGCCCTTGTTAGCTCTCCTATGGACAATACTCACCCTGCTTCCATATTCTCACTTTCTATGTCATTCTATTCATCTTTATCTAGTTAATTATTTCTATTGTATTGCTCTTCTTAAGCTTCAAATTAGCCAAAGACATAAAACATGGACTCCTTAATTTAGCAATCAAGGCTTTTCAAAATTCTATCCCTATCATTCATTTCCAGACTTCTTTCTGTATTTCCCTCCCTATAGTCTGTTCAATAGCTAAGAGTTCCAGACGATTCCAGGAGGTTCCGTGATTTTTACTGTCTGCTGCTGTAGTTCGAATATCCTCTACCCTGACTTTTCTGATTGCTGACAAATAAGTCAAGCTTCAAGTCTCACCTCAAGTGCTACGTCCCTCCAATGACTTCTCTGCTCTCTAGAGCTAGAAATGTTGACTCATTCTTCCAATGTCATCATGCCTCATGTTCTTTATCAACTTATCATTTCCATCCATTTAAGTATGTGTTTATGTGAGTGTGTGTGTTTGTGTGTGTGTGTGTTCTCAAGTGCTAGATCATTAACTTGTTAGGACAGGGAATATGTTCCATTAATCTGTGTATCTTCAGTCTAATGCAAGTTGGTATTTAATGTGATTAGTCAATTTCTATTTTTATGAATGAATGATGATTAAAAATAACACTGGCTATGTCTCCCATGTCTGGAAAGCTCTCCCTTTTTGATTCTTCCTCTTGACATCCCTGGCTTCCTTCTAAATTCAGTTCAAATGCTACTTTCTGCAAAAGACATTTCCTTGTCCCCCTAGCTGTTAGTTCTTGCCCATGTAAACTTCTATATGATTTGAATATGTCTTGTGGGTGCATACTAACAGTCTAATTAAAATGGTCTTCAAAAAACACTTAGAATGATGTCAGGTATTGAGAAGGTACCTTTTGTTTTTATTGTTCATTCTTTCAGTCATGTCAGACAGACTCTTCATCACCCCATGTACCAAATGTCTGTTTGATTGCCTTGGCAATGATATTGGAGTGGATTGCTAGTTCCTTCTCCAGTTGTTTGAAGGCAGGAGGTAAGTGCCTAGGTTTATACAACTAGTAAGTGTCTGAGGTCATATTTTGATTCTGATTGTTCTTACTCCAGGGTCATTTCTCTATTCAGTTGCCACTTAATTGCCCCAAGAAAGAATTCAATATTAATCAATCTATAAAATTTTATTGAGCTCCTACTACATTCTAGGTATCTATTCTATATTCTGTTCTCTTATTTTTGGGGATAGAAAAAAACAAGCAAGAGACAGTCCTTTTGCTAAAGGAACTTGTGATCCAAATGGAGAGACAAAGTGGGAAAAAATGTATTCAAAGGAAGCTACATACAGGATGAATAGGAAATAACAGAGGGAAGGCTTTAGAATTAACAGAAATTGAAGAAAGCTTTCTATGGGAAGTGTGATTTTAGTTGGGACTTAATCAATGCTTCTTCACTGATTGGGAGTAAAATACAGAAGACTATCTGGAGTTAAAGAAAGAGTGAAAGGAATAGTACTGAAGACTAGAGAAAATGCAAAATCCTGTTAGAGAGGTTTGATTGAGTGAAATTCAACGGGTCCATTCACATCCATTCCATATTTAGGTTAATGAGGAAGTCTTGAGACAAACCTAAACAAAAATCCTGATATTATTTAGTTCATTGGGATGTAGATCTTATCTTTAACTTAAATATTTTCTTATTATGCTGACAGTATCTCTTTTTGTTTCCCCCATATCTGGAGCCCCTGAGTTTTATGATCTAAAAGTTTATCCCTTGCAGCAAGAATATAAGACTTGTTATGTGCTTTTATAAGGTTCCTTCAGAAGAACTTCAAACTATAAGAATCTGTCTTAGAGACACTGGGAAGTGATTGGCAATTCTCAATGAGCCACTTTCAGAGCAAAGAAAGAAAAAAGGAAGACAGCACCAAGGAAAGCTGTCATGTTTTGTTTGTTGGAGTCGATTTGTGTGAAAAGGTGACTATTTTACATTTCCAAAGGTAGCTTTAAATTCAGATGGAAAAAATGTTTTCCAAATACTCATCTGTCAGTGGGGGCTCTTTCACATTTGGGGAATGTTGTTCCAGTTCGTGTCAACTGCACTTTATGTAAATATTACGCGAAGATGAGAAGATGAAAGGAGAGTAAAGGCAGTTCAGTTCCTCCCTACTACAAGAAAAGTTAACTGCTTCTTCCGTTATATGGACAATTAATTCAGATCAAATAATATGCCCCATGCCAGGCTTTTGAATCATTTGTAGAAATGCACTTAATTTGAACTTTTTTTTAAAGGTTTTAACTGCTTAGATAACTTTCCTAGTTCTTTTACTTAGTACTAAACTTCCATTTTCTGTCTTGTACTAGATGGGAAAAATGTTCTTATGACATTTTGGACCCAATTTTGCTACCTCAATAACTTTAAGCATTTCCATAAAGCTTCAAAAAAGCATGTGGATTTTGGGAAACAGCTGAAATTCAATCCCAAAAATGCCCTCTAGGAGACTAAGTAAAATAGATAAAAGAAATCATGATCAATTTTGCTTAAAAATAATAATGAGTCATGATAGATTTACATACTTATATTATTTTTCTTAAACTTATGCGTGGTTTCAAGATGTACACCAGAACTGTTAAGAAAATATGAATTATTTGAAATGCCATTTTTGCTTCTGCCCAAGGAATATCAAGAAATCCATTAATCCAGGGCCTGCTGAGCAACATGATAAATATATCACATTTTTAATGTAATGCAGAATGCAGGTAAAGATAATGGTCTGTTTTAGCTATTTTGGTTCTAATAAGGTAGCATAGCTCTGAATAGAAGATTAAAACATGTTCTCTTTCATCTTAACAGAGAATTACCTGGTCTCCAGTAGAAAACTGTACTAAAAACTGCTGTTACTTTTCTTTTCATTATAAACTTTCTGCGAGTGAAATTTTTCCCAAATATTTCATTTACCCATTGGTTCATGCCCATTCTTTCTTGAGTCACAATTGACTGAGAAAGGAAGGAACGCATGTTTTGCCATCTCTGGATTTTGTAGGAGCCTGAACTGTCATGGTTTGTAGTTGACAAAATCTTTGAAAGGAATAAACTTACCTTTGAAAATAAACTAAATTGCTGAACAAGTTGTGGTACATGATTGTGATGGAATATTACAGTGGCATAAGAAATGATGAGAAATTTCCCAACTAAGAAATGGTCAAAGGAAATCAAAAGGCACTTGGCAGATGAAGAAATTAAAGCTATCTATGTTCTGACATTATTGTTTGGAGAAATGTAAATTAAAAACACTCTGAGGTACTGCCTTACACATATGAGATTGAAAAAAATATAAAAGAAAAGGAAAATGGTAAATGTGGGAGAAGATATGAGGAAATAAGAACACTAATGCATTGGTGGAGTTGTGAAGTGATCAAACCATTCTGGAGAATAATTTGGAACTACGCCCAAAAGACTACAAAACTGTCCGTACACTTTCATCTAGCTATAACACTACTAGGTCTGTACCTCAAAGAGATTATAAAAATGGGAAAAGAATCCACATGTACAAAAATATTTATAGCAGCTTTTCTCATTGTGCTAATGAATTAAAAATTGAAGGAAAGTCCATCAATGACTGAACAAGTTGTTGCATATGAATGTAATGGAATACTATTGTGGTATAATAAATGTTGTTTCAGCTGATTAAAAAAGCAAACACACTGGAAAGACTTGTATGAACTGATATTGAGTCAAATGAGCAGAACCAGAACTACATTGTACACAGTAAGAGCACCATCATGCAATGACCAACTTTGATAGCCTTACCTCTTTTCATCAGTACAATGATTTAAAACGATTCTAAAAGACTCATGGTGGAGAATGCTATCCACATCCAGAAAAAGACCTATAGAGTCTGAATGCAGATCGAAACATGCTATTTTCATTTTGGATGCTTTTTGTTGTTTTGTTTTTTTTTTCCATTTTGTTCTGTTTCTTCTTTTGTATCATGACTAATGTGGAAATTGTTTTACATGGTTGCATATGTATAACATATCAGATTGCTTGTATACAGGGAATGGGAAAGAGAGGGAGAAAAATTAGAAATCAAGATATTATCAAAATTAATGTTGAAAATTATCTTTACATGTAATTGGAAAAAACACTATTTACAAAACTGGGGAGGCACTGGAGTTTATTGAAGGGATGGGACAGAGGTGTGACATAATTTAATGTGCTGCTTGTGATAATTCACTTTATTGCATAAATGCCAAATGGATTGGAGTGGAGAGAGACCTGAGACAAGCAGACTCATCACAAGACCATTGCAAAAGTGTTACGTATGAGATGGTGAAGGCCTGTACCAGAGTGCTATTTTGCCCTCAGGTTCTAGGTTCAATCAGAATTGAGACAGGAATATATTTGTGAGATACTGAAATTAAAAAAATATGGAAGTGAGAAATAATGAAGAATATAAACTGACTTCTAGGCTGTGAGACTGAGGTACTGGGACATGGCACTACCCTCTACAGTAATATATTAGACAAGGCAGGTTTGGGGGAACAGTTATGGGGGAAAGTAATGAATTCTATTCCCATGTATTCTGAAAAACAGCTGGAAATGTGAGATTGGAGGTCAGAAGAAATTTTGGGGTAGGATAGGTAGATTTAGAGAATCATCAGCATAGAAATGGTTATCAAATGCATGGGAGCTGATGAGATCACAAAATATAGTAGTATAAAGGGAGAAGAAAAGAAGATCCAGCAGAGTAAACAGAGAAAGATCAATTGGAAAGGTAGGAAGAGAACCAGGAGAGAAAACCTGAAAATCTAGAGAGAGGAGAGTAACAAGGAGGAGAGAATGATCATTTTTAATCTGTATCCATAATTTTATTTTTTGCTTCAAATAGTATTTTATTTTTTCTGACAATTACAAATCAATAATTTCCTAGCATATTTTTTTACAAGATTTTGAGTTCCATTTTTTTATCCCTCCATCTTTTTCCTCCCCTCTTCAGAAAATTTAAGGTAACTTGAAATAGTTTATACATATGCCATCATGTAGAACATATTTTCCATATTCATCATAATTATATAAGAAGAAACGGATCAAAAGTAAAAAAAAATTGAGAAAGAATACAATAAGTGCAAAAGTATGCATTAATCTGCATTCAGAATCTGTAAATTCTTCATCTGGATATGAATAATATTTCCTTTGTACTTGTCTTGGATCACTGTGTTGCTGAGAAAAGCTGAGTCATTCATTGTTGATCATCATATAATATTGCTGATACTGTGTTTTCCTGGGTTTGCCCCTTTCACTTTGCATTGTCATTCTAGGTTTTTCTTTACTCTGTGTGCCTCTCTGCTTCAAATGTGTTTGTTTTAAGCAACCAATTGTAGAATACTGTATTTTTTGTTGATCCACTCTATCTGCTTCTGTTTTATAGGAATGTTCTTCTCATTCACATTTACCATCAGTTACTAACTGTATCTTCTCTCTTGTTTCACCCTTTTCCGTATCACCAGTGTTTTGCTTCTGTCTACCACCTCCCCTAATCTGCCCTCTCTTCTTTCAGTCCCCCAACCCCTTATTAAATTTCTATAACCATCCGATTTTATATATTATTCCCTCTTTGAGACAAAACTGATGAGAGGAAGATTCAAGCAATGCCTATTGCACTTCCCCACCACCCTCAACTTGCCCTACACTCCAATAGGTGTTTGTCCCCCCTTTGTGGGGGATGGTTTACACCATTCTGCCTCTCCCTTTCCTCTGCATTACTACAGCACCTAAGTCTTTCTCATCCCTTATTTTTTTATGCCGTTCCCTCAAATAAACCTTATATCCATACTCTTAGTCTTGTTCATTCCTTCTATCTGCACTATTACTGATACAGTTTTTAAGAGTTCCAAGTTTTGTCTTCTCATGTAGGGATATAAACAGTTTAACTCCACTGAATCCTGTTTTCTTTTCCCTGTTTATCTGTTTATGTTGGAGAGCAATCTTTGTTTTAGTTCTGGTCTTCTTGTGAAGGCTTGAAATACTTCTATTTTGTTCAATGACTATTCTTCCCCTTGATATAGTAAGCTTAATTTTGCTGGATAGGTGATTCTTGTTTGTAGTACCAGCTCCTTTGCCCTTTGAAATATCATGCTCCATGATCTCTGATTCATTAATATAGTCACTTCTAAGCATGCTGTGATCCTGCTTGTGATTGCTCAATATCTGAATTGTTACTTTTTGACCATTTAAATTCAATACTTTTCTTTCCCCCTTGACCATCTGATAATTCTAAATTTGGTTATAATGTTCCTTGGGGTTTTTATTCTGTGATCTCTTTTCTGAGGTGATCAGTGCATTCTCTCAATGTCTATTTTGCCCTCAGATTCCAGGACATCATGTCAACTTTCCCTGATAATTTCTTGAAATTTGCTGTCCAAGTATTCTTTTTGATTTTGGCTTTTACCTAGTCTAATTATTCTGAAACTGTTTCTCCTGGGTCTATTTTCCAGCACAGTTTTTTTTTTTTTTTTCCCATTAGTTATTTTACATTTTCTTCCATTTTTTTTCATTCTTTGGAATTTATATGATTGGAAGAAAATGGAAACAAAAAACTGACCTGAAAAATAAATCCAGGAGAAACAGTATCAGAATCATTGAAAAGCAT
The DNA here is from genome assembly GCA_023548195.1 of Bettongia penicillata ogilbyi. Taxonomy (NCBI): domain Eukaryota; kingdom Metazoa; phylum Chordata; class Mammalia; order Diprotodontia; family Potoroidae; genus Bettongia; species Bettongia penicillata. Next base: position 826,311 of record JAJHZJ010000001.1, on the reverse strand, counting down.
AATCAAAAGGAGGACCCGGACAGAATCTGTGAAGAGTGTCGTATTATGTAAGACCTGGACAAGCCCCAATCTATACATCTACAAACAAAAAATACTTTTTAAGACATCTCTTGATTCCTAATCACAGATAGTTGTATAATATCTATTTAACAGTAATTATTTCTGGTTATGCAGAAATTTAGCTTTAAAAGCAAGCTTTAAATACACTAGTAATCTTATTTAATCTCAGCGTCCATCGAAATAAGCAGTACAAATATTGTTATTCCTTCTTTACAAAAATTGAGGCTCAGAGAGTTTCCATGAATTGACAAAATTGTGACTTTGAATAAATGTCAGGTCTAGTACTCATGATCTAGTCTTTTGAGTAAGTAATTATGGAAGGAATACTGCCTCCAGAGTATATTATTTACTTATTTTGCTCATGGCCACAGGAATGCTTTCAAGTGTAGCTCATCCAGAAATCTACACCAGTCGTTTTCTTTCTATCTGTTCTGTTGTTTCTTCCTTCTTAAACTTTAGACTCCAAAGAGTATTCCTTAGATCACAATACACTCAGCTTTGGAATGACTACCTTGAGGTCTATGCAATCCTAATGTGTATGTATGTATGTATGTATATATATATATATATATATATATATATATATATATACATATATACATATATACATATATACATATATACACACACATATGTATGTATATATATATACGCACATATATGAACATATATGAACATGACTCACTAAATTTAATCAGTCTTAACTATTGTTAATATACAATGTAACTGCCTACCTCACCCCTCTCCTTGGCATCTACAGTGCTCTTTTGACTGTACATTCTTCTACCTTCCAATACATACTATAACAACCAGATTCCCATCTCTTGATCTAGGAACCTCAATCAAATCAATACTACCATTTCTACTGGAAAGGGTGTATTAATCAACTACCCCTTTTCTTTACTTACCATCCCTGTGACTTTCCAATGAAAATGTACCCTTCCTGGTCAAAACTCTATACTATATGGTGTTTTCCATTTTAGGACATTAGTTCCTTGGTGGTGAGTACTGTTCAATTTTTCCATGTGTATCCACTACTTTGCAGAGTAGTACATGATAAATATCTATTTAAATATGTTTGCATTCATTAAAAAATGAAACGTAATTAAAATATTATCAGAATATTAATCAAAAGTTAATACATCTTAGATACTCTTTTTATTATCACCTTTCATGATCTATAGAAACATCTTTGTATATATATATATATATATATATATGTGGGTATTTAAATAAGTAAATGTATAAGTAAACAAATTCCAATTTTTGACAGTTGCATTCTCTGAAAGAGTTTTTTGAGTCTGTAACGAGATTGTGGGTTGGGAAAAATATGCAGGCTGCTTTAATGGACTATAAATTCAATAGGAGCCGATGAGGTGACATGCCAGACAAAATCAATTGCTAAGGAGATGAGAAATTGCATTATCTAAGTCTTTGAGAGAAAATTTCAGATTTTTGGTTTGGCTATTGTTTCATTTTGTTGGACCTTAGGCAAGGATTTTTCTGCCTTTTCTGAAAAAAATAACACAAAAGTTTTTGTAATGGCTTTAAAATAAAAGAATATCATAGGACTCCATTTAGCTAAGAATTTCACTTATGATAAAAGTTAGAGGCTGTGAAGACTATGATCCACTGAATTTAAGAGACAACTATCAGCATACGGAGAAATCAAATCACTACAAAACCTAAGTGACTTGCAGTTTCAGAGATATGAGTTGCCCCTCAATGTGTGCACACTCTAATAGCATATTGCCCATAACGCTCCATGTGTATTTCATTTGTTCACTCTTCCTATTGATACTTTGTCTATTTATAGGAGGTTGAGTCACAGGTTTATTCGCAGAATATTTTCTTGCTATCTTTCTAGGAATTCACTGTAACAAATGTTATTGCTTTGAAATATGTATGCATTCTATCAAAAGTAAACACAAGGATGGGGGCTTATGACTTACAATTTAATGAGACATAGATTCACAGAATACTTTAAGTATATGGGGTAACTATATGCTGGAAGATTCACTATCTGAATTGGGAGAGGAGTATACAGAGAGCTAACCAGAAAATTGGAGGTAAACTTAGAGATCATCAATACCTATCTGGAAGTAGACAAGATTCCTCTATGTTCTGACTAGTCTTGTTGATATAGACGTTCTCTGAAGGCTTCTGAGAAAGAGAATTCCTAACCATCCAAGGGACTCAATTAATGCTTCAAGATATCTATATGATTGAGGTGATCCACTCAGTTTTTTTTAAAACATACTTCTCATTATTAGGTAGATTAATTTTCTTTCCATTTATCAGGTATAACTTTGTCTCTTTAAAATTTCAATTTACCACTCAAGATTCTGCTCTATAAAGAGAACACATCTTAACTCACTTTCACATGGTAGTCTTGCATGCACTTGAAGGAAACAACCATTCTATTTTCCCCCAGGGAAGTAAGTACAAAGGCAGTTGTTTTGGTTTTTTTTTTTTTCACAATTTTAAATAATTATACTGGAATAAAATTACTGTTTTGAACATACCATTGACCATGTGTAATATAAGGGGAAGCTGAAGCTCTTCCCTGCCAGTTAATAAGACCATGTGACCTGCTTTGAACATTGGCCCAGCCTACAGCTTGAATCACAGCTGATGGTGGGGGGAGCTTGATGAATAGGTAGAAAAGGAAGGTGCAGCAGGAAGAGAGAGCAACATGGAGCTGAGGGAGAGAGTGATACAGACCTGAGGCAGAACAGCTAGAGTAAGTGAGAGAGGGTGGAATTCTGCCTAGGGGAACTTGTTTGTGGGGTGGTCTAATACAGGGAAGACTTGAGGATGATGGTGCTCCCTTTATGGGTAACATGCAAACTTTGTTGTTACCTTTTTAAAATTGGCTTTCTGGTATCTGAATAAATAATTTGGCTTTGTCTTTGACTAAGCGAGTTTGTATTTTTTTAATTGTGTTCTTTTAGAGAATTTTATTGTTTGGAAGATTCCTTAGTCTGTAAGAAAACACACTGATGTTGTAAGACTGTCCCCTGCCCCTCTGTGGTACTGGTGGAAAGGATAAAGTCTCCTGATATCAGACATGATTCAAGAAAGACATTAATCTCATGAATGAAAAAGTGGCATGTTCAAAGATGGGTTATACCAATTCTGACCCACAGCAAAGAAATTTGAGAAGACCTGAATTAAAATAAAGAATGCAACAAATAAATACAACCTAACATTCTGGTTAGGAGGTAAGTGGTACAATAGGGAAAAACCACAAACATACCATGGTCATATTTCATTTGTATTTTTATATTTTTCTTTTATAATTAACTAATTTCTTATTTTTATTTTTAAAGACATGTCTCCTTATCTTGCCCAGATTAGAAGTACAGGGAATACTCATGGCCCAATCTCATCACTTATCAGTATGGCCACTTTGACCACCATTTCTGACCTAGGCTAATGCACCACTCCTTAGGCAATCTAGTGGCCTCATCCTCATTCCTGAGGGCTAACTATATTGAAGCCTAACTCAGTGCAGATGTTTAATCTGCATTTCCAACTGTAATTCAAAACTCCTGAGTTCAAGGTGTCTGGCAGCTGGCATTACAGATGTATGCCACCATGCCCAGCTTTGGCAGGACTTCAGCCAAAAAACTGAACAGAGTTATTCACAACCTTTCTTCCCGACTCCAAGTCTAACACTCAGATTCACTACGTTACCTAACTTCATTCCCTTTCTCTTCTCAGTTCTATCTCTATAGTTAGTCTGGAGATCTATGCTCATCTCTCAAGTTCAATCATTCAGTTTACTAGCTCTGGAGTCTTCAAAAGCCTGCTGCAATTCCTGGTCACCATAATCTTCCATGTCTTCTGGAGCTCTTTCCAACTCTCAAATTTGGTGACTATGTGAGTCTTTTCTTCCTCTTTAAAATGATCTAAGAACATCTCTGTATTCTCAGGCTCTGTGGGCAAGTGCTCCATCCATTCCACATGGGGTACCACCAGGAACATATGCTCTCTGCATGTCTCTTCTTCATTCAAGTACGTATCTCCTGATTTCTCTTTGAAGAAACAACCCTCAGGCTCCTGCCCCTCCCAGCATGATTTATCTATTTAACTATTTTTTTCTATTCTATTAAAAGGGCCATCCCCCTGACCACTTTTTAAAGAGACTTTTTCACTGAATGGGCATTACCTCATTTTAATTGAGTACCTGAAAAGGGCTTAACCTAAAAGGGCAAGGTCTCCCATTGCATCCTGGGCCATCTCCAGTCATCCTGATGAATATCGGGACACTGGATCCAGATGATTCAGGAGAAGAAAGTCAGGCTGATGACCTTGCACAGCCCGTTTTAACTCAAAACAAGGTCAAGTGCAAGTCATATGATCATTTCTCTGATGTTGTGGTCTTCTTCGAAAACAAAGGATGAACACAGCAATCTCTTGATGCTATCTTTGCATCCAGACACTGTTCACAGGTTTCTGTAAGAATTCTATACCTCAGTTTTTGTTTTTTTTTCAGCATGTGATCCATTGTTCCTAGGTTAGCATGTCTTTTTTTTTCATTTAATTTAAATAATATATTTAAGTTTTCAACATTAATTTCCACAAAATTTTGGATTCCAAATTTTCTCCCCATTTCTCCCTTCTTCCCACCCCAAAATGCCAAGCATTCTAATTATCCCTATCCCCAATCTGTCTTCCCTTCTAACATCCCTCCCTTCCCTTCTCCCCATTATTTCCTAGTTGCAAAAACAATACTAAACAATTGTTCCTAAAACATTGAGTTCCAACTTCTCTTCATCCCTCCTTCCCCATCCATTCCCTTTGGGAAGGCAAGAAATTCAATATTGGTCATATCTATGAAGTTTTGCAAATGACTTCCATAATAGTCATATTGTGTAAGACTAACTGTATTTCACTCCATCCTATCCTGCCCCCTATTTCTTCTATTCTCTCTTTTGATCCTATCCCTCCCCAAGAGTGCTGACTTCTAATTGCTCCCTTCTCCCACTACCTTCCCTTCAATAATCCCCCCACCCTGCTTATCCCCTTCTCTCCCACTTTCCTGTATTGTAAGATAGGTTTTCATACCAAAATGAGTGTGCATTTTATTCCTTCCTTTAGTCAAATGTGATGAGAGTAAGCTTCATGGTTTTTCTCTCACTTCCCCCCTTTTCCCCTCCACTAAAAATCTTTTACTTGCCTCTTTTATGAGAGATAGTTTGGCCCATTCAATTGCTCCCTTTCTCCTCCCAATATATTTCTCTCTCACTGCTTAATTTCATTTTTTTAAGATATGGTACCATCCTATTCAATTCACCCTGTGCTCTCTGACTGTGTGTGTGTGTATGTGTGTGTGTGTGTGTGTGTGTGTGTGTGTGTGTGTGTGTGTGTGTAATCCTGCTAAGTACCCAGATACTGAAAAAGTTTCAAGATTTACAAATATTGTCTTTCCATGTAGGAATGTAAAAGGTTCAATTTTAGTAAGTCCCTTATGACTTCTCTTTGCTGTTTACCTTTTCATGCTTCTCTTCATTCCTGTGTTTGAAAGTCAAATTTTCTTTTCATCTCTGGTCTTTTCATCAAGAATGCTTAAAAGTCTTCTATTTCATTAAAATACATTTTTCCCCTGAAATATTATACTTAGTTTTGCTGGGATTCTTGGTTGTAGTCCTAGTTCTTTGACTTCTGGAATATCATATTCCACACTCTTTGATCCTTAATTTAGAAGCTGCTAGATCTTGTGCTATCCTGATTGTATTTCCACAATACTTGAATTGTTTCTTTCTAGCTGCTTGCCATATTTTCTACTTGACCTGGGAACTCTGGAATTTGGCCATAATGTTCCTAGGAGTTTCTTTTTTTGCATCTCTTTCAGGAGGTGATCTGTGGATTGTTTCAATATTTATTTTGACCCCTGGTTCTAGAATATCAGGGCAGGATGATGTCTAAGCTATTTTTTTTTTTATCATGCCTTTCACGTAGTCCCATAATTTTTAAATTGTCTCTCCTGGATCTATTTTCCAGGTCAGTTGTTTTTCCAGTGAGATATTTCATATTGTCTTCTACTTTTTCATTCTTTTGGTTTTGTTTTGTGATATCTTGGTTTCTCATAAAGTCATTAGCCTCCATCTGTTCCAATCTAATCTTGAGAGAACTATTTTCTTCAGTGAGCTTTTGAACCTCTTTTTTCCATTTGGCTAATTCTGCTTTTTAAAGCATTCTTCTCCTCATTGCTTTTTGTACCTCTTTTGCAAATGGAGTTAGCCTATTTTTAAAGGTGTTATTCTCTTAAGCACTTTTTGGGGGCCTCCTTTAGCAAGTTGTTGACCTGCTTTTCATGTTTTTCTTGCATCTCTCTCATTTCTCTTCCCAGTTTTTCCTCCACTTCACTTACTTGATTTACAAAATCCTTTTTGAGCTCTTCCATGGCCTGAAACCATTGAATATTTATATTTTGTATGATTTGTTTATATTTTGGATGCTTGGGATACAGAAGCCTTGACTTTTATGTCTTTCCCTGATGGTAAGCATTGTTCTTCCTCATCTGAAAGTATAGGAGAAGATATCTGTTCACTGACAAAGTAATCTTCTATAGTCTTATTTTTTTTTCCCCTTTTTTGGGCATTTTCTCAACCACTTACTTGACTTTTGGGTCCTTTGTCAAGATTAGGGTATACGCTGGGAATCTGTAAGATCTCAGTTCCTCTAAGGTGGAACAATCAAGCGTGTATGCTGATCTGGGAACATGAAGGGATTTTTGTGCCCAGAACTTAGCAGTTTCCTCTCCACAGCCACCTGGCCTCCAGTTCTGCCAGCTCCCTCAGGGCCTCTACGCAGGACTGAGGTAATATTCATGTCCTCAGTGACCCCAGGGGTTTGTACAATCCAACAATGGATGTGGGCTGCTGTAAGGGCTGCAGGAACCACTGCCACCTGCCTGATGTGGCCTCTGCAGCTGGTCACTGCCTGAGATGGGAGCTATGGGAAGGCCCTTTTCCCTTCCCAGCTGAAAAAACCCCATCACTGACCTTTGGCACCTGTGGGTTTAGGTATCTGGGAACTGGTGCTACTGGGACTGGGGATTCTGTGACTGGAGATTCCACCCCCAAGGGCTGTTCCCGAGCTTCAACTTTTGGCTAAGGCTGGGCTGGGCCCTGCTCTGTGTCCAGTGCAACAGACATTTCCCATGGGCCTTTCAGGTCACACTGGGCTGCAAATCTCCTCCACTTTGTTGTTCTCCACTTCTGCTGCTCCAAAATTTGTTGTGAGTCTCTCTCTGCAGGTATTTTATGGACTTTGTGGGGAGAGCCTGTGTTTGTGTGTCTTTCTACTCCACAATATTGGCTCCACCCCCTCCTCAGTTTCAAAAGTTTGTATTTTGTGAATTTATCCTGAACATCTGTATGCATATCCATAGTGCCTCCAGTGGGGGATCTCATTGGTGTTACACCATGGTTGATAATTCTTACAGTATCTTTCTTTGAAACACTTCTATTTCTGTCCTATCTTTTATATAGGGCAAAGTTTTTAATGTTGTCTCTCCCTCTATCTCTGTTGCTCTCTCTCTCTCTCTCTCTCTCTCTCTCTCTCTCTCTCTCTCTCTCTCTCTCTCTCTCTCTCTCTGTGTGTGTGTGTGTGTGTCTGTCTCTGTCTCTCTCTCTTTCACTCTCTCCTTCTATTTGCATGACTGAGTAAACAATAGAAAATCTCCTCCTAGCTCTCACATCTCTTGATCTTTACAACATCCCTTGGATTTATACTATTCTGATAGACTCCCGTATAGCATCCCTAACTCAAATTTAAACTGCATATATAAAAGCATAAAAGCAATTATCCCTTAAGCATAACACAATCTCATTCCTGTAGTGTCTCTCAAGTGCTTGAATGATGTATAAATTTTTATATGTTCCACCAGTCTATAATATCTTTCCACATATGGTGAGATATTCTCTTCTTCAACCAAAAAATCATACTTGCTTTAGTGATTTTGCTATTTTTCTCCTCAAACCCCATCCACTACAAATTACAACAATGCTATTTTAGTCAATTCAGAGTCTGTCTTTCAAAACAATTGGTATGTAGGTATGTATGTATAAATTTGAATACATATCACTTCAGTATCACTGTTTTGAATCTCTTTTTTTAAATCTTGAGGAATTTTCTACTATCTATCTAGAGACTTTACCTTAAAGTGGAAATGTGTCTGAGAAGCAAGTGCAGTTTTAATTCATTAAAACACACACACACACACACACACACACACACACACGTGCAGTCACACCTTAATTTTCAGTCGAGCGTTTATCTGGAAGTAGCTGTATTTGTCAAGAAATGTGTTAGGCTGAGGATTTCCATTGTTTACTCAGTCCTGCAAACAAAGGAGAGAGAGAGAGAGAGAGAGAGAGAGAGAGAGAGAGAGAGAGAGAGAGAGAGAGAGAGAGAGAGAGAGAGAGAGAGAGAGAGAGAGAGAAACTTGATTGGGAAGTTAAGGATGGACCAGAGACAGCTTGGACTTCCTCACAAAAACATAAGGACCTAACTGCCTGAAAATTCCATTCGTTTGTTTCATGCCATGGAGATTTGCTCAGTTTATTGCCCCAAAAATCACTTCTTCTTTAAATGAAATTTAATTTTTCCTGAAATTAAAATACTAGAATTTTATATATCTATGTATTCTTGTGCTCATGTTAAATTAATTCCTATTAAATGTTATTTCCTTCCAAAATTCACATTCAAAAGGGTAGTCAAGCTATGCCATTTTCTTAGATATAATATATTGTATTACTGTACGTAGTTCATTCCAAGTCTCTTTGGTCTCACCTTTAATGAAAGTTCTCTGGAAATTTTTGAAAGGTCATGATAATAATAAAAAAGTTTTAAAGTTATAAATATCAAAGTATTAATAGTTGGAATCTTTCTGTGTCAGTGCTGTCTCAGATAAAACCTTTTCTAAAGGAATGCTTGGATGGATGTAAATGATTTAGCATAATCTTGTTAAAGATTAACAAAATATTCAAGCAAATTTGCCCTCTATCAAGCAGTTTTATCTGCTTATATCCTGTACCAATTTATATCTGCTATTCCCCAATGTCTTTGCTTATTAAATAAAAAAAAAAAATTCATTTCCAGAGCTACTTTGCCTAGTGGGAGCACATCATATATTTTCTATGAGTTATGCATGATAGATAAACATGACTATATTTTCTACTTCCATGTAAGAACAATTGGAATATAAGTTTTTGTTGTCTCTAGTTTAGAGGAATCCTAGGCATATCTTCCTATTATATACCTTACTATTTAAGTACATGTATATGGCATGGAATGTTGGACCTGGAGTTAAGGAAATGTGTTTAATTCCACCACTATCATTTACTAACTGTGTGTCTCAATGGAAGTTACTATATATTCTCATAGGCTTAGCTTCCTCACTAATAAAATAAAGAAAGTAATATTTTCCTTATTTAATAGACAGGGTTGTTATGGAAGACACAAAAGAAATAATGAATTAGAAAGTGCTTTGCAATATTAAATAATTGTAAACATATCAATAATATTACTAGAAGTATAATTGTGAATTTTGATATGAGTTACAGGAGAATACATCTATGTGTAAAAGTAATGTCTTTTAGTTCTCCAAAATCTCAATGCTGACTTGTCAGAAATTAAAGATTTCTTTTTCACTTATGATGATTATTTCGGAGTCTGATTATATGGGAGCATTAGATACATCACAATGAAAGAGCCCTTAAGAGGAGTAGATTATTGGATTACTTTTTATTTTCCCAAACCTCCAAATATAGGACTTTGAAATTCCCTAAGGTTAAAATGCAGAAACAAATAACTTTTATTTCATTTTACTTTTCATGCAGAAAACAAGAACAAAATTGTCCTGTGTAACTTCAGATGAAGTGGTTCACTGGAAGGAGAACAGGAAGTATTAGATTTGATGGCAAAAGATCTGATTCAAATCAAACCCTCCAATTTATTGCCTTTTTGACTTTGAATATGTTACCTAACTTCTGTGTTTTGGTGACCTAATTTTCAAGTCAGATGCTATTGAGTATATGAGCATTAATGTTCCAACTAACTGAATTGATCTAGCACAGTATTTTCAATCCAAATAGAAACTGGGGCCAGTAACCCATTCATAAGAATCTCCCTGGTCCCATGTTCGCTTAGAAAACTATATATCATTATCTATTTTCTGTTGTATTTTAATTTTGTTCAGTATTTCTCAAAGACTACTCCATATTAACATTGTCTGTATTCTACTGTATTTTCATTTTTTCACTATTTCTTAATTATATGTTAATCTGTTTCAAGCTGTCCTTGAGAGTACTGCAGTATAAGTGTCTGACACTTTGAATTTAGCACATTAGTAACTTTACCAATTAGCATATACTCCCTGTTATTGTAGGTATATACCTGACCTTTTTGACTATTTTATTGCAAATTCATTGAAGGAAAAAGACTAAGACTGAGTTGCAGAGAAAGTGGCGATCTGTATTGATAAATAAACATGCTCATTGGAAGTTCTTTTCATTTCCTCCACTCATCAAACCACAGAGAGGTTTTGGATTTGTTGTTTGCTTTTGTTTTGTTTTGTATAATATTGATCTAGACCATGGATGCATCATTAAAGACATAGTCCTGACCCTAAATAACTTTAAAAAATTAATTTGATAAGGATAAAATAAAGACATAAGAGTAATCTCAGTTTTCTGCAAGATCACATAAACTCTGGAACTCTCAACTGTTTAGTACTCCAACTGTTGCTCCAGCTACTTCTTGGATCCCTTCCCTCCTTCTAATTGGAGAGGCTTAAGGATAGAGAGCAGTGTATATTCCAAGTCTTTCATAAGAAGCATGCCTAGGACAGCCATCCATTCATTTTCACCTGTCTACACTTTTCTGAACTTTATCATGTCCTAGAAAAGGGTATCCTCTTCAACCCTTCTCTCCTTTCAGTGTCTCTTTATTCCCCTATTAGATCATGAGGTTCAAGGACAGAGGTTGTCCTTTGATTTTCTTTATATCTCCAGCACTTAGCATAGTACTTGACACATAGTAGGTGCTTAATCAATGTTTACCAATGATTTACTATGACATATATTATTATAGTTCAAGACAACAATATGAGTTATATAAAATGATAATAGAAGATTAGATATGCACTGAATAGCAGAGACAAGAGGGCTATCCACATAGAATGAGGAGAGATAACTGTGGCCTGGTTTGATCAGGGGAGACTATTGTTGTAGTATGCATGGATCTGGGTGAAGGATAGGTAGGCAACAAAGAGGTTGTGGAGATGGAATATTTTTTGCTCAAAGCGGACATTTGTGTAATATGAATTTTTAGACTTTCTCAGTTATTAGTATCAATTATCAATATCTGAAACCTTTGATGGAAGTATATAAGATTATGCCATGATTAAGTCGTTTTAGTTATAACTTTTAAGAGACAAAATTACTCTTAGAAGTAACAATATGTCAACGATTCCATGTAGTAATATACAAAGTGACCATTAATTGTCATTGCTGTCATAGCATATAGTAGCACACACTACATAAAATACCACATAAAACTAAAATGTGAAATAATATTTTGGATGCATATTTGATTACCCAAAATGAATGAAGACCAGAAAAATATTATCTCTGAGAATTCCAAAACAACACATCGGCTAGTTAGTGTGAATTTCATTCAAAGACAATTTTTCATGTTCAATTATCAGGAATAAAACAAAAATACATCCTGAGTTTATTTAATAGAAGGGGATGCTTATTGTCTTATCCTTGGTGTGTTGTCTAGTTTCTTGCATGTTCTGTAGAAAGATATGTTTTAAACATTAGATTATAGCTACCCACCCAAAAAGTTGTTTCAGCATAACTGCAAGTGATTTTGGTTTGGAGCTCATAAAACTACTAACAGTATTGTGTTCAAAAATCAACATCCAACAAACACTGATTAAACACGTGATTGCAAATAACTGTACTAAATGTGCAAGGGGATAGAAAGATGAATGAGATATAGTTCCCTGATATGAGGAAGTTGGTTTTAGTAAGTGTCTTTTAATTCGAACTTCAAAATTGATTTAATATTCTTCTGTTGCATTAGGAAACTAAAAAGTGCTACAATTAACTATACAGATAATTTGGGTCAAAATAAGGGAAAGAACCAGACTGTAATTATATTAAATTTTATTTCCGTTGGTTGATCCTGAGTGACCCAGATTGCCTGCAGTGATTAAATTAATAAGAGGATTTTTGCACTCTTCAATCATTTTGCCTTTATAGCTAGAAGGGAAACTTAGGATTCTGTAGACCAAGAGAAACAGATCTAGCATTCTCTTCTTAATGCAAATGAATATAATTTGGAGGTTTGAATTAGTATCTAAAAGGCATTATCTTTCCTCACCAAAATGAAACATGACTGTGTACGGACCCTGAATCTACAAAGCATACTCTCATCTCCTACATTCATATTTGTCTAACATAAGAATAATGATGGGGTTTATGGGCAAGCTGTGATTACTTTTTTTTTTTAAAGAGAAAAATGCAGAAGTATGACATTAATAACTTAAATATGAAGATTTTGTAATTTTTTTAAACAGTGGAAGGATCTTTTAAGACATATTTAGGCATCACATTCTTTAATGTTTACTAAGAATAGACTAAAAGCTTGGATACACAAAATTCAAATCACCTGCATTTCCCAACAAATCTTTTCCTTGTCAGACAAAATATCTCTTTCTATTCAACCCGTTGTTGTATGACATGGACTCAAGATTCTTCCTTATTCTGGTTGTCCTTGAACAAATATATTTGAGCTTGACAATGGTACTTAAAAAACTATGATGTTCAGAACAGAAAGCAGTATTACAGAATTATTCTGACAGTGGGAACATTACCTTCTCATTCTTGGAAACTATGCATCCCTTAATGAAATCTGGATCTCATTATCATGTAATTGTTATGTACATAATTAATGTATATTGAAAATACTACCCATTAAACTCATAGGAACTTTTTTGTTATTTTTCAAACTTACGTCAAACCATATTTGTACCTATGAACTAATTTACTATAATCAAAAGAGAAGACTAAATTTATTTCTATTAAATTTTATCTCAATAATTTAGTCTAATATCCCATCTTGTCAAGATGTTTTTGGATCTTGAGTGACAAACTGTTAACTCTCTCAAAGTTGTGGTTTGATAAGTGTACCATCAATGCCTTTATTTAATTCACTGATAGAAATGCTGAAAAGCAAAGTGATAATAAATAATCTTGTGGTACTCCACTTGAGACCTCTTTCCAATTTGATATGCATGGTGCTTATCTTAATTCTTTTAGCAATGGGTTCTCCCACGTGCTCTGTTTCTGCCTCATTTTCCTCTCCTCAGGCAACCTGATGCCTTGAACATTCCCAAATTTTCACTATTTGATCTATGGATTTAGTGCAACAACATGATAACCTTAGAGTATTACGACTCAGAACTCTGATCTTGGGAATGTAGAATATGATATTCAGGAAAGCTGAAAGACTAGGATTACAACTAATAATCATCTACCCAGAAAACCTGAGTATAAGCTTTCATGGAAAAAAAAAAAACTTGGAAATTCAATGAAATAGAGAACTTTTAGAGAACTGATAAAAAATACTAGAGCTGAATTGGAAATTTGACTTTCACAGGCAAGACTGAAGAAAAACATAAAATGGTAAGCATAAAAGAGAAATCAAAAGGTATTCAATAAGGTTAAACATTGTACTTTCTTACATGGGAAAATTATATTCGCAAATCCTAAAATAATTACTTTTATTAGGGCAGCTAATAGAAGTATACATTATATATATAATATATAATATAATGTATATATGTAATAATGCACAAAATAAAGAAACCTTTAAGCTCTAGCTGTCTATGTGGCAGATATTACATTTCAGAAGCACCTCCTATTTTTTACATGGTCTGAATTCTTAAATGAGTCATACCTTTTTTACTTTATCCTTAAAATTCCATCAGAATTTACTCAAAAGATATAGATATATATATATATATATATATATATCATGTATGTATATATATATAGAGAGAGAGAGAGAGACAGAGACAGAGAGGGAGAGAGAGAGAAAGAGACAGACAGAGGACATTGGAGTGAGTTAAATATTTGATAGGATGGTTATATAAAAAAAATTAAGGAGTGAGAAAAAGGAATGCAGACTAAGTTAAATTACCTGATCTGAAATGTGGAAAAGAGTTTTCATAGTAAAGGGAAATACAAAAGTGTTTGGAGGGAGTTTGTGAACCTTACTCTCACCTGAATTGTCTCAAAAAGTGAATGAGACATATACTCAACTGGGTATAGAAATCTCTTACCATAGAGAAAAGTAGGGCTGGGAAAGGGAAAAAAAAAGATGAGGGCCTATAAAAGGGAGAGCAAATTGGGAAAGATGATAATGAGAAGTAAAACATTTTGGCAATTGGACGGGGTCAAAGCAGATAGAGGTAAAGTAGGATAAACAGGGAAAATAGGACGGAGTTACATGGTTGGTAATCATAACTAAAAAATATACATCACTTCTCTGATAAAGACCTAATTTCTCCAATACACAGAGAACCAGGTTAAATTTATAGGAATAAGAGACATTCGTCAGTTAATAAGTGGGCAAACGATACAAACAGCTTTCAGATGAAGTAATCAAAACTAACTAGTCGTATAAAAATGGTATAAATCACTACTGATAAGAGAAATGCAAATTAAAACATCTCTGAGTTGCCCCACATCTATCAGATTGTCTAATATGACAGAAAAGAAAAATGACAAATGATGGAGATGTGGGAAAATTGAAAACTAATGGGCTACTGTTGAGTTTACTGATTCAACCATTGTGTAAAGCAATCTAGAATAGCACCCACAGGTATAAAATCACACATACGATTTAGCTCAACAGTATCACCACTAGGTCTGAATCCCAAAGAGATTAGAATCAATAATATGTTAATATGCTGAGAGTAAAATAAATAATATGTTGACAACAATATGTACAAAACAGAGCGTGTATTTTAGAGGTGGCAAAAAAATGGAAATTTAGGGACCGCACTTTAATCGGGGACTTGCTGAACAAGTTGTTACATATGATTATGATGGAATACCATTGTGCTATAAGAAATGAAAAGCAGTTTGCCTTCAGAAAATTCTGGAGAGACAGACATGAACTGATGCCAAGTGAACATTGTACATATTAACAGCAATATCGTATGGTGTTAGACTACATGATTTGGTAGATGTGATCTATCTCAGAAGAAAGAAGGAATAAAATCTGAATGTAGAACAAAATATACTTTTTAAACTTTATTTTTCTTGTTTTTTGTCTGTTTTCTTTTACAACCTGTCTAACAAATATGTGTTGCAGTACCATATATATATATATATATATATATATATATATATATATATATATATGTGTGTGTGTGTGTGTATATATATATATATATGTGTATATATATACATATATATGATCATTAAAATTGTTTTTGCATGTAATTGGGGAAAATAAAATACTTAAAGGAAAAAAAGAAAGGGTAGCCTGCCTTAGTACATGATTTTATATGCTATTAGGAATTCCAGAAAATGCACAAAGCTAAATCTGTACTAATGCACAAAATAAAGAAACCTTTAAGCTCTAGCTGTCTATGTGGCAGATATTACATTTCAGAAGCACCTCCTATTTCTTACATGGTCTGAATTCTTAAATGAGTCACACCTTTTTACTTTATACGTCAAATTCTATCAGAACTTGCTCAAAACAGATAATCTTTATAGAGCTGGTCATGGTTTACCAAGCAGGTATGGGTACTCTTACTCTCTATTTATATGTTATCATTTCTTATTAATTGATTTCTCATTTTATTTTCCTGTCAAAAGGCCACTGTCCTTGGCAGAATAAACAGAAGGAAAACGATAATGAAAAAATTCTGCCTTCTCTCTCTTGTCTCGTATCATTTCTCCTACTCCAAATAGCAGTGACAGTAGTTCCTTTGACCCTCCTTTCTTTTTTAAATATGTAGGTTATACATATGTGTACATGCATATACATACAAATACACAATATGCATACATACACATATCTATCTATATAGGTATATGTGTGTATATATGTATGTATGTATGTGTGTGTATCTTTTCCTGTTATCCTTATCTTTCCTAACCAGTCTCAGTCCATTCTATTTTTTACATCTGGATACAATTCTTACAAAATTATGTCATACTTTTCCATTAATTCTTTTTTCATTGCATTTGATTTTGTGTTCTCTAAATATCTTAGTATATCCTACTTTTTCTATATTATCTCTGCATCACTTTGAGTCTCTTAAGAAAACTTCCATCTTCCCTTTATACATTTTGAATTTCATTTTACAAATTATCCTCTCCCACCTGGGCCGATTTGCCCACGTAAAATATTTATCTATGGGACATTTCCTATTTTTGTATGAATCCTTTGAGATCAAATTTCCCCAAATTTAGAGTATGACAGGCATGGTCTGGTGGTCTCCTTTTCTGTCAAAAACTCAAAAAGCTATTAGTCACTTACCCTTAAGCTTCCTATCATTTTTACTTTACTAACAACTTCCTCCTTGTTAGTGAAGTCTTGAGTCAAATTTCCCCTTGGTGGATCTTCTAACTTTTGAAGCATAAGATTATCATTAAACCAATTCAAGTAGTTATTAACTACTATGATTTTGGCAGAAATAAAATTTTAACAGAAGTCTGATTAATTTTTCTTCTATCCTCATCATAATAAATGTGTGTGTATGTGTGTGCAGATTGTATACCAGGTTTGTGATCTCTTCCATACAATGCTTCTCCCTGCCCATTCCTATATTTTCTAATATGAGACTACCAATAATATAGAGTTCTCTCTGACCATGTCCATTTGTTTTTACCCTTACTGCTTCTTTTTTAGTAAGATATACCCATCCAATGTAATATTTTTCATGGGTCTCATGCCATTATGTCTCAAAGATGTCCGTGTGATCAAATTTGCCTCATTATATTAAGATCATCATTTTATGTTGCAGATACTCTTCCACATTAATGTTTATATTCTGGTTATTCATGATAATCTCTGTTAATACTGCCCTCCATTGATGAGACTTCTTCCTTTGCCCTCTGTGATTGGGAAGTGGGATAATAAAACCACTTTACGTTTTGCAAGCCTCACTGATCTTCACATGATGATGATGATGATGATGATGATGATAGCTAGCATTTGCATGGTGATTTAAAGTTTACAAAGTTCTTTTGTTGTTTTATCTCATTGAATTCTCACACAGTCCAATGAAATAGCTGCTATCATTATCTGCCTGCTACAAAAAATGAAACAGAGTAATTGAATGACTTGCTGAAAGACTCACACTTTTTTTTTTCCTGAGGCAGGACTTGAGCACAATTCTTTTTGACTCCATAACCAGCATTCTGTAGAAACTAGTTCTCTAGCCAGGTTAGGTACATAGTGAAAATATAGAGGACTTGCCATTTGAACTGAGAGAAAAAAAAGATTTCATCAAGCAGAATGTGAAGGAAGTTTGTTCTAGGCATGGTCTGAGCACATACAAGTACACAAAAACAGGACAAAGGAGAAGAGGATGAGAGCATAAGCATTCATCCAGTTTGCCAAAAGCCAAAAATGCATGAAGGAGAATAGAACGAAGTGAATTTAAATGTTGGTTCAACTCAACATGGATGACTGATGTACTAAGGAGCTCATGTTTGATTCAATAGTCAATGGAGAACCACTAAATATTTTTGAGTAGGCATGAAAAATAAATAGATCTATGTTTTAGGAAGATTTGGAGTCAGTATTTGAAGGATAGATTAGAAAGAGTAGAAATTAGAGGTAGGAAGCTATTTAGAAAACTATTACAGTATTCTTAAAAAAAAAGGAATGAGAAAGAAATATCAGTACAATTAGGGAATAGGGTAGGAGAAGCAGAAGGGGAAGGACCACTGGGTGGTTCTCATCTTGTTTGGAAAGTAAGTCAATCAATCAAGTAATCAATCAAAATCTATAAAACATGAGTAACATGAGGATGGAATGAGAAAATAAATTATGACCTTTCATCATCACTCCTTCCAACTTCTTCACCATGACCAGAAATTTCTTTATCCTGGAAGATGATTTCAGTCCTCAATTTAAACCTCTGAAATACCTTCAGCCCTTGTCACTCCTTCACATGACTGAATGGCTCTTTACAGAACCTCCATTTAAGGAGGATGCCAAGGCCAGTCATTTCTTCGTTTCTCACCAGGCTCTATATCTCCAAACTTCTCCACATGCCCCAGAGGTGGTGCGTTTTTCCCTGCCTCCACCTTTCCAGCTTCTTTTATATGTTATTTTACCCATTAGAGGGTAAACTCTTTAAGGTCAGGGATTATCTTTACTTTCACCTGTGTTTGTATTTCTACCCTTAGTCAAGTGTTTGGAATTTAATAAACACTTGGTTAATTCTTAATGACTGACTGATCAAGCACCTACTATAGCATGGTTAAACACTAAATATATATGGTTAAACACTAAAGATGATTGAAAGCTGAGTCTAAAAGAGGCACTCACCCAGACACCCAATGAGATTAATTTTGAAAGAAACAAGAGATTTTAAGAACTGGAGCATGCATTTCAGGAATGGGAGACTGATAATTCCAATATATGGAGACTGGAGATGCATAAGGAAAGAGAAAGAAGAAGATGGGACAAGTATTTGAAGTGAAAGATCATCAGATAAGAGGGTGCAAAATGGGGATATGGCTAGAGGTTTGATGAATTTTTTTTAATAAGTACTGTGGAGAATATAACATTTTTTCACCTTAAGGATATCTTATTGTAAAATTACAGAATTTTACCATTCCAAGAGATTTTTAGAGAACTTATTTTTACAGTTTGCAGATAAGAAAGCGAAGGACCAAACTGAAGAGGTGATTTGCCCATGGTTGCACATATTTTCTGAATTCATTCAGTCTTCCTTCCACACCATTCATTAAGCTTCCATCCTTCATTAAGCTAGAATACTAGGTATTTTTTTCACATTTTACTGAAAACCAGCATCTCAGCCTTTCTACTTTGTTTAGTTTCAGCTTTATATTTCACTAGATTTATATTAGTATTAGCTACTAAGTCAAAATTTGGTTAGCCCAACTCTGAAACCCACAAAGAACTTGACTTCTCATCTAGAGTCTTAAGGAAATAGGATTTCTTTATAGCTTCTTTGTGCTGAGCAGCCAGAAAACCTAGGAAATCCAAATTGTAACAGGCAGATTCAGCTTCCCCATTAAGAAAGTAATACCCATGACCCTCTGCACCAATATATTCTCTTCCCAAACATTGGTTTTCCATCAGCTTAGTGAAAAGACAGCTGTCAGGCCTACAGTTTCATGAAATGATACACTTATCAGTGATTGATATATGGGATTTTTGTAGTTTGACCAATCAGTTCTCTAAAAATGAAACTGTTGCCTTTCTCTTTAGCACATATTAAGGTAAAAGTTTCATAGAATTGCCCACAGTGCTGCAGACATGTTTAATAAAAGGACTCACTTTTGTTTATGCTCAGGTGTTGTAGCAATGACAGACTTTATCAGGAAACTTTTGATTTTACTCTCCAACAGACACCTGCCACCTCAGCCACATCACTTTTGATGAATCAAGGCAGTTGCTTCTCCGGAGAGTAACTTGGTTCTATGTCAATCCTGAGGTTGAAAAAAGTAAAGACCCTTGGGAAAGTAAGCCACTCACTGACTTCCCAGGGCTATGATGAAAACGCTGATGAGTGTATAGCAACTGTGACATTAGTACATTATATATGTTTGTAGTATCTTGCTTTCTGTGCAGAAAAAGAGAAGTTGACCTGTGCACATTTCTGATCCATATTCTAGGTTTCAAGTTAAGTTGAAATCTTGTTATACTTAAACCTACACATGTATAACACTCACATATGAGCTAAATATAGTGGTATAAGGCAATATCATTTTCACACACACAGATATGGGTAAAAGCAATTATAGATGTAAGACCTAATCTTAATGAGATACTTAGTCATTTAAAAAGCAATTCATTCAAATTTCTCAATTTTTTTTTTATTATTAAGTTTGCCTATAGTACCAAAGTGCCAGAGAAAGCAAACTGAATGAAAAGGAATCTGAAATTATTAATGTAATGCCTCAGTTGAAAGTTGAAAAAGAGGAAATAAAATGTTTATTGTTGTAGCTAAAAATGATTTGTAATAGTTTTGGCTTTCTAGGGAATAAAGGCAGTTGACTGTGAGAGAGATTAAAGTATTCATAACAGCTCTCTTGCCATACAACTTTGGGACCTAAAAAAAGACAGCTATCATGCAAATATTCACATTAGGTGATGGTGGGGGGGGCAATGAAGAACTGAGAATGAGAACTTTCTAGCAATCAATGAGAAGTAGACACATAATACATTTGATTTTAGAGACTTTAAGACTCATTTAGAAGGCTATTAGGGGGCAAGCCAAGATGGATGAGTAGAAGGATGGACCTGCTGTAGCTCTCCCACCAAACCCTATAAAATACCTATAAAAATGACGCTAAACAAATTCTAGAGTAGCAGAAGCCACAAAACAACAGAGTGAAAGAGATTTCCAACCCAAGGTAACCTGGAAGGCAGACAGGAAGGTCTACCCTACCAGACTCAGAGCAGAGTGCAGCCCACAGAGTGCAGTCTAGCCTTGACTATGTGGCACAGCAGGGATAGAACTGGAGGAGGCTTTAGGAATCTGCATCCTGGGAAGCAACTACGGTTCCCAGATTCTTCAACCTACAAATACTAGAGACAGGTTCAAAGGTCAGTGAGGAAGCTCTTTCACCTGGGTGACAAGGGAGCAGAGTCCTGCCTTAGAACTGGTTCCAGGCCCCTGAAAAATCCATTTTTGGAGCCCTCAGGCCTAAAGATCCTGGCAGAATCCAGGAACTGACCTGAATCTCAGTCCTGAGTGGCAACCCTGTGGTGAGTAGGAGCACTGGCCTCATGGAGCTGGAGGTGGTTGTGGAGAGGTAACCCTAGTCACAGATCCTGAGCAGAAAAACCTGTGGTTGCTCCCAGACCAGAGTGCAGACCAGGAGAGAAGTAAACTCTTCTCTCTTCATTATGTTACCTTGGAGGAACTGGGAACTTACAGGTTACCAGCGTATACACTCTACTTGACAAAGAACACAAAAGTCAAGTAACTGGCTGGGAAAATGCCCCAAAAAGTGAAAAAAATAAAATGAAAGAAGATTAGTTTCTTCGTGAGGAAGAACAACACATTCCAGTGGAGGAAGACATCAAATTGAAGGCTTCTTCATCCAAAACCTCCAAAATAAATTTTCAAGTGTCTCAGGTCATGGAAGAGCTCAAAAGAGATCATAAAGATCAAGTGAGAGAGGTGGACAAAAAATTGGAAAGAGAAATAACAGCGATGCAAGAAATTCATGAAAAACAAGTTAGCAGCTTGCTAAAGGAGACCCTAAAATCTGAAGAAAACAAAACTTTTGAAAAAGAGACTAACCCAAATGGCAAAAGAGGTCCAAAAAAGTCAATGAAGAGAAAAATGCTTGAAAAAATTAGAATTAGCCAAATGGAAAAGGAGGTTCCAAAACTCATTGAAGAAAACAGTTCTTTAAAAATGAGCATGGAGCAGATGGAAGCTAATGACTTCGTGGAAAACCAAGAAATTACAAAACAAAACCAAAAGAATGAAAAATAGAAGACAATGTGAAATGTCTCATTGGAACAAACAACTGACCTGGAAAATAGATCCAGGAAAGATGATTTAAAAATACAACCACCTGAAAGCCATGCTGATAAAAAGCCTACATATCATCTTTCATAAAATTATCCAGGAAAACTACCTCAATACTCTAAAACCAGGGGGTAAAATAAATATTGAAAGAACCCACTGATAACCTCCTGAAAGTCATCCAAAAAAGAAAAACTCTTAGAAATGTTGTAGCCAGGGGGGAGGAGCCAAGATGGTGGAGTAGAAAGACTCACGTATGCTAGCTCCGAATCCACAGCCCATAAATTTCCTGTAAGAAGAACTTCCTACAAATTCTGGATCACTGCAAGGCACACAGAAGCACAGTGGAAGAGATTTCCATTCCAGAGAGCCCTGGAGAGCAGTCCCCAGGGGTCCGTTGTGCCCCGGAAAGTGGAGCACACCCCAGCTCTTCCCTGGCCGGGGCCCCAGAGGAGCAGATCCGAGCAGGCTTTAGGGACGGAATCTCTGGTGGCCGGGAAGGTCCCTCTGCCCACAGACGCTACAGGTCAGTGAGAGAGACGTCTGAGTTGGCCAAGAGGGGAGCGGGGTGTCTCCATGACTCGGGCCGCCTTGAGAAGCAGTGGCAGAGGGAGCGACAGAGGCAGCAGTGGCCTGGGACTCCCCCAGCAGGCAGGCAGAAGTTCAGGTCTCTGCATAAACCCCCTGAGGGAGCTGAGCCTGGCAGGTGGCCCTGCCCCCGACCTGCTCCATTACTGAAGGTCTCTGCATAAAGCCCCTGAGGGAACTGAGCCTGGGAGGTGGCTCTACCCCCACCCCAGCACCAGAACTTAAGCTCACATTGAATAGCAACCGCTCCCACTACGGATAGCCCTGAGACTGGGAAGCAGCATTTGAATCTCAGACCCCAAGCACTAGCTGAGAAGATCTAGGCAGGGGTGGAGAGGAATCTCAGAAGTCAGGTAACTGGCTGGGAAAATGCCCTGAAAAAAGAAGCAGAATAAGACCATAGAGAGCTACTTCATTGGGGAAGAGATGTTCCTTCCCCTCTTCATTTCTAATGATGAAGTACAATGCCTGCCATTGGATAAAGACATGTAGGTTGGGGACTCTCTATCCCAGACATCCGAGGTGGATGTCTGGTGGGCTCAGGCCATGGAAGAGCTCAAAAAGGATTTTGAAAATCAAGTTAGACAGGTGGAGGAAAAACTGGGAAGAGAAATGAGAGAGATGCAAGAAAAGCATGAAAAATGGGTCAATACCCTGCTAAAGGAGACCCAAAAAAATGCTGAAGAAAATAACACCTTGAAAAATAGGCTAACTCAATTGGCAAAAGAGGTTCAAAAAGTCAATGAGGAGAAGAATGCTTTCAAAAGCAGAATTAGCCAAATGGAAAAAGAGGTTCAAAAGCTCACTGAAGATAATGGTTCTCTCAAGATTAGAATGGAACAGATGACTTTCTAATGACTTTCTGAGAAACCAAGAAATCATAAAACAAAACCAAAAGAATGAAAAAATGGATGAGAATGTGAAATATTTCATTGGAAAAACAACTGACCTGGAAAATAGATCCAGGAGAGACAATTTAAAAATTATGGGACTACTTGAAAGCCATGATCAAAAAAAGAGCCTAGACATCATCTTTCATGAAATTATCAAGGAAAACTGCCGGAGATTCTAGAACCAGAGGGCAAAATGAGTATTGAAAGAATCCATTGATCACCGCCTGAAAGAGATCCAAAAAGAGAAACTCCTAGGAACATTGTGGCCAAATTCCAGAGTTCCCAGTTCAAGGAGAAAATATTGCAAGCAGCTAGAAAGAAACAATTCCAGTATTGTGGAAATACAATCAAGGTAACACAAGATCTAGCAGCTTCTACATTAAGGGATCAAAGGGCGTGGAATTGGATATTCCAGAAGTCAAAGTAACTAGGACTCAAACCAAGAATCACCTACACAGCAAAACTGAGTATAATACTTCAGGGGAAAATATGGTCTTTCAATGAAATTGAGGACTTTCAAGCATTCTTGATGAAAAGACCAGAGCTGAAAAGATAATTTGACTTTCAAACACAAGAATGAGAAGAAGCATGAAATAGCAAACAGCAAAGGGAAGTCATAAGGGACTTACCAAGGTGAACTGTTTATATTCCTACATGGAAAGACAATATTTGTAACTCTTAAAACTTCTCAGTATCTGGGTAGTTGGTGGAACCACACACACACACACACACATACACACACACACATGTACATGCGTGCATGCACATAAACATTCACACATGCATGCACATACAGAAACAGAGAGCACAGAGTGAATTGAATAGGATGGGACCATATCTTAAAAGAAATTAAGGTAAATGGTGAGAGAGAAATGTAGTGGGAGGAGAGAGGGTGAAATGGAATGGAATAAATTATATCTCATTCAAGAGGCAAGCAGGAGACTTTTTAGTGCAGGGAAAAAGAGGAGAGCTGAGAAAAAAACCAGGAAGTTTACTATCATCACATACGACTAAAGGAAGGAATAAAATGCACACTCTTTTTGGTATGAAAACCTATCTTGCAGTACAGAAAAATGGGGAAGAAGGAGATAAGCAGGGAGGGAGGGATGATGGAAGGGAGGGGAATGGAAGAAGGGAGAAATTTGAAGTCAACACTCTTGGGGAGGGACAGGATCAAAAGACAGAATAGAAACAATGGAGGGCGGAATATGATGGAGGGAAATACAGTTAGTCTTATACAACACGACTGTTATCGAAGTCATTCGCAAAACTACACAGATATGGCCTATATTGGATTGCTTGCCTTCCCAAAGGGAATAGGTGGGGAGG
Organism: Bettongia penicillata ogilbyi; assembly: GCA_023548195.1. Lineage (NCBI taxonomy): Eukaryota > Metazoa > Chordata > Mammalia > Diprotodontia > Potoroidae > Bettongia > Bettongia penicillata. Next base: position 801,651 of record JAJHZJ010000001.1, on the reverse strand, counting down.
GAGGGATGGGGAGAATTTGGAATTCAAAGTTTTAGGAACAACTGTTGATTATTTTTCTTGCTACTAGAAAATAAGACATACAGTTAATGGGGAATAGAAAGTCATCTGTCCCTACAGGACAAAAGAGAAGATGGGGACAAGAGAAGGGAGGGATGATAGAAGAGAGGGCAGATTGGTGATAGGGAAAATTAGAATGCTTGGTGTATTGGGGTTGCAGGAGGGGATAAAAGGGGAGAAAGCTTGGAACCCAAAATTTTGTGAAAGTGAATGTAAAAAGTTAAATGAATATATAAATTAGAAAAAGAAAAAAAGAAATATTGTAGCCAGATTCCAAATTTCCCAGGTGAAAGAGAAAATATTGCAAGAATCCAGAAAGAACCAATTTCAGTATTGTGGAAATATAATCAGGATAACACAAGATCTAGGAGCTTCTATATTAAATGATTGAAGGGCTTGAAAAATGATGTTCCAGAAGCCAAAGGAACTAGGATTAAAATCCACAATCACCTGCCCAGCAAAACTGAGCAAAACACTTCCTGGGAAAAATTACTCAATGAAATAGAGGGCTTTCAAGCATTCTTGAGGAAAAGACTAGAGCTGAATAGAAAATTTGACTTTCAAACACAAGAATCAAGAGAAGTATGAAAAGGTAAACAGGAAAGAGACAACACAAAGGACTTACTAAGTTGAAATTTTTAAATTCCTACGTGGAATAATATTTGCAATACTTGACACTTTTCTCAGTATTTGAGTAATTGTATGGATTATATACATATGGACAGAGAGTATAGGGTGAGTTGAATAGGAAGGGATGATGCCTGAAAAAAATGAAATTAAGGGATAAGAGAGGAATATATTGGGAGGAGAAAAGGAGAAATGGAAGGAGGCAAATTATCTCTCATAAAAGAGGCAAAAGCAAGATTTTTTCCTTTTAAGGGAAAGGGGTGGATGTGAGAGGGAAAAAGTCAAGCTTACTCTCATCACATTTGGCTTAAGGAGGGAATGGCATACACACTTATTTTGGTATGACAATCTGTCTTACACTACAGTAAAAGAGGAGAGAAGAGGAAAGTTGGGGTGTGGGGGATGACAGAAGAGAGGGCAAATGGAAGGAAGAAGCAATTAGAAGTAAACGCTTTTGGGCAGGGTCAAAGTTGAAAGAGAGATTAGAATAAATGGGGAACAAGATAGGATGGAGGGAAATATAATTGGTCTTTCACAACATGAGTATTATGGAAATCTTTTGCATAACTACACATGTATAGCCTATATTGAATTGCTTACCTTCTCAGTGGGGATGGGTGAGGAGACAGGAAGGGAGAGAAGTTGGAGCTCAAAGATTTTGAAACAAATGTTGAGAATTATTTTTCCATGCAACTGGCAAATAAGTAATACAGGTAATGGGGTATAGAAATCTATCTTGCTCTGCAAGAAAGGAGAGAAGTTGGAGAGGGAGGAAGGGAGGGCTGTGATAGAAGAGAGGACAGATTAGGGGAAGGGGTAATTGAAATGCATGTTGTTTTGGGGTGGAGGGAGGGGAGAGAGGAGAGAAAATTTGGAACTCAAAATTTTGTGGAAATCAATGTTGAAAACTAAAAATAAATAAATGAAAAAAGAAGGAAAAATTCAAAAGGCCTTAGCAAGTGGTCTAAGAGGATAATATTAGGCATATCAATTTTGAAAGGAAAACTGAAAATTCTTCATGAATAAATATGATGTTAATTCACTTACACCATCTGCCTCCATACTGGAAAAATCATAATGAAATTTGCTATCATTTTCTCAAAATGGAGAAAGTGGATTAAAGTTGCAGAATGAGACATACTTTTTGGATATGGACAATGTGAGAACATATTTTCCTTTTCTATGCATATTTAATATAATGTATTTGATTTTTTATTCCTTTAAACTGGAGAATGGTATAGAGGAAACAATTTTTATCAGTGGAAAACAAAATAAAAGAAACAACAAAAAGAAAAAGAATGAGAAGTATGAGGGGAAATGCCAATGTTTAAAGGATCTTTAAAGAAAATCTGAAAATTGTAGCAACTTCTAAAGACCCTAAAATATGAACTTTAGAAACGCTGTTTTTAAGTTTAATTATTTTTAAATTATTTTTACTGTGCATCTGTTATGTTTGATGAACAATTTTAGGGGCAGAGTACACAAAGACAAAAACAAAAATAAGTTGTCTGCCCAAAAGGATCCTACACATCTCAACTGCCTTATTTGGACATTCTGACATTTTCTCCTTTTGATAGTGATTCATCTTTTTTTCTTTAATAGTCCCATTTCCATTTTGAGGGACTAGAGTTTAGAGAATTCATTTAATCTCTCAAATACCATTAAAATTTACTAAAAGCCAAGTGCCTATATTAAATTTTGTTTATTTGATACTTCATGGAGTCTCTAAGAAAAAAAATTCAGGCCTGGTTTTACTCTATATTTCATTTTTTAATCTTCAAAAGCTCTGTGAAAATTATTGAGCTAACCACTGCTGGTTAGTAACCTTTTGTAAACATCATGCTCCTATGAACAATAGCTGTTTACTCTCTTACAAAACTTGTTTTCCTGAACCTTTATTTTTTTTTTCCCTTTCAGGATAAGGATAGTTTTAAAAGTAGCTAGGTGATGCTGTGAATATAGTGTTGTTCATAAAGGTAAGAAAATCTCCATTCAAATGAGCCTAACCTTCACTTTGAGCCTGAGAAAGTTACTTAACTTTTGTCAGAATCAGCTTTTTCATCTTTAAAGTGGAGCAAATTGTAAGCACTACATCACAGGGCTGTGTTTTTGATCAAATAAGTTAAAATAGTAAAGCATTTTCCTTTAGCCTCATGAAAATGGTAGCTATTATTATTGTTGGAATACATTTTGCCTCATTTTGTGTTCACTTAAATTGGAGGTTATCATTCTTAAAACAGATTTGAGAAAATTGAATTGACTAGGAGAGCAAAAAAAGCAACATAAACTCTACATTTCTTTTTAGTTCATTAAATATGAAAATGAACTCCGGTTTCAACAACAACTCTAGAATGTGAGTAAAAGAGATCATCTATACTATGACTCAACCAACAAAAACTGTATGACATTACACAATGACCAATATGTACTTCTGTGTACCACTTTACATTTGCAATATAGGATAAATTTCACCATCAATACCTGAGCATTATTCAATATGTAAGCATAACTTAATGTCAATGAGAGTTACTCAAGAGAAACAACGGAAAAATAGACCCATAAATTTTCAGCCTACTCAGCCTCAAGCATGAATGTGCATAGTGTCCAGTCAGCAAATTCCCAAGGAGAAATGAAGAGACCTTGAGCAAAATTTGATATAGTTAGAAAAGAAAGTTTATATCTGCATACTAATGGCAATGTTCATCACTATTGTGTTCATACAAGTCTTTCAGAATAATTTATGAAAGTATTGCATGTTGAAAGATTTAAAATATTGTATGAGTTAAAGTTTTAGTCTTTCTTCCCCCACCACCCAAATATCATTCTTATAGTGGAGTTGGAAGGGGGAAGGAAAAAGTCTATAAGTATTATTAGAATTGGTTAAAGACCCATTTCGCATGATGAGCAACACAGTTCTTAAGTGGGGTTGGGACAGCCATGAAGGTCATTCTTTAAGAACACTGGTGATATTAAATGCTGCAATCATATTGGAAAATGCTGTTAGAACTAAGCATCTATGTAGATGCAGGCCCAATGAAACAAAGTGGTAAGGAACTATCCAATGACTGGAATAGATCCAAGCTATAACATATGCAAGGATTTTCACCTAGAAAAAAGTATTGGTGGCTTTACTAAGCCTTAATTTCCCATATCATATATATATATATATATATATATATATATATATGCGCTTCATATACTAACTCTACAACTTTGCTGATAACAAGAAGCAGGCAGATCGAAGAGTCCAAGGCCTTTTGTTGGAAAGCTACTAAAGTAGAGATGGAAAAAAGAATAATGAGCATATGAAACTAGATGGAATTTGGCAGGGACAGATGATGGTTCAAGTTGCATCTTTGCTACATTTTATTACCTATATGACCTTGCACAAGTCACAAAATAACACAAACTCAGAATTGGAAATTACATCTGAAACTTTTAAGTAGTTCAATATACTTCAAGAAGTTGTTCATTTTTGGATGGCCTTTAATTTCTCAGTAGCCACACCTAGTAAAAATTCAGAAAGTTCTTGCTACAGTACCTTTGTGACTATCAAAAGGTTTAACAATCAGAAACAGACACAATTTTGAAAGTGGTGATGATATTAAAGAAGATTCATTACCACCTACTTTCATTCTGGTCTGTAAGGACCATAGCAAAAAAAGCTGGAACTTTCGATAAATAGCATTTTCCGTCTTTGAATGTGAGTTCTTAGAGAATGATGACATTTTTCCTTTTTTATTTGTAGCTTTAGTATTCAGCACAGTGCTTTGCACAGAATAAATGTTCAATAAATATTTTTAATTCATTCATTTTGATGAAAATGTATATAATCATTACTTTAAATTAAATTAAATTAGTAGAATATGCATATATGTGTGTGTGCATAGATACACTATACATGTAGGTGCATGCATATGCATGTACATATATACATTAATGCATGTATATATACATATGTGTACACTACAACATTACTACATATATTAAGGCTTGCCTATATATATGTATATGTGTATGCACATGTATATAACTTTTTTCCTCAGTTTCCATAAATTAAAAATTAGTTTATTATACACATGTACTCCCCAAAATAATTCATAAGTTTGCTTCAACAATCAAATGAAATCTTAATTAGCCATACCACCACCTAATTCAGCTCAATGATTATGTATATATATATTCACTTTATGAATGAATGCAAGAAGCATTTACTAAGCATTCATTATAGGCAAAGAAGTTCAATATGTGTTGAGGAAACATATAAAAGAAGGCAATAGTTCCTGTTGTGCAAGAGTTCACTTCTAAATGGGAGGAGCACCACACATAAAATATTTTAGTTTTTAGTCAGACACTATGGACTTATAGTCCTTAGAATATCAAAGGAACAAAGGTGGAAATGTATTATACACACACACAAGTATGTGTGGTTATATGTATATATAAATATGTGCATATATATAATTAAATATTTCCCACTCACATTAAAAATTGACACTTTTTTTCTAATTTTGAATTCCAAATTCTCTCTTTCCCTCCCTCCCTTCCACTACCTATGGACCAAGCAAGCAATATGATATTGATTATCCATATGAAGGCAAGCAAAACATATTTCCAAATTAGACATATCCCATAAGAAACACAGACACCAATATAAAAATAAAATGAAAAAAAAAATACTTCAATCAGTTTTCAAAGATCATCAGTTCTTTGTTTGAAGTGGATAGGACTTGCGTCACAGCTTCTTTTAAATTGTCTTGGATCATTGTCTTGATCAGGGTATCTAAGTCTTCCATATTTAATTATTGGTACCATACTGTTGCTATTATGCACAATGTTCTCTTAATACTAAGGCATCTCCATTAATATCATTTCTACTTTAATAACTGTACTTCTACATATGACTGCAAGAAGGTGGAGTAGAAAGATTCACCTACTCTAGCTATTTCCTCAAAATCCATAAAATACCTGTGAAAAATGACCCTAAACAAACCCTAGAGAAACAAAAGCCACAAAAAGACAGAGTGAAAGAGTCCAGCCTGGAAAGAGTCCAGACAGTCCATGGCAGCCTGGAAAGCCAAGAGGAAAGGTCTGACACACAGGGCATCGAGCAGAGCCCAGGCCACACAGTCCAGCCTGGACTTGTCCAGGCCCAGGACCAGCAAGAACAAGACTCAAGCAGGCCTCAGGGGTGGAATTCTCTGCAGCAGCTGTGGTTCCCAGATCCCTGAACCCACCAAAGACAAAGACAGCTTCAGATATCAGTGAGAAAGCTCTTTCACTATGGTGAGAAGGAAGCAGGGTCCTACCCTAGCCGTGGAACTCTGCAGCATCCATTTTTGGAGCCCTCTGCCTAAAGACCTTGGGGAATTGAGTCACTTATCTGCGTCTCAATCCTGAATGGTGGCACTGGGGTGAGGAAGAGAGCTGATGGGTGAAGCTTGTGGAGGCTCTGGAGAGGAAATTCTGCTTACAATTCACAGTTCAGGGAAGGAGAGGAGTAAACTCCTCTCCCTTGATTGTGCCATGTAAGAGGAACTTAGTAATTATAGGTCCCAAAAATATACTCTCCTCTTGACAAAGGACTCAAAAGTCAAGTAACAGCCTGGGAAATGCCCCAAAAGTGGAAAAAATAAGACAATAGAAAGTTACTCTATTGGTGAACAGGTATTTTCTTCCATCATTTCAGGTTGAGGAAGAACAATGCATACCATCAAAAAAAGACCACAAAGTCAAGACTTCTGCATCCAAAACCTCCAAAATAAATATGCAATTGTCTCAGGCCATGAAAGAGCTTGAAAAGGATTTTGAAAAGCAAGTAAGAGAGGTAGGGGAAAAATTGGGAAAAGAAATGAGTACAATGAAAGAAAATCATGAAAAGCAAGTAACAACTTGCTAAAGGAGACTCAAAAAAAGCAGGAGAAAATAATAATTTTAAAAACAGACTAACTCAAATGTCAGGGCAGCTAGGTGGGGCAGAGGATAGAGCATAAATTCAGGAGTCAGGAACACCAGAGTTCATATCTCACCTCAGACACTTATCACTCACTAGCTGTGTGGCCTTGAAGCAAGTCACTTAACCCCAATTGCCTGATCCTGGGTCATCTCCAGTCATCCTGATGAATATTTGGTCACTGGATTAAGATGACTCTGGAGGAGAAGTGAGACTGGTGACAAATACAATCTTCTCTCACTCAAAACAACCTCTAGTGCAAGTCATGTCATTATTTCTCTGATGGCATGATCTTCTTCAGCAATGAAAGATACCCACACACAAAACTCAAATGGCAAAAGTAGCCCAAAAAGTCAATGAGGAGAAGAATACTTTAAAAAGCAGAACTAGCCAAATGAAAAGGAGGTTCAAAAGATCACTGAAGAAAAGAGTCCTTTAAAAACTAGAATGAAGCAGATGGAAACTAATGGCTTTATGAGAAATGAAGAAATTACCAAATAAAACCAAAAGAATGAAAAAATAGAAGACAATATGAAATATCTCAATGGAAAATCAACTGACCTGGAAAATAGATCCAGGAGAGATAATTTAAAAATTATAAGACTACTTGAAAGTCATGACCAAAAAAGAGTCTAGACATCATCTTTCATGAAATTATCAAGGAAAATGCCCTTGGTATTTGTTAGGGCCCAGCTCTGGACCATGGCCTCCTGTGAGGGTAGTGAGATGCCTGGAGGTGCTAACCTGCCCCTAGGGTACTGGGAACGCCTCAGTAACAGCGTGGGCTCCACCCACGGGGAGGAACATGGGAGGAGCTCGGGTGGGTATTAAACTTGGGGTCTGGGGTTTGTTCTCTCTCTTCTCTCCCTGCTTCAACATGTAAGCAATAAATGCCGTGCATCTATCACTCGGGTGCTCTGTCTAGTCATTCCCTTCCCTCACCAGAGGGGCCGGAGACGTCCGAAGACCGGTAAGGTAAGTATCCAGGTGACGGTCAGGGTAGCAGACCCTGACAGCTGGCGCCCCGAACAGGGAAGGACGCTAGGTTATCCGCTTGGCCTCCTCTTTTGAGGAGGACTAGACAGCCTCAGGATTATCCTGGGAGGAGGAAAATATGGGTCAGGGATATAATGTGCCCTTGATCAAACCCGAGGAGAAGACAGTGCTTGCTTGCCAACTTTACAAACTCTGCAAACGGCAGAATATTAAGCCTCATATAAAGACATGCTGTAGCTTTGTTGAACACAATTGGGAGATAGTGAGCCAACGGATGGCCTCTTATGTGGATGCCACCCCTGGGTTGCTCGTTGAGACTGATTTTGTCATGTACGGGGTGGAAAAAGCAGCCCTTGTGGGTGCCCCGCATCCAACTTGCTCGGCCACTGCTTGTGCAATACAAACGGGAGACTCCCTAGTGGAGATTTCTGACAAGGAGTCGAGACCCCCACCTACTGCCCCCCCTTTTTTATCTTTGGAGAATTGGCGGTCAGGGATCTCAGGAGACAATCACGACCAGATAGGACAGAGAGGAAAGTGGGAGTTGGCGCAGTCAGAAATTCAACCAGGAAATACATCCAGAGTTAGCCCAGGGCCTGGATTTGTGGCACAGCAAAAAAATTGCCCAGGATCTGTTGCCTTCTCAGTGGGGATGGGTGAGGAGGGAGGAAGGGAGAGAAGTTGGAACTCAAAGTTTAAGAAATGAATGTTGAGAATTGTTTCTGCATGCAACTGGGAAATAAGAAATACAAGTAAAGGGGTATAGAAATCTATGTTGCCCTACAAGAAAAGTGAGACGATGGGAAAAAGGGAAGGTGGTTGTTTGATAGAAGGGAAAGCACCATGAGGGAAAGGATAAGCAGAATGCACAGTGTTTTGGAGTGGGGGAGGGGAAAGATGGGGAGAAAATTTGGAACTCAAAGTCTTGTGGAAATGAATATTGAAAACCAAAAATTAAAAAATTAAAAAGTATTAAAAAATTGTGCTTCTGATAAGTGAACAAATTGATAACACCAATGGCATGGTGGGAAGAATTTTCTTTTCTGACTCTTCAGTGGATGTAACTTACTGAGGAACTAAAGACTTTCTCAACACAAATAACTTATTCACATAGACCAGTGAGTAAAGACTCAGCAAGATCTCTACAGAGGAAGGAACTGGACCATGTCTAATAAAATTATATATGATAATTAGTTAAATTCTCAAAATTAAATTAAAATTATTTTGACAAATGCAAATGTGGGGAGAGGTAATTCTAGAAAGCATTTATTCTGAAAAAATATAAGTATTTTAGTGGATTAGGAATATAAATTGGACCTGTAATTTCATTTTCTTAGGAAAACCTTGGGAGACTACTATCTCTACCAAAATAACACGCCACCTTCTTTGCAACATATAATCTCAGAGAGTTGCTTACTGAAATAAGAAGTCAAATGACTTGACTAGGTTCACATAGCTATTATGTGTCAGCTCAACACTTCCTAGATTCACGTTCAATTTTAAAGACCGAATGAGGGACCACTAGTGCAATTTCCATGGAGAGGGAAATGTCAACTTCATCCAGTGTTCTTGCCAAGAAAATCCCCAATTATGGTCATGAAGAGGCAGACACCACTGACCAAGAGGAGTTCAATAGAAATTAACAGTAAAATCTTTTCTAACTTCTTTGTGGCTTGAGGCCTATAGGTTCCACAACTGTGCATCTAAGTCGTTTCAGGAATGAGCACAGAGATTTAACGAAGCTGCTGATTGTGAGATGGAAAAAAGCTATAACAGTAGAGTTAGTGAAAATGGAGAAATGGAGAAAAGCCCATACATAATGACCTCCCAGAGTCACCTATAGTAGTGATTCAGACATCCTGCCACACTAAATGATTTGAGAGAACAGAGAATAGGCTTTATTGTCTAGGAGAGGGGAATAGAAGTTCTGTGTCTGCTTCCAATTTATCAGAAGCAAAAGGAAGGAAATAATGGTAAGGAGCACAAATAGAGCAAGAGCAACATAGAAAAAAGCACAGAAGGGATTTACATAAACAAAGACTGATCATCTTACTACTATTATCATGTACATAATACTTTAATGTTTGGATAGCTTTTAATGCAGCTTTTTATTATGTGATCTTCACAATAATCCTGTGAAATGAGTGTCATTATTTCCATTTTACTGGTTAAGAAATTGAGGTCAAGTGGTAAAATAAAGTAACAGTAAGAGATTTATTTAGTAAGTGTCTGAGAGACAATTTGAACTTACCTCCTTAAGATTAAACCCAGCATTCTATCCACTATGCTACTTAACTACCTAAAATGATCAACTGTGTGACTTTGAAGTCATTTAATTTGGGCCTGTGTTTCCACTCCTACCAAAAAAGAACAATTTGGATTCTAGATGACATTGAATATTCCTTCTAATTCTAAACCTTTGACTTCAGTTATACTTATTCATGATGAATGAGGTAATGTTTAAATTAGCTCCTAACATTTAACTTAATATGTGCCCATATCAAGTCTGATTTTCATTTATGGCTAAAGCTATAGTAAACTTTCTAGAATTTTCCCAGTATACCTGACTACATTAGGTGTTCTGTGGGGTGTATTAGATCTCTCTCACTTCTATTACACTTATTTTAAGCAAAAGTCTCCCTTCTGCATAACTTTCTCTAAGAAGATTTTGATAGGTATCTACTCCCTTGCCTCCTCCATCCCTGATCATCCACACACAGAAACAGATTATACTCTTTCATAATTCACCATAGCTGGGAGGAGTGAAGCACTTCTTTAATCTTACTGCCAGAAGGTGAAGGCTGATAGTTGTTTAAGCCTGGGAAATCTGTACTGTGGGAGAGTCAAACTGTCCACACCAAGTCTGGCATCAATATGGTGACCCTAAAGGAATGGTGGGTGCCTCCATATTTCCTACCAACTAGCAGTGGAATTGGGCCTATAAGTAGTTAGTAGACTGAGTCAAATACTGAGTCTCAGAAAATATAAAACAAAACAAATAAAAAACAACAGTAAAAATGTACTTCAAAATGTAAGTTTGCTATGGATGAGTCATGGATGGAGTAATTCAGTTTAGATATATCAAAGGCATTAGGCATCAATACTGCTAGAGAAGTTCATAAAACTATGCTGATTTGCCAAACAAACTCATATCTTCATTGATGCCCAATAATTCTTTTAATCATGTAGTTATTAAGTTAGATTTAGAAAATCAATTGCACAAGAACATGATAGAAGATAATCCTCCAGAAAAAAAAAAAATCCTTTCGATTTTATGGGAAAGCAACATGGTCTATCCACAATAAAAGTAGCACACATTTAGGCAGAATTTTTTTTTTATTTTGCAATATTCTTAATATACATTGTCTCATTTGATTAGATTTAGAGAAGAAAAACAAATTTGGATTCTACCTTTCCCAAGGTCACTTCTTAACTATATGACCCTGGGCAAGTAGTTTTGTTTCTCTAATTCTAAATTTGTCATCTGTAAATCAAAGAGTTTGGACTAGGTGATCTCTAATGACCCTTCCAGCTCTAACATTCTATGATTCTTTTCTTTTCCATCTCTTAATGAGCCCCTGTAGAATTTCTCTATGCCAAATACCTTCTCTTCTTCACTTTTTACTAAGCAATTCATCATTATCTCCTTTCCTAACCAATCTCATCTCAATCATTGACACCTGTCTTTGCTGATTATTTTACTGAGAAAGTCCTTACATGAGAAATTGTGTCAACTCTTTGCAATATACTTTAAAAAATCATATCTTTATCCATCTTTTGGTAGGTTAATTTATCACAAAGGCTAATCCTGTTTTTATTTCTATTATCATCCATGTCCTAATAAACTTTGCTACCTCCACCCCTCTCTCACTGTCTTCCATCAACTATCATTTTCTCTGATTCCCTTTCTTTCAGTTTTTCTTACTCTCTCCCTGCCCTCTCTCTGTGCCTTACTTGCCCTTCTTTCTTTAACTTTCTTCCTTTACCTCCTTTCATTAACTTCTCTTACCACTCACTCATTTTCCAGTCCCTGGTGATTTGTATCAATACTCCACTATTGGAGTGAAATCACTCTCTAAGAGGTTGGTAAATTTGGTGGCATTTTCTAAGTCCCTTGGTCATTACCCTTTTCCATCTTGGCTCTAAGTGAATCTACTGTCATCTCTGTTTTAATGATATTTATGCCTGTTCCTCTTAAGAAATGTTATTCATCTTATTCTTCTACCTTACCCATGCTTCCTTTTATTTCTTTCTTTCTCTTTCTCTTCCTTGTTTTTTCTCTTGGACTCAAATAACTAATTATTAACATACAACATGATCCTTTGCTCAACATACATTTCTCTTGTTTAGACTCTCTCATTAAACTGTCACCTCTCAGTAGAAAGTTCATTTATTTATTTTTATTTCCATGTTCATTTTGACTCATTATTTTCAGATATTCATTTCTTAATGTTCTCTGTACATTTTTCTGGTGAAGCTATGTTTGGGAGTCATGTGATATCATAGTGTTTGAGGAATTAAAGCTGTGGGTAATTCAAAGAGAAAAAGAAGTTTAAGGTGGGATTAAGTAGAGTACAACACTTTGCCAACAACAGGAAAAAATATCATAAAAGTATCATTGTCATATCTATGTATTCACATTGCAAGAAGAAATGATAACTAAGAGATAGGTTGACTACATTGCTGTCTTTTCAATGTCAAGTGATCTAACAGAAATTCTAACATACAAATTTGACTAACAAATTTGACTAACTCAAATGTCATTCAAATTCCATTTCTTCATTTTGTCTACACAGATATCATGAAGGATATTGCCAAATGACTTGATGAATTCAAGAGAAAGCTGTGTGATTCATTTCAAATATTGGGCTGCATGGAAATCATTATTCTGTACTTACTGGATGTGAGATCTTGAGAAATCAATATGCCTTTCTGAGCCCTAGTTTTCTTATCTATAGAATGAAAATGTTGCACCACAGGCTGTCTAATTATTTTATTGGTTTAATGCAATGATTCTCTATATGATATTTATAGCATTTTCATGTTTTGTCATTACAGAACTTAGTATTATCAGATAAAGGAAATTAGATAATAATGCTCTAATTTATTCCTTAGAGAATTCGTGTTGATTTAAACTTCACAGGTTCCTTTTTATCAAACTTAAAGATTAATGAACAGTTCTAAAATATTTTAAGATAGAGATAGAAAATATTATGATGTCATTTTGAAAAACTGCTTTAAAAAGTTCATTTCAGGGGGTGAGGAGCCAAGATGGTGGAGTAGAAAGACTCACATATGCTAGCTTCGAATCCACAGCCCGTAAATTCCCTGTAAAAAGAACTCCCCACAAATTCTGGAGCACTGCAAGCTGCACAGAAACACAATGGAAGAGATTTCCCTTCCAGAGAGCCCTGGAAAGCCATGCCCAGGGGTCCGTCCCACTCCGGATGCAGAGCCCAGCCCTGCACTGCCCTGGCCGCGAGACCTGAGAGGAATAGATCTGAACAGGCTTCAGGGACGGAACCTCGGGCAGACGCGAAGGTCCCTCCACCCACAGGCACTCCAGGTCAGTGAGAGAGACTTCTGGGATGGCCGAGAGGGGAGCGGGGTGTCTCCGTGGCTCGGGCCCCCTCGGGAGGCAGCAGCGGAGGGAGCAGCAGAGGCAGTGGCGGCCGGGACTCCCAGAGCAGCAAGCAGGAGCTCAGGGCCAGTACCCAAGGTCTCTGCATAAACCCCCTGAGGGAAATGAGCCTAGGAGGCGGCCCTGCCCCCACCTGAGCACCAGAACTTAAGCTCACATTGAAGAGCAGCCCTATCTGCTGCTAAAAGCCCTGAGGCTGGGGAGCAACATTTGAATCTCAGACTCCAAGCACTAACTGGGCAGTTCTAGGCAGGGGTGGACAGGAATCTCAGAAGTCAAGAAACTGGCTGGGAAAATGCCCAGAAAAGGGAAGAAAAATAAGACCATAGACAGCTACATTCTTGGGGGACAGATGTTCCCACCTTTCAATTCTGATGATGAGGAATAATTCTTACCATCAGGGAAAGACTTGGAGGTTGGGACCTCTGTATCCCAGACATCTGAGGTGGATGTCCGGTGGGCTCAGGGCTTGGAAGAGCTCAAAAAGGATTTTGAAAATCAAATTAGACAGGTGGAGGAAAAACTGGGAAGAGAAATGAGAGAGATGCAAGAAAGGCATGAAAAAACAAGTCAATACCTTGGTAAAGGAGACCCAAAAAAATGCTGAAGAAAATGATGCCTTGAAAAATAGGCTAACTCAATTGGCAAAAGAGGTTCAAAAAGCCAATGAGGAGAAGAATGCTTTCAAAAGCAGAATTAGCCAAATGGAAAAAGAGGTTCAAAAGCTCACTGAAGACAATAATTCTCTCAAAATTAGAATGGAACAGATGGAGGCGAATGATTTTCTGAGAAACCAAGAAATCATAAAACAAAACCAAAAGAATGAAAAAATGGATTAGAATGTGAAATATTTCGTTGGAAAAACAACTGACCTGGAAAATAGTTCCAGGAGAGACAATTTTAAAATTATGGGACTACTTGAAAGCCATGATCAAAAAAAGAGCCTAGACATCATCTTTCATGAAATTATCAAGGAAAACTGCCGGAGATTCTAGAACCAGAGGGCAAAATAAGTATTGAAAGAATCCATTGATCACCGCCTGAAAGAGATCCAAAAAGAGAAACTCCTAGGAACATTGTGGCCAAATTCCAGAGTTCCCAGTTCAAGGAGAAAATATTGCAAGGAGCTAGAAAGAAACAATTCCAGTATTGTGGAAATACAATCAAGGTAACACAAGATCTAGCAGCTTCTACATTAAGGGATCGAAGGGCGTGGAATTGGATATTCCAGAAGTCAAAGTAACTAGGACTCAAACCAAGAATCCCCTACCCAGCACAACTGAGTATAATACTTCAGGGGAAAATATGGTCTTTCAATAAAACAGAGGACTTTCAGGCATTCTTGATGAAAAGACCAGAGCCGAAAAGAAAATTTGACTTTCAAACACAAGAATGAGAAGAAGCATGAAAAAATAAACATCAAAGAGAAGTCATAAGGGACTTATCAAAGGTCAACTGTTTATATTCCTACATGGAAAGACAATATTTGTAACTCTTAAAACTTTTCAGTATCTGGGTAGTTGGTGGGACCACACACACACATACACACATGCATGCACATACAGAGACAGAGAGCACAGAGTGAATTGAATAGAATGGGACCATATCTTAAAAGAAATTAAGGTAAATGGTGAGAGAAAAGTAGAGTGGGAGGAGAGAGGGTGACATGGAATGGGGTAAATTATATCTCATTCAAGAGGCAAAAAGGAGACATTTTAGTGGAGGGAAAAAGAGGAGAGCTGAGAAAAAAAAAAAAAAAACATGAAGTTTACCCTTATCACATTCGACTAAAGGAAGGAATGAAATGCACACTCATTTTGGTATGAAAACCTATCTTACAATACAGGAAAGTGGGGGAGAAGGAGATAAGCAGGGTGGGGGAATGATGGAAAGGAGGGCAATAGGAGGAGGGAGCAATTTGAAGTCAACAATTGGGGAGGGACAGGATCAAAAGACAGAATAGAAACAATGTGGGGCAGGATAGGATGGAGGGAAATACAGTTAGTGTTGCACAACACGACTATTATAGAAGTCATTTGCAAAACTATGCAGATATGGCCTGTATTGAATTGCCTGCCTTCCCAAAGGGAACGGGTGGGGAGGGAGGAATGGGGAGAAAATTTGGAATGCAAAATTTTGTGAAAATGAATGTAAAAAGTTAAATAAATATATTTTAAAAAAGTTAATTTCAGAAAGGTAATTTTTATTTATGACTATTTTTAGATACCTTCCTCTTTTAAAAATTTAGCAAGTTTAGTAGATGTCTGTGTTATTAATTCCTCAAGTTATTTTGGTAATTTAAGATGTAGTACACCTGAGCCAAGAGATTTGAATTCTTTCCAATAGTTCCAGAACTTTCTTCCCAACTTCTCAATCATGTGGGACTCTTTTTGTTTACTATCCCCACTCTGAATATTATTCTTTTTGATATGTAGAAAAATGTCAACATTAGTCATCATCAAATTCAAACTCACATATGCTTTCTCTCCATAATACTTTTAAAACTGTGTCTTCTTTAAAGAATGATTCAATTCCTTCCTTGTTCATCTTACTTTATACTGAAATTTCCTTCTCTATTGCTGAAAACAAAACAAAACAAAAACTGACCTCTTTAGCATTCTTTGAAAACTTCTCATTCTGGCAGTTAAATTCAGAATTATTTTTCTTCCTGTAGCACTCTTTTGAATTTATCCTTGGTTGTTTATTTTTTTTTATATTGCTTTCTTTTTAACTATTTTTTTGCACTGCTTAAAACACCACTTTGCCTGATTCAGCTAAATTACTATCGTCACATTTTTTTCATTTGCTGTTTCATGTGGGAATCATGAATTTATTTTTTGTTTACTTCCTTTCAAAACCCTTTTTTTCATAGCTCAAGAGATATTAGACTATAATTTTCCTTTGGAAGGCATCACATTGACTTCAGATTTTATTATTCTTTTCAAACTACATGACTCAATAAATACTTTAATCTGCCCTCTCTTGATGAATTATAGATTTAAGATGGACATTACAGGAGATCATACCAGAGAACATTTTCAAGTTTGACTTAATCAGTTTAACCTCCAATATCCAGTACAATGAAAGCCTTAAAACTCCACTAAAGAAAGTGAAAAGCTCAAAAATGCTTCCCTTAACAGTGGAAGACATTTTGTTATCATCTTTCATTTTTCTACTGTGTTTCCTAGTTGACATTTAGTCAACATAAGTCTTCATTATATCTCTAAATGTTGACTCTGTGGCAGTTCACAATCCCTGAAGAGAAAATATGACTCCATAAAAATTGTCTATTGTTCCTGAAAGTGAACATACATCCAATAAAAGGCAAAATGTTTGTTTCTCTCTGTGTTTATATATGTATGTCTTCTCAATTTTGAGAAAGTTCCATTTGGACTTTTTTGACATTGACATCATTTCATATTAATGATAGGAAAAATATAAATGAGGAAAATAAAATTCTAAATAATAAGCCTTGAGTGTGAAATAAAACTATTGCTTGCTTAAGTAGGTAACAAGTGTTAACGTAGTGAAAGTTAATATTTATTGAAATATCAAAATCAAGTATCAAGAAAGGTCTCTGAACTCCAAGGGATCTTTCTTTCATTTTGATTAGCAAGATATAAAAAACAGACATTCTTACTTTAATTGTTATGATCCATTTATTACTCAAATGCATGGTATCAGTTGTTAAAAACTCTATTACTGTTTTCCCAAAACTAATCATTTAACTCATTAGTGAAAATATATTCCTAAATGCTTTTGAAGTAGAAAAAGTGTAAAGATATAATGAGAAGGCATATAAAAATGAAATTATGTTTTATGTTTTTACCATTTTTCTTAAAATACTGGTAAACTTTTTAAAAAAGTTCAGATTAGATAATAGGAGATATTTTTAACACTGCTCTCAAAGTAATATTTAAGCAAATCTTTACTTAATAGAATATATACCTTAATTTTTAACCTCATACTTCAATTTGCCTTTGGAAAAGTGGCTCTAAAAAGCATGTATTTTCCACAGAAATATTTTTAATTAAATATGGAGAGATTATTTAGTAATGACTAAATTTCACTGAATAAGTGCCTACCAGTTTGATTATGTAAGGAAAAATGTCTATGCTTTGAATTGCATGTAGATTAAGTACTAAAATACGACTGTAACTGAAGCCTTTCCCAGGGAAAAAAATAAACAACCAAACCAAAGAAAAAAATCAAATTAAATAGATGGTTTAATAGTTCTTACTTAGGGAAACTGAAAATTGGGTTTAAGTTGTTGTAAAGGTATCTTGACAACAGAATGAATATGACTTGAGAAGTGGTATGTTCATTTCATTCCAAGACCACATCATTGTTAATATATTGGAGAGCAGACCAGGAATCCAAAATAAAGCATATTGAAGTATGTTCTAAAGCTGATTTAAATACAATAAGGCAAAGTCTACTCCCATGCTACTTAAGCAAAAAATTACTGCAATTTATGTGGGCTTCTTGAGCAAGTCACCTCATCTTACAAAGGAAGAGGCATCTCTTAAATATTACAAATTGCAGATTAAATAAATGGTAAATAAATAGAGAGATACAGCAGTAGGGAACATATTAAGTGCTTATTATTTGCCAGCCATTGTACTCATGATATGAATGTATCTTATATATTTGTATACATGCATGTATATATATATATATAGGCACATATATACACATAGATAGATACACACATACATACACATACACAGACACACACACACACACACACACAGAAACACACACACAAGTCCCCGACATCCCAAAGCTCACTTTAGAACTAAGTAAGTTTTGTAAGACAGCACGAAGTGGTGCTGAAAAGAGGGAGAAGGTAGAGGATGGCCGAAGCATAAACCTTTAGTTCTTTGGTGAAGATTCTGAGAAAGTGACATAATAGACTGATTTCCAGAGAAATAAGACAAAAGGCTAGCTATAAGAGGTAGTAGGAGGAGAAGTGCAGTCTTAGTTTTCATTTAGGTAGAAATGGTCAAAGAATGAGAGCATAGTAAGCTGAAACCAGGAAGTATAGTTGCCAGTCTTTGGTGGATGGGATTAGTTTTCTCAGAGCTCCAGTGAAATCATAGATCTTATTTTAAAAGCATGGCACAGTAGAAAGTTATTTCATTTGGAATAAGAGCAACTCAATTTAAATCTTTGCTCTACTCCCATGCTACTTTATTGATAAAATCAAGGTTTGGACTGTTATACACAAGTGCTCATCCACACCTAGATCTCTTTCACATCTTAGTCTTCAGCCTTCCATGTGAAGACCCTATTAGCACAATTAAATCTTAATCCATGACTCCAGTGAAATACATGAGCACATGCATGTACATATGTATGCATATATGTATGTATGTACATGTATATTTTAGGTCATCTTGTTGTAGATGGAGAATTTACTAGATTTCCTACATAAACTTTAGACTGAATACCTTATTCTGCATGTCAGGAATAATCATTAAAAGGTAAAACATGGACACACAGGCACAGACTAAATTCAAAATAGGAGAAGAAATGTTGATTTATTTGGCCATTGAGTGTTCCATCTATCACCTTTAGAGTCAGAAGACTTGCATTCAAATTCTAGTGCTGTTATTTTCTGCTTGGCATGACATATCCTTTCTGGGCTTGTGATACAAGCAAAGTGGAATCTTTTGCAACTTGTGTTTTAGTATAATCAAATACCTCTGATTGAATCTTGCCTTTATCAACCAAGAGTATTTGCTAGGAGTAAGTGCAGAAATAACAATTTCTTTAACTAGGAACAGTATATGTATTTCTATTGTTAATGAAATTAAAGATCTTTCCCACCCATTAATGGGCCTTTTCCTTCAGGGGAGTTTGATTAAGGAAGATGTGTAGGAAGACCCACACCTTTTGTTAAGGAGGCACTTGTTCTCAAAGGTTGGAATTCCCTCTGTATCTAAAAAAGGTATAAATATTCTGAGAGTGAAGTTTTATGTTAGGGCTTACTGGAAGTGTTTGTTTGGCCACATGAAGACTCTGGGAAGACACTAAGGAGCACACCAGCTTAGAAAACCCAGATGTTTTCTAACCCAGAAAACCCTTTCTAGTAACTATGGTCAGACAGTTGGACCTATCTATTGATGGGCAGAAAGAGAAAGCCATGTCTGCTGATCTTTGATTTCTCTGTATTTTCTTTGAAGTTCAGGGTGCTGACTCCCATGAGCTAGGTGAATCATATTTGTACTTGGTTAAAGGAATGATACATGTGCTTGATAAAGTGATGGGTAACTCCTCAAAAGATGCCTTTCCTTGTATGAATGCAGATATAAGAACTTGTATAGCAGGCCCCTCTGTGCATGTTGGATTACTTACAGATATAGGGCTTGAGTTTCCTGTAAAGTGTCTTCAAATTTTAAATCTCTTTTCTGAATTTTCCTGCTCCTTACTTTTACTGCTATTATTGCAGCTTAATCTCTCATCATCTTTTTTTTTTTACCTTCAATATTATAATAGTGCCTTATTTATTTCTGTGATTTCAGAACACTATGGGCAAGTCTTCAAAGAGATGGGAGTACCAGATCATCTTACTTGTCTCTTGAAGAATTTGAATGTAGGTCAAGAAACAACAGTTAAAACTGAATTTGGGACACCTGATGTTTTTGAGATTATGG
Organism: Bettongia penicillata ogilbyi; assembly: GCA_023548195.1. Lineage (NCBI taxonomy): Eukaryota > Metazoa > Chordata > Mammalia > Diprotodontia > Potoroidae > Bettongia > Bettongia penicillata. Next base: position 781,718 of record JAJHZJ010000001.1, on the reverse strand, counting down.
GCCTGGGATGGGGAAAAGTGTGAAAAGGCTGTACATTGTAACTTTACTTACTTAACTTATATTCAGAGCATATTATTTGAAATGCCAGGCTAGATGAATCAGAAGCTGAAATTAAGTGTGCTGTGAGAAAAATCAACAACAATCTCAGATATGCAGAGGACACTACTCTGAAGCATGTCAGATTTTATATTCCAAAGACCACTGCAGATTGTGATGGTAGCCATGAAATTAAAAAAAAAAAACAACAAAACAAAGCAACCAAACAAGCAAACGAAACATTTGCTCCTTAAGAGGAAAACTATGGGAAATATGATTAGCATACTAAATGATAGAGACATTATCTTGACAAAAAATGTCCATTTAATCAAAGCTATAGATTTCCCATTACTAATGTATGGTTGTGAAAGTTGAACTATGTGGAAAATTAAGCACTGCAAAAACAATATTTCCAAACTGTACTGCTGGAGAAAACTTTGGAGAATGCCTTCAACAACAAGATGAAATTAGTCAATACTTAAGGAAATTAATTCAGATAATTCAGTGGAAGGTAAAATATTGAAGCTGAAAGTCAATACTTTTCTTTTAAATTTTATTTGTTTTCTATGTTCTACAATCATTTCTACATAATTTATGTTTTTCCCCTCCTTCCCCTCTACTTCACCCTTCCTCCCTGAGATAGCATACAATTTTATATAAGAAATACATATACATTACTATTGAATACTTTATCACCTTAGTCATGCACAGAAGAATTAAAATGAATGGGAGAAGTCATAAAACAACCCAAAACATAATACAAAAGAAAGTGATCTGCTATGTTCTGCAATGCAATTCCATAGTTCTTTCTCTGGATGTGGAAATCATTTTGTCAGAAAAGAACATTGGGAATTTTTTAAGTCTTTGCATTGCAATGAAGTACTGAGTCTACCACAAAAAAACCCTCCAACACCATGGTTGTTGCTGTATACAGAGTTCTCCTGGTTCTGCTCCTTTCGCTCAGCATCAGTTCATATAAACTTTTCCATGCTTCTCCGAAGTCTCCCTGTTGATCATTTCTTATACCACAATAGTATTTCATTACATTCATATACCACAATTTATTTAACCACTCCCCAATTGATGGGCATCCCCTTGGTTTCCAGTTTTTGGCCACAACAAAGAGAGCTGCAATAAACACTTTTGTACATGTGGGACCCTTTCCAACTTTTATGATCTCTTGGGGATATAGTCCTAGAAGCAATATTGCTGGATCAAAGGGTGTACATTTTTATAGTCCTTTGGGCATAGTTTCAAATTGCTCTCAAGAATGGTTGGATCAGCTCACAGCTACACTAGCAATGAATTAGTGTTCCATCTCCCCCACATCTTCTCCAACATTTATCATCTTCCTGTTTTGTCATGTTAGCCCATCTGAAAGCTGTGATGTGGTATCTCAGAGTTGTTTTGATTTGCATCTCTCTAATAAATAGTGATTTGGAGCATTTTTTTATATGACTATAGATAGCTTGAATTTCTTCCTCTGAAAACTGCCTGTTCATATCCTTTGAACATTTGTCAGTTGGGGAATGACTTGTATTCTTATATATTTGACTCAGTTCTCTATATAGTTTAGAAATGAGGCCTTTATCAGAGACAACAGCTCCAAAAATTCTTTCCCAGTTTTCTGCTTGCCTCTCAATCTTGGTTGCATTTGGTTTGTTTGTGCTAAAACTTTTCAATTTAATGTAATCAAAATTATCTATTTTGTACTTCACAATTGCTTTCTATCTCTTGTTTAGTCAAAAATTCATCCCTTCTCCATAAATTTGATAAATGCACTATTTCTTTATCCACTAATTTGCATATAGTATCAATCTTTATACCTAGATCATATACCCATTTGAACTTTATTCTTCTATATGGTGTCCGGAATTGGTTTATGCCTAGTTTCTGCCACACAGTTATCCAGTTTTTCCAGCAATTTTATTCGAACAGTGAATTCTTATCCCAGAAGCTGAGGCCCTTGGGTTTATCAAACAGTAGATCACTATATACATTGACTGCTGTTCCTTGAGTACCTAACATATTCCACTGGTCTACTTTTCTGTTTTTTAGCCAGTGCCAAGTGGTTTTGATAATTGCAGATTTATAATACAATTTGAGATCTGGTAGAGCTAGGTCACTTTCCCAATCATTTCTTTTCATTACTTCCCTTGATATTCTGAACCTTTTGTTCTTCCAGATGAATTGTGATATTATTTTTTGTAGCTCCAGAAATTAGTTGTCTGATAGTATGATTTGTATGAAATTGAATATGTACACTAATTTCAGCAGAATTATCATTTTTATTACATTGGCTTGGCTTATTCATGTGCAAATGATGTTTTTCCATTTACTTAGACCTGACTTTATTTGTGCAAAAAGCATTTTGTAATTGTGTTCATATTGTCTCTGGATTTGTTTAGGAAGGTAGGCTCCCAAATATTTTAAAGTGCTACCCTAGTTTTAAATGGGATATCTCTCTCTCCCTCTTGGTGTTGTGCTTCATTAGTAATATGTAGAAATGAAAAAGATTTGTGTGGGTTTATTTTATAACCTGCAACTTTGCCTAAGTTCTTTATTGTTTTCAGGATTTTTTTTTCTTGAATCTTTGACATTCTCTATGTATATTATGATATCATCTGCAAAGAGTGATAACTTAGTTTCTTCTTTGCCTGTTCTAACTCCTTCCATTTGTTTTTCTTCTCTTATTGCTACAGCTAACATTTCTAGTAGCATACTGAGTAATAGTGGTGATAATGGACATCCTTGTTTCACTCCTGATCCTGTTGAAAATGTATCTAGCTTATCTGCATTGCATGTAATGATTGCTGAAGTTTTTAGATAGATACTGCTTAATATTTTATAGAAAGTTCCATTTATTCCAATGCTCTCCAGTGCTTTTAATAAGTGAGTGTTGCATTTTGTCAAAAGCTTTTTCTACATCTATTGAGATATTCATGTGGTTTTGTTAGTTTTGTTTTTGATATGTCCAATAATGCTAATAGTTTTCCTAATATTGAACCAGTCCCGCATTCTTGGTATAAATCCTACCTGATAGTAATGTATTATTCTCATATTACATTGCTCTATTCCTTTTGCTAAAATCTTATTTAAAACTTTTGTATCGATATTCATTAGAGAAATTGGTCTATAATTTTCTTTTTTCTGTTTTGACTCTTCCTGATTTAGGTATCAAAACCATATTTGTATCATAAAAAAAAAATTAGGGAGGACTTCTTCTTCCCCAATTTTCCCAAATATTCTATATACTATTTGAATTATTTCATCTTTAAATATTTGATACAATTCTCTTGTCAATCCATGTGGCCCTGGAGATTTTTCTTAGTTAGTTAATTAATGACTTGTTTAATTTTTCTCTGAAATGGGGTTATTTAAAAATTCAACTTTCTCTTCAGTTACTTTGGGCAACATATATATATATATATATATATATATATATATATATATATATATATATATATATTTTAAATAATCATCTATCCCATTAAGATTGTTGACTTTATGGGCGTAAAGTTGGGCAAAGTAATTTCTAATTATTGTTTTAATTTCCTTCTCATTGGAGATGAGTTCTGCTTTTTCATTTTTGATATTGGTAATTTGATTTTCTTCTTTCTTTTTTTTTTGTAATCTAATTTACCAAATGTTTTTCAATTGTATTGTTTTTTCCATAAAACGAACTCTTAGTTTTATTTATTAGTTCAATAGCTTTCTTAATCTCATTTTATTAATGTCTCCTTTGGTTTTTGATATTTCTCATTTGGTATTTACCTGGGGATTTTCAATTCACATATGTTTGACTGATTCTTGATGTCTCATAGGCTCATTAGCTTCTACTTGCCCAATTCTAATTTTTATCAGATTGTTTTCTTCAGTTAACTTGTGCATCTCCCTTTCCATCTATCCAATTATTCCTCTTAAGGAATTTTTTTCTTCAATTTGTTTTTGTGCTTCCTTTTCCATTTGTCCAGTTTTCATTTTTAAGGAGCTGTTCTCTTCGTTGAGTTCTTTTTTTTTTCATACTTTTAAAATCATTGTCCAATTTTTCTTCTATTTCTCTAATTTGGCTTTTAAAATCCTTCTTCAACTCTTCCAAGAGTACTCTTTGTGCTTGCGACCAGTTCCTTCTGAAGTTTCAGATGAGAGTACAGTCTCGGTGTTCACCTCTTTGGTATTCATGTTTTTGTCCTTGTCCCCATAAAAAGATTCTGTGATCTTTTCTTTCCTGCTTTGCTTCTTACTCACGATGATGAGGCTTGGTGTGTTGTGGCTTCTGGTTCTTTCAAGCTAGAAGGTAAAGAACCTGGTGCTGAGTGGGCTGGTATGAGAAAGCAAAGGCTAGGCTAAGTCCTTTTGTGTTTTCCTGGAATTGCCCTGGAGTTAGCTAAAGGAGGGGTAGTCTGGCCAGGGGAGGTCTCCTTAGCTGAGCTAGTGTAAATGTAAACTCAGCGGTTGGTGATGCTGACTGCCCTATTGTCTTTCCATTTCCTCTGGGGTGGTGAGGCACAACTTAGGGTCCTGGTGTTGGTGGTTGCGAGGCTCTACCATGCTGGGACTCTGGATCTCCTCCCAGTTCACTGAGGTGAGGTTGTCTGGGACAGCTCTAGTCCTTCCCTGTTCCCCTTCCATCACAGCAAAGGGGTATCCTCCTTAACGATTTTGCTAGCCTCACATGCTACAAGAATATTTGCCCCTTCTGCTGATCCCACTGATAAAGAATTTTTCTTGGGAAATATTTTATGGTTCTTTCAGGGTAATCAGGCAGAGGACAAGAGAGAATTTATTGATCACCCTACCATTTTGGCTCCCGGAAGTTCAAGTAGGTGACTTACAGACATTTAATCTGCAGGCTGATAGCCTCAGGAGCAGCTGCTGCAGATACCTGGGGCTCCATGGCTCTCACTTGTTCAATTCTGCTGGGCTCCCATATTGGGCTGTTATGCCTGAGATTTTGCAGTGCTGTGGCTGCCTCAGAATACCCTAGGGCTTCCTGCTCAGCCCTGCCACGTTTGAGACATGTTGCACTGTGTGTTGTGTTCTCTTCTATCTGCAGAATAGATCCTTTCTGTCAACTTTCCAGTCTGTTCTGGACTGTGAATCTGCCACAGTCTGTCTCCTATTAGATGTTGTCCCTCCAGAATTTGGGCAGATTCTCTTTTTAGAAGTAGCTGAAAGAATTTATTGAAGAGCTTAGGTGAGTTGTTGCTCTCACTCCACCATCTTGGCTCCATTCCAAAAGCTTAATACTTTGGCCATGTAATGAGACAATGGGATTCACTGCAAAAATTTCCTTCTGGTGGGAGAGATTGGAGGCAAAAGGAAAGGGAGATGACAAAGAATGAGATGGATGTGTCATGGAAGCAATGCATATGAACATGGACACATTTCAAAAAGTGAAGGACAGACAGGCCTGGTGTGTTCATGTCCATGGGGTGTTGAAGAGTTGAAAACAACTGAACAACTGAAAAATCCCAAAAAGGTTTCACTGATTTCAATTTGTCTGTTTCATTTCATTCTTCACACTCCTACTCAAGCAATATAATCAATGCTGAACCCATAATTCCCAGTTAAAACAAATCAATGAATCCCTACTGTTTGTTGAATAAAGAATAAGCTACACTTCCTAGTTTAGCTCCACACCATTTTCATTTCCTTCATATACATGACTATCCTGAGGCATCTTTGCTGATTGCAGAATCACTGTCTAGGAATTGTGTACCTTAAGAAACTACAAAGGCTACTCACTTCACATCTTACTCACTCTCTGGTTTCCTCTACCTCTATACTAACTCCCTTGCTGAAGTGGAGATAGATATCTTCTCTCCTCCTCCTTTCAAGTTTTCTATTGTTTTGTTTTCTCTTGTTAAAATGTAAGTTCCTTGAGAGTAAAGCCTGTCCTATTTTCTTATTTTTTGGACAGTTTATTAGTTAGGATTTAGACTCAATAGTTTCAATTAACAATACTTGTAACCCATGTATTTTTTTTTTTAAAGCAATCAAAGTTGAGTGACTTGTACAGGGTAACACAAGGAGCAAATTTCTGAGGTTGGATTTTAATCTCAGGTCTCTCTGACTCCAGGGTCAATGGTTTCTCCAATGGGCCACCCACCTCCTCCTCCTATAATCCGTATCTAAATCAACTACCAATCAATCTTATCTATCAATCTGTTATCTTGTCTATCTACCTCAGCTTGACTATGTATGTCTGCCTGTCTTTGTCTGTTCTCTCTCCCTTTCTCCTTCGTTCTCTATCTATCTATCTATCTATCTATCTATCTATCTGTCTGTCTCTCTGTCTGTCTATCTATGTGTCTATCTGTCTTCTGTCTGACTCTGTTTCTCTCTCTCACTGTCTCTCTCTCTCTCTCTCTCTCTCCCCTCTCTCTCTTTCTCTCTCTCTCTCTCTCTCTCTCTCTCTCTCTCTCTCTCTCTCTCTCTCTATATATATATATATATATATATATATATATATATATATATATATCACAGTTGCCTAACTTCTACCTTCTCTGACTAAACAAAATCATGTTACTATAAAAATTTTTAGTTTTATTTGAAATATGGCTCTTCATGCATTTGGTGTTTTATGCAAATTAGATTTTTAAAAATTTTTCACTGAACTTGTTCTATCATTTCTAGCGATTTTGCAAGTCTTAGAGAGGCTCAAGGAGATTCCCAAGCATAAATGCTTCTTAGTAAAGGAGATAATTTCATTAATTTATAGATGAAACCTGTTTTAAAAACCTACAGGTAAAACGGTCATTTCATAGGTGAATATAGTATGCTACAGGTTGTAAGTATTTCCTCTCAATATCATTACATAAATATCAATTTGATTCTCTCTCTCTCTCTCTCTCTCTCTCTCTCTCTCTCTCTCCTCTCTCTCTCTCTCTCTCTCCACATTGACATCTGTTTTCTCTTCTGTTCTTCCTCCCTTCCTTTCTCCCTTCCTTTCTTCCTTCCTTCCTCCCTTCCTTCCTTCCTTCCTTCTTTTCTTTCTTTCTTTCTTCCTTCCTTCCTTCCTTCCTTTCTTTCTTTCTTTCTTTCCTTCTTTCTTTCTTTCTTCCTTCCTTCATTCTTTCCTCTCTTTCTTTCTTTCTTTCTTTCTTTCTTTCTTTCTTTCTTCCTTCCTTTCTTTCTTTCTTTCTTTCTTTCTTTCTTTCTTTCTTTCTTTCTTTCTTTCTTTCTCTTCTTTCTTCTTCTTTCTTCTCTCTTCTTTCTTTCTTTCATTCTTTCTTTCTTTTCTTTCTTTCTTTCTTTCCTTTCTTCCTTTCTTTCTTTCTTTCTTTCACCACTGAATTCATTTGGTATAGCCAGTTTCCTATATGGAAACTCCCTTAACAAATGCAGATGGAAACACAATTCTTTGTGACATTCTATAGGGTGGTGTCATCCGGTTAGATATTTGGTGACTTTTCCATGGTCGTAGTCCCTAGTCCAAAAATATAGTTTGTATTATGGAGAAAATGAAAGATTTGTAGCCAGAACAATCTAGGAAGGAATCCTGATTTTGATAAATAATCAGGTATATGAAGGTCAGCAAGTCATCTGACTTCTTAATAAACAAGAAACTTTCTTAAGTTTACTTCTCCTGCCCCAATTTCTCTCCTGACTTCATTCTGACATCTATAATTGCCTTTTAAATATCTTGAACTGGATATCCAATAGACATCTTGAAGCTAATATATCCAAAACAGATCTTACTATCTTTCCCTCTACCTTCTCCTTCCCCCCTGCACCTTTCCTATATGTGTAAAGAATGCCTCAATACTTTAGGCATACAGCATAGTTGTATTCCTGGATTCTGTACTATCTTTTACCTCTTAGAACCAAAATATTTCCAAGGTTTATCAATTTCACCTTTGTAACATCTCTCTGCCAATGTTACTACCATTCTAGTGCCAGCTCTTATTGTCATTTCCCTTAATTATCACAATAGGATAGTTGTGGGTCTACCTGCCTGAAGTTGCTCCTCATTCTAATCCATCCTTCATTCAACCACCAAATTGATTTTTCTAAAATGCATGTACAACAGTCATCCCCATAGTCAATAAACTCTAGTCTCCAAGATCAAATACAAAATGATGTGTTTGGCTTTCAAATGGCAGCATACCCTAGCTCTTCCTACCTTTCAATCTGTTCATAACTTACCTCTCAAAATGTTTTCTTCAATCCAGTGGCACTTGCCTCTTGGTGATTTCACAAACAGGACAGTCCATACCTTTGTTCCAGTCAGTCTCTCTGGCTGTCCCTCATTCCTGAAAGTCTTTCCTTTCTCTGCTTCAACTTCTGGCCAACTTTAATTTTTTTAAGTCTTTACTAAAATTTAACTTTCAACAGTGAGCCTTCCCTAACTCCACTTAATTCCATTAATTCCACCTCACTAATATTTTCCTATTTTATTTTGTTTATAACTTGTTTTGTATATATTTGTTTCCATGCTACCTTTTGCATTAGATGATAAGATACTTAAGGATAGGGGTTATCTTTTGTCATTTTTTCAAAAAATTCCCAGACTTAAACAAGTACCTTAGAAGGAACTTGGTAAAGAAATGTTTCTTACATTGAATTGAATTAAATTTCTGATGAATTGCTAATCCACCTCCAGGAAGGGAGGGAATGTTCCTATGCTAATAAACTTAGAGGTCCAAATTCTTCCTCCTGCCTCCAAGAAGAAATGTTGTTTTGATGAATTGTCATTTGTATACATCTTAGTCTGTAATTATTTGTATGTGTGTGTATGTATGTATGTATGTATGTATATATGTGTAATTATGTTTGTGTTTATAGTGTTCATTGATACCATTTTTTAAGTCACAGTCATTTCTCAATGCATTATACCATATACAAACACACATTAAACTCTTATCAAATAAAAAAAAGCAAATCTGGTAAATCAATCAACCACATCAGATAATGTATGAGCAGACTTCTCATTTAGTGTGCTATCTTTCTAAATTTGAAAATACATTTCAAATTAAATTTTTATCCACTGGAGGATAGGACTACATCTTCTATCATATCTCTCTAATGGCTTGCCATAGTGTTTTGCACATATTAAGATTTAACAGACGTTTATTGGATTTTTAAACTGATTTCCTAAAAGCCTAGTTTTAATTAGTGAAATTATTGAATAAACTCCAAAGCTCTGTTATCATTAACTTTTTGTAAATGAATTTCATGTAATATATTCTACTGTAACTATATATATATGTGTATAACATACCTATATATGTATATATCTATGTGTGTATATATATATATATGCATAATTTTACATCAATTCACACATATGGGCTTATGTGTGTGTTTATGTATGACAATAAAATATTCACATATGTATGGAAGTATTATATGCACTCAAAATAATATATTTATACTCCTACCTTCTATTTCATTGATGTCAGGACCTATGAAATAGTTTCTTCTCTAAAAACAGATCACAATTTACCTACAATTTATAGTGTTGAAGAGGTGCCTGGCTAGGTGACTAGTCTAGGGTGACGCAGTCACTATGTGTGGAACTTGAACCCAAGTCTTCCTGATTATAATGATGACTCTATCAATAATATTATGCTGCCTTCCTTGGGCACTATAATATTATATAAACATGCTACTTATCAAAATAAGTGCCAATTATTTCAGATGATCTTCCACTCATCTATATCAATTTTGTTCCACATAACTATGAAAATTCTGATAGTGACCAGAGTTTCTATACTGTTCATGCTAATTGGTTCATAGCATATTTTAGTGAAATAGGTACATAATGTGTTTATGTTATAATTCAGAGATGCATAGTACCTAAGAATAAATCATGGAGCTCAAAGACTTAAAAGACTTAAAAGTTCAAGGACTTTATGTCTACTCTCTCTGTCTACACATGATGGAACAGTAAAAGAGATATATGGGGCGTAATTTTAATGCTTGAAGTCATTCCTTTGTTCTACATATGTTGAGCTAGAGTCCATGAGGAAAGTTAATTGTATTTTGTCTCTAGCTTTCTTATCTCTGCAGGGTTGATATTAGATATGGGGGTTTTATCATTCTTCATGTGTCTGATGACACTGCTGAAACTTCCAGAGAGATCAATCTACTTGCACTTTGCTATTGTGGTTGGCACTTAGGGCCATCTCAGTGACAGTGAACAAAATATTGCTAACAGAATGTTGCTCATTTCTTTGAATCATTCTCTTCTTGACAGTGGTAAATCTACAATTATTTTTTCTCTTTAGGACCACAGTAAAAAATGTGTATACATGTGTACATGTGTGTATGTCTGCACAAATAAATACCCAGTTTTACAGTGTGTGATACTGAGTCGTCTCGAGGCTTTTCCTCTATTTTATCTTAGCTGACTTTTTCAATCTAGTCAAAAGAGAGGGAAGTATTCATATGGTTAGTCTAGGTAAGGATGGCAAGTGTTGAGGGCTTTCACATCTTTCTCTGTCATCTCATCATACAAGATGATGAAAATGCTAGAATCTTCTTTTGTTCCAATTGCCATCATTAACTTTTTCTCAACTCCTGTTTCTTTCTCTTTTCAGTCTCACTCAAGTATCTGAACCAGTGGATGTCATGTGCAACTGTACATACACACTATTTTCACAAGTTACTTGAATGAAAACATAAGGTGTTGATAGAAATATACTAGTAGTCACCATATGTAAAAGGTAAAAAAAAAATGTATGTATATAAATATGCCCATAGGTCATGTAAATACATACACTGTGTGTTTAGTGTTCAGAATATGCATATTCAATATCTTGAAGACCAATAAAAATGTATTTGTTTCCTATTACTTTCAATTAAGTTAGTTAAGGGGTAATGGTATAATCACAATTATTGCTAAAATAGATTTAGATGAACTGGTTTGGATATTTCAGGAAGAAACATCATTATGTTGCTTCTTAAAAGCACCAAAGGAAAAGAACATATTCAGAGTCTATTTTTTGGAAACCATAATATGAATCTGCAGCACTGCTAGACAGTTACTGTCTGCCTTTACAAATGAAAATGGCACCTTGTCAAAGTGAAATGAATGATTGCATGTCACTCAGACACTATATCGCAACCACTTCCATTTTCTAGTCAGTAAGAGCTCTGGAGGCTGGTTAGTTTCTTACATTTTGAGATTCTTTTTTTTTTTTTCTTTTTTCAATTTGCCACTTTGAAAGGAATAGCAAAGTAAAGTAATGAAGTAAGACATGGGAATTATAGAAAAATGTTAATAATTAATTTGTTCATATTGAAATGTTGTCAAGACATAGAATGCATAAAGGGAAAACTCGTGATTCTATTATAATTGTTATAGAAATGTTCTTTGTAATTATTATGTACATAGACAGTCTGCTTATTGGTTATGCAATTCTGGTTGCCACTTAATTTTATTTTATTCTTCAATGATTCCTTTTCCCTGATTTGTTTTGTGCAAGTTATTTTTCAAAGACAAGTTTATAACCAAAAGTAACGTTTACCATATTTTTCTTCCTTTTTCTTCCTCTTTTCCATATAAACTTCATTCTCTCTCATTATCTATATCCTTTTGGCACAACATTTTTCAAAATTTCTTTCTATAATATATATGTATTTCAGATAACACATTTAGGTTCAAGTCAGACATTAGACCCTGAAGAAGTATTCTGTCCACTTATTTCTCTCTGTCCCCAATTCTTACATAAAAACAATGGAAATGGCAGTCAAATGATCACAATGACAATTATTGTGTCTGAGAGTACAGGGAAGGGAGGACATGGCAACTTCCTAGAGCTTACCAGTCTATAGTGGCTTTCCACTCAGCTATCTTTGCTGCAAAGTGTGTAAGTTTTAAATCAGTGGTAGAATAATAAAGTATGGGTTCTTAGTTTCTTATGTAGCCATTGTGTTAGAGGCCCTTATGTGGTTCAGAAAGCCTGGTATACTTTTAAGGACTTTTTACCTCTGGTTCATTGCCTGCACTGAAAAACTGGGACTCACAGTATAAGATACCACTGAATACGTTAATAACTTTCTTTACATTTACTTAATTCACACTGCACAAAGAAGAAAGTCAGGTAAATTCTACAAGCATATATTAAGACCCTCCTATGTGCCAGGCTTATTTGTCGTTCAAGAACTAGTTTCACTAAATTCATTGATGTTCGGTAGCTTCAATGGGTTCCTGGGAAGTTAGGTGGTGCAGTGGATAGAGGGCCAGGCCTGGAGACAGGACGACTAACCTTCCAGAGTTCAAATCTGGCCTAAGGTTTTAGGGTATGTTACCTTGACAAGTCAGTTAACCCTATTTGTCTCCATTTGTCATCTATGCTGGAGAAGGAAATGGCAAACCACTCCTGTATCTCTGCCAAGAAAACCCCAAATGGGATCACTGAAAAATGACTTAATAAATGTACCAGACTAAATGTTGAAGTACATTTAACAGTGCACCTATTAAGAGAACTCAAGAGAAAAAAATAGCATCAGCCGTTGTTCTAGTGATCTGTGGCAATTTAGTTAGCTATAAGAAATACTAGCACTCCAAGCTGGTATTGATTTTTAAAAATTCTTTACATAACTCTCCTTGTACATCTACATAGGGGGTAGAGACACCACACCCAATCTCACAACACTTACAGTTTTCTTCCCTTGTCATTGCCTCATTAAGCTCTCCGTTGCTCCCAGTGGGTGGCAAAGGTGCATTGGTACCACATCTCACCATTTCTCTAGATGCATTTCTCTGCAGGCATTGTTGTTCTTAAAATATCTGACAGGAGGTGACTTCTCAGGATTGTCACCCTTTATCCAGAAAAATTGCTTCTCTCTTGTGGACTCTTTTGGAAAGGGCCAATGCACACCTCTATTCTATCACTCCAGAAATCCGTCTAAAGTCTCTCCATGATAATATCAGTATCTCCTCAAAATACTAGTGGTGTCTTTTTTACCTGTCAAATAAAGTTTACTTTAGTCTGATATTTAAGTCCTGTTGTACTCTGACTCCAGCATTCTTTTCCAATGTTTTTTTCCACATCTTTAATATATAAATTCAGAACTTCCACTCAATTAATTTATTGATTGATTTAGAGTTGTAGTCTTAGTTTTTGTTTTCCATTCTGTGCATTTTCTCACAATATTGAACTCAAACTGAGCATTTTTAAAGGCCTGGGGATAAAGATGACTTTAACAGCTAATTATATATAGAGAGATACATGACAGATTTCATTAATAGTGGCTAATATCTCCCAAAATCCAAAGATATCAAGATTATTTGCTACTGCCACAAGTTTAATTTGTAATTTGTGTGCATGCGGAGACACAAAACTTACCCTTCCTTTCCAATGATGGGAAAAAATGCATATAGCCACAACATGACTATATGATGAAGCCCTGTTGATGTAGAATAGGGAAGGAAGAAGTCAGCTTTTCTACGGGTGGGTACTGAGCCAGAGTCTGTTTGGATAAGAAAACAAAACAAAAACAAAAAACAAAAAGAAAACAAAACAGAACACAACCCTTAAGTTAAATGAATAGTTGAAAGAAATAGGTAATAAACCATTATGAGCTAAAGAGTTAGATGTTACCCTAGAGTGTAGTCTAGTGTTTGGTAGGGGGCAAATATGCATACTAAGGTGAATATATATCTGATAACCCTTGGTTCATATCACTGAAAAAGATGAGGCTGTTGGACAGCAGTACTAACTGATATTTTAATAATTTATGTAAGAAATGTTGTAATCTACTTGGTTAGATCTATCTATCTATCTATCTATCTATCTATCTATCTATCTATCTATCTATCTATCTATCTATGTATCTACCTATCTATCTATCCATTTATCTATCTTTCTATGTATATATTGATATACCGTAAAAATGTATTGGCATTAGAGAATAGCTTCCTCCTTATTTTCTACCAAATCTAAAATGCCTAAAACAAGTACATTATGTTTCTAGGCAATATTATCATGAGTAAGTATGTTTGTGAGTCTACTGTACACACACACACACACAAACACACACATACATCTAATTTAAAAAAATTAACCCTACTTCAACTTTTAATTAAGATGATTACATATATTTTAGACCAATTGCTTTAAAGCAAGAAGGCAGTATAAACCTTCTAGGAAAATTTTTTTATAAAAGAGGTTAAGAAATATAAGACAATTTAGACATTTAAAAACTTACAATAAATAAGTGCAGTCGTTTTTTGATTACTAGGTACTATAATTCAATACAAGATCCTCTTGACGTTCTGAAGTCATAGGCTGAATTCATTGTTTCTTGTGTCTCTTCTTCTCCACGCTTTTAATATTCATTTAACATGACTGGGCACTATAACTCATTACTTTCACAAATACTGTGACTGGAAAAAAATAATTTTTACTACTAAAATGTTATAATACATTTTGTTTGATCAATCATCATAATCCTAAAGAGTTTGGTATATGATCAGTGAACAACAGCAGAGTTACAGCCCTCTTCCCTGGGTCAAAACAATATTTGCTGGAGGAAGAAGAATGATAGCTCATCACAAATGACTTTAGGAAAAAAAATCTGTACAGTAGAGGATAGTTCATCATACTAGGCTAACAATGAAATGTTTCCTTCTAAATATTCACCTGTCTTTTTCTAATTCAAAAATCCTAATACCATCAGAATATATGTATGTATATATGTGTGTATACACATATGTATCTATGAATGTATATGCCCACACATACTGTATGTATGTGTGCGTATGTATATACACATGTGTGTATACATATACATGTATGTATGTGTATATTTATATATCTGAGCACCCCTAAGTGTTTGGATAAAACTGAGTTTCCAAAACTAAGGGACTAAGAACCATACCAGAAATGAATCAATCAGGTGCTAGATACTTGTCCAAAGCATACTCTCTTAATCTCTCTTGACTATTTCTTCTTATGTTCAGTAAATTTTAATCATAGGATATCCTTACAAAACGAACTTTATTGAATTAAAACATCTAATCCTCATAGATATTTTTGTTATACTAGATTTATTCACATTTTTCTGATTACCTGGATGAATAGCTTAATTGTTCATTAAATTAATAAATGGGAAAATAATGTCAACATAAAGGTATTTTGTTATTCCCTGAACATGAATCTCAATATTAATAACTTAATACAGCAAATTATAACAATTATAACAAAAGATGTTTTTAAATCAGTATTTATTTCATGAGTCAAAATCCATAATTTATGTACAAATTTATCCATATAAAGAGACTGTCTCAGATATTTCATGTGTTCCGTGAATCCATCAGGTCCCTTCCCTAAAACATTTCTCAATTTTTTTCCATATTTGATAGATGTTTTTTATAATCAAATTAGGTCAAAATATTACCACGTAGTGACAGATTATCTAGTGATCACTGCAAGTAACTTGGTTGAATTTCTGATGACAACCATGTAGTCTATTATGGATATGGTGTTTACTTTTCTTAAGAAATCTGTAGCATGTGCAAAAGTGTATTCTACTCACATAGCCTTCACAAACCAAAGTAATCTCCATTTCACAATAGGATATGGTAGTAGCATATAAGTAGTTTACATAATGTGTATGTGTGAGTGTGTGTGTACAAAATAGAGACAGGCAAAGACAGACAGAGGCAAAGGCAAAGAAGACTTATGTATGTGAATTGATGTATTGCTACATACATAAACATATCTGTATAAAGTGAAAAATACTTTTTACAATGCATCAAAAATCAATTTTCATTAATTAGCTAGACTAATTTAAATTGAAATCAGCTGATTTGCAAAATATCTTTGATGAACATATCTTCTAATCTATGTGAGTACTTGTCCATTTCAATGCAGCAGCTCACAATCCGTTTGTTCCTGCATATCTGATAGGATTCTTGTCCACATCTTCTTTTAAATCTTACATTATCAACATGTAATTATATTTTTAGTATTCATCTTACCTTTAGTTTTAGGATATTTTTTAATGGAATTCTGATTGAAGCAGTTGGGGACAAGTGACTAGACTACTATTATTGTTTAAGTTTGTATGGACTATCACAAAGGTGGATACAATAACAGCTTTTTGTATTTGAATAAAGGTATTAGAATAACTACTCATAATCTATGTGTCACTGAAAAAATCTGAGCACAACTTTAGTTGCTGACATGATGACATGGATAAATCTCAGCTATTTCTATAGGATTTTTGAGTCTATATAGGTCTCTTTGTCTTAAAAATATTTTATTCATTATACTTTGAGATTACGAATATTTGATATAGATGATAGGATCAGAGATTTAGAGCAGAGAAGTTATTAGATACTATTGAGACCAAGTATGGCCCCATCAGTACACACATTGTATATGAAGAAACAGTCATTGAGAAGCTGAAGTGACTTTCTTAGAATCATGAAACTAATAAGTTTATTAAAAAATTTTGAATCAAGTTCATTCTGACTCCAAATTCTGTGCCCTACTCACTGAAAAATGTTATCGCTTTAGTATTCTTAAGTTTTGGTGGATGAATGTTACATTAGAGCAATTGTGGGCAGCAGTTTGTTCCCTAATAATGTTACAATTCGGGAAGTTTTGTTTTCTTGAATGTTCAGAGTTACCTTGAGATCTGTCCTTGCAGCATAAGAATTTGGTGTTTTGGTATCTCAAAAAAAAAATAACATCTTATATATTGATATGTCAAAATATATCAATTTCTGTGTGTGTGTGTGTCTGTCTATATAGCTAACTTAATGTCTATCTATTGATGCACCAATCATCTATTTAACAACTTAGGCTTTCCATTTTTATTTTTTTGCAATCTGGTTATTGTTTCTTAGTTTTGCATTGAAAACTAAGTCTGAGCTTCTTAAGGACAACCATGTATTTTCTTTCCATTATCTGTATCTGATTTTCCTTTATAAACACCTCTGTTTGCCTAAACAAATATATATGGCAGACATTTGTTAAATGTTTCTTTGTTGATATATATTTGATTGATTTCCTGAAATTGTCAACCATGAAACATAATTTTATTACAACCAGAGGTAAACAATTTTTGGTTACATTTAATAAATCTAATAATGTATACCTGTTACTTTTTATTACTGTGTTCTGAAGTCATGCCTATTTATTTCTGTAGATTTTTCACCCATCTATCATATGCTTCAAGAATGTTTATCAAACTTCTTCCTTCTTGTGCATTAGAAAATGAAAGTCTTCCGTTACTTGACTGAGAATTGATGGGCCCTCTACTTTGGGAATACTGTATAAAGTTTTCTTAAGATCTTTTCTGATTAGTCTACTTAATTTAGGCATGAAGAAGGCTATATCCATTTTACATTTGGACTAGAACTTGTCCCACTTATATTTCTGAAAGACCACATGAATATTACTGTTATGTGTCAGTTCGCTTTTTAAAATTGTACATATCTGAAAGCATACAAAACATATTACTACTTTTGCCACTTGCATAAAAAGCAAGAAAAAGTGAAAATATTATACCTTAGTTTATGCGCAAAGATAATTCCTCTCTCTGAAAGAGGATAACGGTATTTCATCTTAAGTCCAGTGGAATTTTCTTGGGTCATTGTATGGATCATATTTTTTATTGATCATTTCTTTTCAATTTCATAGTTTTTTCACAAATTTTGCATCATTACAGTATTGTTTTTTTCTGTAAACACTTGTTATTTCACTATGCATCAATACATGTAGCCATGTCTTTTGTCCCCCTGAAACTACACTCCACATTATTTCTTGCAGCACAATAGTACTCTATCACAATCATGCTACAGTTTGATTAGACATTCCCCATTTCATGAGCAATCCCTCAGTTCCCAATTTTTTGCCAGTAGAAAAAAGTGTTGCTATACGCATTTTTCTACATACATGTCCTTTTTTCTTTTTCATTTGTCTCTGTGGGGTACAAACTAACTGTGTTGTTGCAAGGTAGTAGAATATGTTTCATACAACTACAGTATTTTTTTAAAATAAAATTTTATAATCCTGGGGGCATAAGTCCAAATTGTTCTCTGCAATGATTGGACCAATTCACAATAGCACCAGCAGGTTATTTACATACCTATTTTACTCTGCACCCTCTTGCATTTGTCCTTTCTGATAGGTATGAGCTGATATCTCAGAGTTGTTTGAATTTATATTGCTCTAATTAGGTTTAAATTGTTTTATATGATTATATTGATCATTGATTTCTTCTACTGAAAACTACCTGTTCATATCACTTGATCATTTATCAATTGTTTTTTTAAATAAACTTGATGTCTTCATTGTATATTTGAGTAATAAAATCTTGGTCAGAGAAATAAGCAGTATTTCTTTTTATTTTACGTCATTGTCTATGGTACATTTTAGGAAAACATTCTAATTAAAAAACAAAAAAAAAACAACCAAAACTATTTTCTTCAGTGAGCTTTTGAACCTCCTTTTCCATTTGGCTAATTCTGTTTTATAAAAGATTCTTCTCTTCATTGGTTTCTTGAACCTCTTTTGCCAATTAAGTTACTCTATTATTAAAGGTGTTATTTTCTTCAGTATTTTTTTGGATTTTCTTTAGCAAGCTATTGACTCACTTTTCATGATTTTCTTGCATTACTCTGATTTCTCTTCCCTACTTTTCATCCACTGCTCACTTGATGGCCTGAGACCATTGCATATTTATTCTGGAGTTTTTGGATGCAGAAGTCTTGACTTTTAGGTCTTCCTCCTTTGGTTTACATTGCTCTTCCATATCTGAAAGGATGGAAGAAAATACCTGTTCACCAAGAAAATAGCCTACTGTGGTCTTATTTTTTCCCCTTTTTGGGCATTTTCCCAGCCACTTACTTGCCTTTTGCGTTGTTTATCAAAAGGGGAGTATACTCTGGGCACCTGTAAGTTCTCAGTTCTTCCTGGGTGGTACAATTAAAGGAGAGGAGTTTACTCCTCTCTTGGCCTGTGCTCTTGTCAGTGAGCAACTACAAGCATTCTTTTCTGCCCAGGATCTGCCAGTAAGGTTCTCTCTCCACCAGGCCAGCCAGAGCTCTTCCTCACCCCAGGCGTACCTCTCAGGGCTGAGACCCAGATCAGTCATGAGATTCCCCCAGGGGCATAAAGTGGAAGGTGTGCAGCAGCAAAGGACAAAACTTCTTTCCATTCTCATTCAGGTGAAAGAACTTTGTCACTGAATTTTGAAGCTGCCTTTGCATTTGTGGTTTAAGTAATCTAGGGAATATAGCTGCTGCCCAGGATTCCATGCCCTTGCCTGGTCAGGTCCTGTCTCTACAGTGGGGGCCCATGCTGGGCTGGGCTCAGGTCCATGTCAGTGCAATAGACCTTTCCTGTTGTCCTCCCAGGCTTCCTTGGGATGAAAATCTCTTTTAGTCTCTTGTTTTGTGGCTTCTGCTATTCTACTGCTTTATTAGAGTCATTTTTTCAGGTATTTTATTGCTTGCCAGGGGGACCTTCTACAGGTCAATCTTTCTACTCCTCCATCTTTTCTCTGGCCCCTGATTATTTTCTAAACAATGTCTATTTTTGGTTTTGCTTCATCTGAGTCCATGATTGTTCGCCCTTACCATTTAGTAAAACTGAAACATCAGAGAATCTACTCTAGTTTTTTTTTTTTAATTTTAACTTTGTGTGTCTGTTTTAGTTTCAAATGTATGTCTTGTAAACAACATACTGTAAAATTCTGGTTTCTAATCTATTTCACTATATGATTTCCTTTTTTTGAATGTACTCATCCCATTCACATTCCCAGTTATGATTACTAATTATGTAACACCTCCCATTGTATTTTCTTTCTTTTAAGTTATTCATGAACAATCAGGTTAAACATATTTCCATAACAGTCATGTTGGGAAAGAAACATCAGAACAAAAATGGAAAACGATAGGAGAGAAAGCAACAAAAAAGAGTGAAAATAGTATGCTCCTATAAGCATCTCATTGAAGAAAACAACTGAGCTGGAAAATAGGTCCAGGAGACATTAAAATTAAAATATCCAATTAAAATTATTGGATTACCTAAAGGCCATGATAAAAAAAAAGAGGCTAGAAATCATCCTTCAAGAAATTATCAAGGAGGAGCAGAGCCAAGATGGAAGAGCAACACCATGAACTTCCTAGTGAGCTCCTGCCAAGCCCCATAAAATACCTGCAAATAATGGCTCTAAAAATATTTTACAGCTGCAGAACTCACAGAATGAGTAGGTAAAGCAAATCTCTAGCCCTAGATATCCTGGAATGCTGCCAGGAAGTATCCATCATGCCATACTGGGAACTGAGAACAATCCAGTATGGGCCTTGAGTGCACAGAGGGACATGAGCAGGCCTTGGGGAGACTGAAATTCTCACAAATGTGTCAGATTCTGGACTTGATGGCACCAAAACTCTGAGGATAAATTGAAAGTTCAATGGGAAAAACCTGTGGAACCAGTGTAGGAGATTGGAGTTTTCAGGCTTCAGCCACAGGGTGGCAGAGGGGGAAAGGGGCAGAGTAACCCACAGCAGCAGCAGGGGCACCTGCAGGGACTCTTTCTGGTGCTCTAGGCCCACAGATTATGGGGGAATTTAGCAGCTGACAGTACACACCCCAGCCCCACTGGAAGCCGAGAACAATCTTGACAAAGAGCTCAAAAGTCTGGTGGGAAATGAGCAAAAACCAGAAAAACAATCAGGATATAGAATCTTACTTTGGTGACAAGGAAGCATGCAAACAGAAGAAAACAAAGCCAAAGTTCCTCCAACCAAAACCTGCAAAAACAATATGAATTGATCTCAGGCCAGGGAAGAGCTTACAAAGGATTTTGAAAGTTAAGTATGAAAAGTAGAACAAAATATGGGAAGAGAAATGAGAGTGATCCAAGAAAATCATGAAAAATGAGTCAAAAGCTTGCTAAAGGAGATCCAAAAAAGCTGAAGAAAATAACAACTTTAAAAATAGACTTACTCAAATGATAAAGAGATAAAAAAAAAGAAAGCCAGTGAGGAGGAGAATGTGATAAAAGCAATTCTGCAAGATAGAAAAAAGCAATTGGCAAGATAGAAAAGGACATTCAAAAACTCACTGAAGAAAATAATTCCTTAAATATTAGAATGAGGCAGATAGAAGCTAGTGACTTTATGAAAAATCAAGAAAATATAAAACAAAACCAGAGGAATGAATAAAATCGCAGACACTGTGAAATATCTCATTGGAAAAACAATTGATGTGAAAAATAGATCCTGGAGACAATTAAAAAATTATGGGTATACTTCAAAGTAATGATCAAAAAAAAAATGCCTAGGCATAATCTTTCAAGAAGTTATCAAGGAAAACTATCCAGATATTTGAGAACCAGGGGGCAAAATAAATATTGAAAGAAATCACCAATCACATTCTGAAAGAGATCTGAAAAGATAAACTCCTAAGAAACTGTAGACAAATTCCAGATTTTGCAGGTCCACGAAAAAATATTGCAAGTAGCTAGAAAGAAACAATTTGGGTATTGTGGAAATACAATCAGAATAACACAAGATCTAGCAGCTTCTACATTAAGGGATTGAAGGGCTTGGAATATGGTATTCCAGAGGTCAAAGGAACTAGGATTAAAACCAAGAATCACCTACTCAACAAAACTAAGTAGACTTCTTAAGGGGAAAAAATGGACATTCAGTGAAAAAGAGGACTTTCAAGCATTCTTGATGAACAGAACACAATTGAATAGAGAATTTGACTTTCAAACACAAGAATCAAGATAAACATGAAAAGGCAAGTAGGAAAGAAAAATTAAAAGGAATTTACTAAAGTTGAACTGCTTGCATTCCTACATGGAAAGATAATATTTGTAATCTTGAGACTTTTGTCAGTATTTGGGTCACTGGAGGGAATGTATACATACATACATGCATACATGCATATATATGTATATATATATATATATACATATACATATACATATACAGAAGAAAACAAAGTCAAACCTCCAACCAAAGCCTGCAAAAGCAACATGAATTGATTTCAGGCCAGGGAAGAGCTCAAAAAGGATTTTGAAAGTTAAGTAAGAAAAATAGAACAAACATATATATATATATATATATATATATATATATAGAGAGAGAGAGAGAGAGAGAGAGAGAGAGAGAAAGAAGGGGGGGCACCAGGTGAATTAAATAGGAAGGGAAGATATAGAAAAAATAAAATTAAGGGTGAGAGAGGAATATATGGAGAGGAGAAAGGGAAAAATTCAATGGGGCAAATTATTTCTCATAAAAGAGGCAAAAAAAAGCTTTTTCAATGAAAGGGAAAGAGTGAAGGTGGGAGGGAAGAGTGAAGCTTACTCGCATCACATTTGACTTAAGGAAGGAATAACATGCACACTCAGTTCCATATGAAAATATATCTTACACTACAGAAAAGTAGGAAAGAAGGGGATAAGTGGGGTTTGGGGTGATGATAGAAGGGAAGACAAATGGTGGAATGAAGTAATTAGATGTCAATCTTTTTGGGGAAGGATAAGGTCAAAACAGAGAATAGAATAGAAAGGGGACAGGATAAGATGGGGACAATATAGTCTCTCACAGCATGAATTTTATGGAAGTCTTTTGCATAACTACACATGTATAATCTAAATTGAATTTCTTGCCTTCTCAGTCAGGATGGGAGGGGAGGAAGGAACTCAAAAGTTTAAAAAAAATGTTAACAATTATTTTTATATGGAACTGGGAAATAATAAATACGGGTAATGGGATAGACAGATCAATCTTGTCCCACAAGAAAATAGAGGAGATAAGGATAAGGGAAGGGAAGGGTGCTATATAAAGGATGGCAGATTAGGGGAAAGGATAATCACGATGCATAATGTCTTAGATTTGTAGGAAGGGAGATATGGGAACAAAATTTGCAACTCAAAGTCTTCTGGAAGTGAATGTAGAGAACCAAAAATAAATCAATTTAAAAAAAAAAGAAAAAATAATCCTTTGACCACTTCTTAAAAAAAAAAAAAATTATCAAAGAATACTGCTTTGGTATTCTAGAACTAGATAGTCAAATAGAAATTTAAAAAATGCACCAATCACCTCCTGAAAGGCATTCCAAAATGTAAACAGCCTAGAATATTATGCCTAAATTCCATAATTCACAGGGTCAAGGAGTAAATATTGCAAATGGCCAGAAATAATCAATTAAATTATGAAGTCATGATCAGGATAATAAAAGATTTAGCATTTCTGTGTTAAAGGATCAGAGTGCTTGGTATGTAATATTTCAGACGGAAAAGGTGCTTGGATTACAACTAAGAATGACCTACCAAGAAAAACTGAGTACATATTTTTTTCAGAGTAAAACAAATGGATGTTGAATGAGACACAGCAATTTCAAGAATTCTTGGTCAAAACAGAGTAGAAGAGAAAATTTGGCTTTCAAAAACAAGACTCAAGAGAAACCTGAAAAGGAAAACAGACAAGGAAAATCATGTAGACTTAACAAGGTCAAACTATTTATGTTCCTACATAGAAAGTTGATATTTGCATCTCAGAATTTTCTCAGGTTTAGGGCAATTATGAATACCTATCTATTTGTTTAACTCTCTCCCTCTCTCTCTGTCTCTCTCTCTCTATATATATATATAATGTTTATATATATAATGTTTATATATGGATATATAATGTTTATATATATAATGTTTATATATGGATATATAATGTTTATACGTAGATATATATAGATAGATATAGATATGCATCTCTATGTGTGTGTGTGTGTGTGTGTGTGTACACACACTCAGAGGGGGAGGGTGGGCACAGGTATGAATTGAAAATGAAGGGATATCTAAAAAAATAAACCTAAGAAGTGAGAGAGGAAAGTACTGGCAAAAAGAGAAAGGAAGTGATAGAATAAGGTAAATCATCACACATAAAAGAGATAATTAAAAGCTGTTAGAATAATGAGGAAGAAGGAGGAAGGGAAGGAATGTGAATTACCCTTACTCTCTTCAGAATTGACTGAAAGAGGGAATAACAAATACACTCAATTAGACACAGAAATATGTTTGGCCCTACAGAATAGTTTTGCCCTACAGGAAAATAGGAGAGGAAGAAGATAAGAATCAGGGGTAGTGATAGAGGGGGGGACTGATTGGGGGATG
Source organism: Bettongia penicillata ogilbyi (assembly GCA_023548195.1). Lineage (NCBI taxonomy): Eukaryota > Metazoa > Chordata > Mammalia > Diprotodontia > Potoroidae > Bettongia > Bettongia penicillata. Next base: position 757,583 of record JAJHZJ010000001.1, on the reverse strand, counting down.
GGGTAGTCAGAAGCAAATCAGTTCTGAGGAGGGACAGGATAAAGAGAGAAAAGAACAAATGGGGGAATAGAGGGAAATATAACTAGCAATAGTAAATATGACAGAAATTTTGGTTCAAGTTTCTCTGATAAAGGCATTTGTCAAATATCTAGACAACTGAGTCAAACTGATGAAAAGGAGAACTATTTCCCAATTAGTAAATGATGAAAAAAATATGACTAATTTTCAGATGAAATAATCAAGGCTATCAATAGACATGAAAAAAATACTCTGTCTCACAAAATAAAAAGCAAAATGAAACAATACTGAGGTTCTACCTAATACCTATTAGATTGGTTAATAGGTTAGAAAAGATAAATGACAAATGTTGAAGGACACATGAAAAGAATTAGACGCTAATGCATTGTTGGTTGAATGTGAATTGTGAATTGATTCAATCACTCTCTAGAGCAATATGAAAATATGCCCAATGGACTACAAAATTTACCATGCATACCCTTTGACCTATCATTACCATTAGTTGGTTTTATTATCACAAAAGAGATAAAAATTAAAATTGAAAAGGATGTATATGTACAATAATATTTATGGCAACTTTTTTATGAGGTTAATGAATTATAAATTGGGGGGATGAACACTAATTAAGGATGGCTGAAAAAATCACAGTATGTGATTGGGATTGATCACTATTGTACTATAAGAAATGATGAGCAGGATGCTCTCAGAAAGACCTGGAAAAGCTTGAATGGGCTGATGCAAAATGACATGTACTCTGTACAAAGTAATAGCAATATTCTAAGATGATCAGCTGTGAATGATTCAGCTATTCTCAAATGCAGATTCAAATATACATTTTTTACTTAATTTTTCTTGAGTTTTTTTGTCTATGTTTTCTTTCACAGCCTGTCCATTATGAATGTTTTTCATGACTACAAATTTATAACCTACATTATATTGCTTGTCTTTTTGAGGAGTGGTTGGGGAGGGAAGAAGAGAGAGAATTTGGAACTCATAGCTTTAAAGATAAATGCTAAAATTGTTCTTACATGTACTAGGGAAAAATAAAATACTAAATCAATTGATTCAATGTGACCTCTGTATTGGTAGAGATTGAGGGCTTTTTCTTAACAAGTTCAAATGACATGTTGATGTCACTAGAGGCAGACAGCACAAGATGAAGTAGGTGTTTTATTTGTTATTTTGTAGTAATATATGAATGTTATTTAAGTTCATGAACTGATTAAGATGGATGTTGATGATGATGTAATGACCAGTGAAATATTCCCAAACTTATTGCTATTTTGAAGATATAAAATATTTGCAAAATTGAGCATATATTATGCCAGCAGACCACATAGTAACTCTTCTGGACTTGTTTTAAAATAATATATCAAATAGGGAGTTTATGCCATATTTGTTTTTCTTATTACATAAAATATCAACATTCTTCAGTTTGTTTGTAAAATCCAGATGAAAAATTTTGATTCTGGTCTACTCTACTTCTTTGATTTTTGCTATACTATGCTGGCACAGGGAGAATATTTGAATGAATCATATAAACATGACTTGAGAGAAAGTAAATATCTAAAAATTGGCAGAAGATTAATTTCTACATGCCTTTGGAGGACTTGAAATAATTATTATGGCATTTTTGGCACAAAACTACAAAGTGAATATTTTTATGTCTCAAACTTCATATTTTTACATAAATAACTATACCTTTAAAAAAACTTTAGAAAACAATAAAATTCTCTCTATATGTGCATGCATATATATGTGTATATATATATAGATGAATATCTAAAAGTACAAAGCCAATTAGTATGAAGTCTCATTTGTCTTATAACCTTCTTAAATCCACATTACGATCTTTGTAAATATGTTAATACTGTAACAAATTCTTAGTATTTATTTAATAACATTTTTCGAGAATTCCAAGTAGATGGGATTACTTTATTATTATTACATTTTTCAGGAGGCTGTTGCTTTCATATTTTCTTGAGAGAATGTTCCATATATGTTTTCATATTTATATGTGTTTATATGTACATGTATACATGTGTGTACATACATGCAAATATATGTATTTTCTGCGAGACATGTGTACAGATGTATCTCTTTATATGTATATATGTATGTGTATATATGTATATATGCATATACAGATACATATATATATATAGATGAAACTTTAAAATGAATTGTATAGGCAAAAAGTTATATATAATCTCATTTTTACTATCCTGCTCATGTGCATGTTAACTTTACCGAAGATTTGTTTAACTTCAAACACCAAAGACAGAACTCTGACTTAATGTTTAATGAAATTTAAGTTAAAGTATCTTTCCGGGTAATGATTTTTTTAACCACTTTCACAAGAATTAATGAGGAAAGTGTCTTGTATTTGGTATGTACAAAAATATGGAGGTATTACCCTGAAATTATATCTACTTTTGTCCTGCACAACAGTAAAAGTGGTAAAAGTGATGTCAGGGTATAAATATGATATATGACAACTCTAGACTTTGCTAAACCAATCCATTTAGTTACATGTTGCTTGGCTTCACTTGCAGTGTGTCATAAGCATTAACCAAACACTTCTTTCTCACACCCCTAAACCTTTTTCCACACCAGGGAGCTGTGAACCATTCTGCTGTAAACATCCAATGAATTTTTCATGAAGTTTCTGTAGAAAGAAACCATTAAGTACAAGAATGGGCAAGAAGTTAGTCTTGCTAATAAAAGATGGATTTTTTTGAGCACTTGTGGATAAAGTGAGTGTACTCTCTAAAGTTCTGGATCACTTGAAACAGCTTAATAAAGCAAAGGTTAGTACACATGACTTTATTTCATTAATAATGATAGTAAATTTAAAAGCAAAGTTTTTAAAAGACTAAGAATATATGATAAAAAGTTATGTGAAAATTTTCTGAACCTCTTTTTCCATTTGGCTAATTCTGCTTTTGAAAGCATTCTTCTCCTCATTGGCTTTTTGAACCTCTTTTTCCAATTGAGTGAGCCTATTTTTCAAGGTGTTCTTTTCTTCAGCATTTTTTTAGGTCTCCTTTGTCAAGGTATTGACCCGTTTTTCATGCTTTTCTTGCATCTCTCTCATTTCTCTTCCCAGTGTTTCCTCCACCTGTCTAACTTGATTTTCAAAATCCTTTTTGAGCTCTTCCAGGCCTGAGCCCACCAGACAGCCACCTCGGATGTCTGGGATACAGAGGCCCTGACCTCTATGTCTTTTCCTGATGGTAAGAATTGTTCCTCATCATCAGAAATGAAAGGTGGGAACATCTGTTCCCCAAGAAAGTAGCCTTCTATGGTCTTATTTTTCTTCCCTTTTCTGGCCATTTTCCCAGCCAGTTTCTTGACTTCTGAGAATCCTATCCACCCCCTCCTAGATCTGCCAAGCTAGTGCTTGGCGTCTGAGATTCAAATGCTGCTCCCCATCCTCAGGGCTTTCAGTGGCGGGCGCAGCTGCTATTCAATGTGAGCTTAAGTTCTGGTGCTCAGGTGGGGGCAGGGCTGCCTCCCAGGCTCAGTTCCCTCAGGGGGTTTATGCAGAGACCTTCCGTAATGGCCCTGAGCTCCTGTCTGCTCCAGGAGTGCCAGGCTTCCGATGCCTCTGCAGCTCCCTCTGCCGCTGCCTCCCGAGGGGGCCTAAGTCACAGAGACACCCCGCTCCCCTCTTGGCCAGCCCAGAAGTCTCTCTCACTGACCTGTAGCACCTGTGGATGGAGGGACCTTCATGGCCACTGGAGGTTCTGTCCCTGAAGCCTGCTCAGATCTGCTCCCCTTGGGCCGCCTGGCCAAGGCAGCACGGGGTGGGCTCCACTGGTGATGGGCCCCTGGGGACAGCTTTCCAGGGCTCTCTGGAATGGAAATCTCTTTTGCTGTGTTTCTGCGGGGGTTCCACTGCTCCAGAATTTGTGGGGAGTCCTTTTTACAGGAAATTTATGGGCTGTGGGTTCGGAACTAGCATACGTGAGTCTTTCTACTCTGCCATTTGAGCTCCTCCCCCTTGTGTGAAAATTTTCTTAGCAACTTTGAGAAATCAAACTATGAAGTTTTTCAATATTTCACAGACCAATCAGTACTATATATGGGCTGCTTGACACGTAAGTGATGTGATTCCTTAAAAAGAAGACTAAAATTAAGTTTAGATGACATGACATTACCTGTTACACTCTCCAATATCTTATATGCCTTAGGAATTCAGATGTGCTGCGCTCAGAGGGTTGTAAAACTGTGACCTGTGTCCTGTTCCTATCTGTCTAATCTCCTCCAACTACCCTAAAACTGGAAAAAGAATCATGAGTTGCTAATTCCTTCTTTCCATGTAGTAATGTAAACAGTTCCACTTTAATAAGTGTCTTATGATTTCCCTATCCTGTTTACATTTTCACCTTCTCTTGATTCTTGTATTTGAAAGTCAAATTTTCTTTTCAGCTCTGGTATTTTCATCAGGAATGCTTGAAATTGGGAGTCAAGATGGCAGAGTAAGAGCAACTGCTCACCTCAATTATGAGGCAAACCCTGTCAGATACCTCTAAAAAGAAAATGTGGAGGTGCAAAATCCAACAGGAGACAGATTGTGGAAGATCCACAGACTAGGACAGACTGGAAGGGTGACAGGAAGGATCTGTTCCACGGGAGTGAGCCCATAGCACACAGTGCAGTACTTTCAGCACAGCCTAGCAAGAAACCCCCAGGGGAAAAAAAAAAAAACAAAAACTTGCTATTCAATTTGGGCAAACTGTTTACCTCCCTATAAAGGAAGATGATACTTGTTAATCTTAAGAATTGTACATCTATTATGAAATATAACAAGGATATACATTGATAGAGGGAACGGGTATAAACTAAATGATGTGATGATAAAAGTGTGATTTAAGCATGTGAAGGCATTGTAGCAGGAGATATAAAAAGTAGGGAAGTAGAAAATGGTAAATTACATCACAGGAAGAAGTACAAAACTATATTATAGTAGAGGGAAAGAAGGGAGGGAGATGTGCATTGTTTGAGAGATACTCTCATCTGATTTGGTTCAAGGAGGGAATAAACTTAATTAAGCATGTAAATCTAATTAGTTTTATAGGCAGTAGAAGGGGAAGGGGAAGAAAGGGGAGGAGAAGCTAGACGAGAGGGAATAAGTAGTAAACAAGGGGAGTAAAAGGGAGGGGGGCTAAAAAAGGAAGGGATGACTACAGGAAGTGGAGGTCAAAAGTGAAAATTCTATTGAGGAGGGGAAGGCAGACAGGAGAACTAAAAGCACAAATGATGGGAAAGAGGATGGAGGGAAAGACACAGATTGTAATCATAACTGTGAATGTGAATGGAATGAACTCTCCCATAAATAGCAGAATGAATCAAAAGTCATAATTCAACAATATGTTGAATACAAGAAACACATTTGAAATAAGGGGATACACGCAGGGTAAAGGTATAAAGTTGGAATAGAATATATTGTGCTTCAGCTGATGTAAGAAAAACAGAGGTAATAATCCTAATGTCAGACAAAGCAAAAGCAGAAATAGATCTAATCAAAAGAGATAAGGAAGGAAATATACCCTGATGAAAGGCTACATAGGCAGTGAAGCAATATCATTACTAAACTTATATGCTCCAGGTAGTATAGCATCCAAATTCTTAGAGGAGAGGTTGGGGGAGTTTCAGGAAGAAATAGACAGAAAGCCTATGCTAGTATGGGACCTCAAACTCCCCCTCTATAAACTTGATAAATCTAACCTCAAAATGAACAAGAAAGAAGTTAAAGAGGCAAATAAATCTCTGGATAAAGGAGATATGATAGATCTCTGGAAAAATTTGAATGGGGATAGAAAGGAATATATCTTTTTCTTCAACTGTACATGGCACATATACAAAAATTGACCATGTTCCGGGACATAAAAACCTCACAATTCAGGGCAGAAAGGCATATTGTCAATGCACCCATCTCAGATCATAATAAAATAAAAATTATATGTAATAGAAAGCCATGGAAAGAGAAAAAATTAATTGGAAATTAAACAATCTAATCATAAAGAAGGAGTGAGTTAAACAACAAATCACAGAAACAATCAACAACTTCATTCAAGAGAATGACAATAATGAGATAATCTACCAAATCTTATGGGATACTGCAAAAGTAGTTCTTTAGGAAAGTTTTATATCTTTCAATGCCTACATGAATAAAATAGAAAAAGAGGAGATCAATGACTTGGGCATGCAGTTGAAAAATTAGTAAAAGAACAAATTGAAAATCCCCAAAGTAATACCAAATTAGAAATAGTCATAAATAAAGGAGAGATTAATAAAATTGAAATTAAGAAAACTAGTGAAATAATGAATAAAAGTAATAGTTTAATGAAAAAGCTTATAAAATTGATAAACATTTCGTCAATTTGAATAGAAGAAAGAAGAAAACCAAATTACCAATATCAGAAATGAAAGGAGTGACCTCACCTCCAGTGAAGAGGAAATTAAAACAATAATTAGAAGTTGCTTTGCCCAACTTTATTTTATTTTTGTAATTCCTTTTTTAGTATTTATTTATTTGTTTGTTTGTTTGTTTATTTATTTATTTTATTTAGTCTTTCATTTCCACCAAGTTTTGAGTTCCAGTTTTTATCCCCATCTCACACTTCCCGCACCACCTTATACCTTTCATTCTGATTACCCCTTCCCTCAATGTACCCTCCCTTCTATCAACCCCCACCTTTCCATTATCCCCATTTTCTCTCTTTTCTTGTAGGCCAAGATAAATTTCAATTCCCCATTAACTATGTTTCTTATTTCCCAGTTACATGCAATAATAATCCTCAAAATTCATTTTCAATACTTTGAATTCTAACTTCTCTCCCTCCATCCCTCCATATCCATCCCTACTGAGAAGGGAAGCAATTCAATACAGCCTATATATATGTGTGTCTTTTTATGAAAGATTTCCATAATAATCATATTATGTAATACTAACTATATTGCCCTCTAGCCTATGCTATCTTCCTTTTTGTTATTCTCTCATTTGACCTTATTCCTCCCCAAAAGTTTTACTTCTAGTTACTCCTTTCTCCCTTGCCCTCCCTTCTATAATACCCCTCACTCCACTTGCTGTCTCCTCCACTACTTTCCTGTAGTGTAAGGTAGATTTTCATACCAAATTTAGTGAGCATGTTATTTCCTCCTTAAGCTATATGTGAAGAGAGTAAGCTTCACTTTAACCTTCTCACATTCTGCCTTTTCTCCTCCTTTGAACAAGATTTTTTCTTATCTCCTTCATGAGTTATAACTTGCCCCATTTCATTTCTCCCTTTCTCTTCCCAGTACATTTCTACCTCACCCCTTAATTTTTATCTTATTTTTTATGGATATCATCTCTTCTGATTTAATTCAACTTGTACTCTGTGTGTGTGTGTGTGTGTGTGTGTGTGTGTGTGTAATCCCACCACCTAGCAATAAATGGAATACATGAACTTTTTAAGGGGAGATACTGTATTATTATTAATATCCCCCAAACCTAAAACAATTCCTCTCATATAGTATGTTCTTGTGAGCAAAACATGTTTTACAAGTATAGACTTATTGTTCCTCTCTAGTAGAGTGTATGCAGGGAGATATTTTATAAAAGCTTATTTTTTAAGTTGTTATCAGGGTTTCCCATTTTATCTTTCATTATGCTTTCTTACACCAGCTTTTAGGTTGCATACTTGGTTTTAAAGGGTCTCTATTTAGAAGGAAAGTAAATTCAAGATAGTTAACAAATATGTCACTTTTGCAAAGCATGTTTGTCTGGATATAACAATGAAGACTTTTTTTGTGTATGTACTAAAGTTAAAGCACTGAAACTTTTTTTTTCCTTTTGCTTTATGCCACAGAATTCAAGATTTTAAAGGAAAATGATGAGAACTTATTTGACACTCCAACTGCTTGATGCCATCTAGTCAGAGAAGATCAACCTTACTCTCCCAAATCCATAGAGTATCAGGATCTCTGTAATACTTCAATTAAGAATGAAGAATTGATACTAAAGAAACCAATTTCATACTGTGAAATTGGAGAGAGAGAGGGGGGGGGAGACTCCCTAAAGAGAGGTAGTCACAAGAAAAAAATAAGATATAAAAATAAAACTAATAATGAAGAAAATCAATGACAATTTTTGAGCTAAGGTGATGAAATAGTAGATTCAATTGACAGCAGGCAGGAAAAAACAATAGAAAATGCTGCAGTTTTAAATTTTATAACTAAAACAAGTGTAGAGAACAGCATTAGAAGGACATTTGTAATTTTTCAGAGGTGACAACCAGCTTAGAGGAACAAACTTGCAGCATAGTGGTGTACAACTTAAAATAGAATCTTCTTCACGGACACTGAAATCAGTTCTGGATGTGAGATTTTAAAACTGCTGTGAATCAACTAAAATGTAGGTTCATAGACCTTTGTCATTAATAATTCAGAAGATTCCATTCAATACATTTTCAAGTGCCTAATTGTTTAAAAGGAAAGACGCAGACTAAATGAAGGATATTGGTGGTAGTGGGAAATAAACTGAATTATAACCATTGCAGTTCAGATCATAGAAATTCCCTTTAGTGATTCCATGATAATTTTTCATGGCGACCACAACACTTGATTGAAGAGGTCAATGAAGATACCCTAAAAAGAAGAATATTATAGTCTGTTTGAACAATTCTCTAACTGAAGTCTTCTGCTACTATAGACTTGTAATTGATTTCTGTACTGTCATGCTATATACATAGTAATTAGAATAATCTGCAGCTATGTTGTTTTTTAATCATGCTATTATCTACTTTAGGAACATACAGGGGTTCCAATTGCCTATAATTCAAATTAAACTACTAAACCTATCTCATGAAGACTATATGAGATAAAAATTAATGAAGGATCAGAATATATATTAGCTTCTCAAATTATGACTTGACATGGTAGAACTGATTCATAGGATCATGGTTTCATACGGTTAGAGATGGAAAAAAAATTCTTGGAGTCATTTCACAGTAGAGGCAACAAAGACCCTAACAATTTAAACAGTTTTCCCATGAAGTGACTGAGTTAGAACTTAACCTTGTTCCTCTGATTTTTTTTCTAACAGCACTATGCAAACTCATTTATAAGGCATCTCAGATAGCTTTGGAAACTAGGCCATCATTGAAGCTATAGATACAGATGTAAAAGTGAAAACTATAAATGAATAGTGTAATTGAGTATTGAGAGTAATAATTGACATATGTATATTCTGATCATTGATTGATTTTTTTTTTCCCCAAAAATCTTACAACCAGATACCTCGGGGAAAATTGGGTTTTCTTCACAAATTCAATAATTTTTTGACAACAAGCCAACATTTTACAGTTTCATAAGTGACAAAAATAGTGTATTGAAATGAATGAAATTTAAGAACTTCATAACTATAGTTATGAATCTATGAAAATAAAATCACATTTAAAAACAGACTGCCTTGCTTATTGTTACAGGAAAACTAGAAAAATAACATGTTATGTAATTGAATAAATATCTCTATAATGGGTGCTATTTCATGAATCAAACATTGATAAATCATGATTTATAAAGGAGAATAATGATAGCAATATTTTTTTTCAGATAATTGATTAAAATTATCTAATTATATTAGACTAAGATTAAATGGATCCATGTGAAATTAACATTCCATAATCATATTTTGTCCATTTCCTTAAGTGATGCACCTAAAAAGATTCATAAGGATGGTTTAATGTTAATGGGATTTAAGATCTTCTTCACTCATTAATAGTCTTTGCATGGAACCCATTTAGGGAAGCTTCCTTGGGGGAGGCTTGCTTGTAGGAAGACTTTCACACCTTTTTTAAATTTCTAATTAGGCACTAAGTCACAAGGATTGTGATGCCTTCTGGTTCTGAGAAGGGTATATATAATCTAAGATGAGGTTTTGCTTGGGCTCTTACTTATGAAAAAAACCTTGTGATTTCCTGGTCAAGACTCTGAGTGGCTGTATGTTCAGAACCCTGACAGCTACGATGTAAAGGCTCACTCCATCCAGTGATGTATATAGAGTGTATAGAAATATTGCTTCGATTCAGGTCTTTCTGTTGGTCTTTATTTCTCTACTTATATTTTCTCTGAAGGTCAGGCAGGGTGCTGACTTCTCCATTGAACTAGTGAATGCAATTAAAAAAAGGTTGTTGATCCCTTAAACAGCTATCTTTTCTAGTAAAGCAGATGTAAGAACCTGTGCTAGCAGCCATTCTGGGTGCTTGCTGTTACAGGTTGTAGCAATGTACAAGTTTTCCTCAGAAATTTTTGAAGTAAATCTAGTTGAATTCTAAGGTAGTATTATGCTTTTTGACAATTTTGGAATTTTACAGTACATTTAAGTTATGTAATTTTATGTAATTTTCATTTTCAGTAGTCACTTAAGTTAGAAGGTATTGAATATTACTCAATATATATTATGTTAAATATATAGATAGATTTGATTGCACAATAGTCACGGGGGACAGAAGGGCTTTCTACAATAGGTGGATGATTTCCTGCTATTTCAATGTGAGTTTGATATGAAGCTCCCATGAATTGTGAGACTCTTAATGTCTTTGTCCATTTTCCAAAAGTTATATATAATTTCTATTGCTCATTTTCAGCAGGAAATTGTCTGCTATTTCTGATAACTTGAGATGCTCTATTTCTTGCATTTCTTTGTATTTTGTGTAGAACAGGAGCTGATTCTCAGCCTCTAGTTCTCTATTGTTATACTGATTGCAAAACTGGTCCTCTAAGTATCTTTTATATCCTCAGATTTCTATTTCTAGCCAGTGGTTGCTATTTCTATATTGGGTAAGAACTTCTCTATGTCTTGATTTTTCCCCCTGAGAAAGGGAAGAAATGCTACCTACCCTACAGGAAGTTACAGCACTGTAGATATTTGCTGTATTCTTCACTACTGGGTTTATACTTTTCTCAAAGAATTATATTTGATCTTTTAGGAATATCACTAGGTCACCCAAACCAAGGATATAATTTTTAATGCTTCTGAGAATAGTAGTTTACTAAAACACCAAAAATTAATTTCTGTTCTTTCAGTTGTTTTAGGTTTTGACATCATACAGACTTTATTGGTAGAAAGAAATTTGGAGATGTTGTGAAATGTGGCATTATTCTTGGATGCTATAGTAGCTTTGCCATTGTGGGATTTTAAATCTCTCTTCAATAATTTCAGTCTTCTTTTGATTATTCAATAAATCATTTCCCACAAAGACACTCTTCAGTAATATTATTCTCTCTTTCATGCTTACCGTTTCATGCTAACAGACTTAATGTATGTAGCATTCCAACTATTGTCTTCGTGACTTGATTCAACCAGTTCCCCAATTCCTGGAAAGCACATCCTTTCCCCTTTCTGCTTCATAGTATCTCTTCTTTCCTTTGAAGACATAGTAGATGCAACAAGTTTATAGATAAGGTCTAACCTGTTTCACACATTTATTAGCAACTTTGCCATCTTGTTACATTATATTCATCCAGTAGAATGGTAAAATCTCAGTTCAGTTCCATTGTAAAATATAAGATCCTTGAGGGCCCAGAATAGTTTTTTTTTCCTATTCTTGTGAAAAAATACTAATATCTAGCTTTTTATAGTATTTCTTTTTATTTGTTTTATAAAGTACCCTATCACATCTCATGAGATGCTCACAAAAACATTTCATGCAAGTTAGAGTGTCATCTCCAATTCATTTTACCTTTTATTTCCCACAGTTGGAAGTATTTTTAATATTTTATTTTAATTAACTATTTTAAGTAATAGAAGTTTTTAACATTTCATAAGATTTTGAGTTCCAATTGTTTTTTTTCTCCCTCTTTCCGTTCTCCCTACCCAAGATGGGAAATAATTTGATGTGGGCTATATATGTATAATCATATTATACTCATTTCCAATATAGTCATGTTGTGAAAGAAGAATCAGAACAAAAGAGAAAAAACATAATAAAGAAAAAACAAAAGGAAAACAAAGGTAAAAATACTATGCTTTGATTGGTATTCATACTCCTTAGGCCATTCTCTGGATGTGGATAGCATTTTCCATCTTGAATCTTTGAAATTGTCTTTGATCATTGCATTGCTGAAAAATGCTAAGTCTATCATAGTTAATTACCATACAATGTTGCTGTTATTGTTGCTGTTATTGGAGATGTTGTATCTTTGTTCTGCTCACTTCACTCAGGATCAGTTCATGTAATTTTTTTCATGTTTCTCTGAAGTCTACCTCCTCATCATTACTTATAACACTATAGTATTCCATTACATTCATAAACCACACTTGTTCAGGCATTTCCTAATTAAAGGGCATCCCCTCAATTTCCAATTCTTTGCCACAACAAAAAGAGCAGCTATAAATATGTTTTGTACATGTGCGTCATTTTCCCGTTTTTATAATCTCTTGGGAATATAGACTTAATAGTGCTATTGCTGGATCAAAGGGCATGCCCAATTTTGTTGCCCTTTGGAAAGAATTCCAAATTGCTCTCTAGAATGTTTGGATCAGGCTACAACTCCACCAAAAATGCATTGGTGTTCCAATTTCCTCACATTTCCAACATTGCTCATTTCCTTCTTCTAACTTAATAGTCATTCTGAAAGATGTGCCATGGCACCTCAGAGTTACTTCACTCTGTGTTCTCTAATCAATATTGATGTAGAGAATTTTTTTTTCATATTACTATAGATAACTTTAGTTTCTTCACCTGGAAACTGCCTTTTCATAATCTTTGACAATTTGTCAATTGGGAAATGACTTGTATTCTTATAAATTTGATTCAGTTCTCTATACATTTTAGAAGTGAGGCATTTTTTAGTTGATTATGTACTAGGGCATGAAAACCTCACAATTCAGTGCAGAAAGGCAGAAAGAATTAATGCATTCTTCTCAGATCATAATGCAATAAAGATTATATGTAATAGAAGTCCATGGAAAGATAGACCAAAATTGTGTAATCTAATCTTAAAAAATGAGTGGATTGAACAACAAATCATAGAAACAACCATAAACTTCATTCAAGAGAATGACAATAATGAGACAACCTACCAAATCTTATGGGATACTACAAAAGCAGTTCCTAGGGGAAATTTTATATCTTTGAATGCCTATGTGAATAAAATAGAGAAAAAGGAGATCAATGCATTAAGCTTTCTGAGTTCCTTCTAATCTTGGTTGAATTACATTTCCCTCTGTAAAAATGTTTTGAATTAAATATAATCAAAACTACCCATAATGCTTTTCATAATCTTCTCTATCTCTTATTTAGTCATCAACTCCCCCCTTCTCCATAGATGTGACAGGAAACCTATTCATCAGTCTCCTATTTCGCCTATGATATTACCCTTTATGTTTAAATTATGTACCAATTTTGATTTTTTTATTGGAATGCTGTGTAAGATATTATGTCTAGTTTCTGCCATTTTATTTTCCAATTTTCCCATAAGTTTTGTCACATTATGAGTTCTCATCGGAGGTGGAGTCTTTGGTCTTTTCAAAAAATAGATTCCTATTGTTGTGGACCACTATGTCTTGTGTTTGTATCCTATTGCACTGGTTGACCACATTATTTCTTAGTCACTATCAAATAGTTTTGATGATTTCCACTTGATAATATAGTTTTAGACTTCATATGGCTAGGACACTGTCATTTGCCTTTTTTCTCTACTAATTTCCTTGATATTCTTGACCTTTTATACTTCCAGATACATATTATTTTTTCTAGCTCTATAAAATAATTTTTGATAATTTTATAGATGACACTGAATGAGTGAATTAAAGTAGAATTGTCATTTTCATTATATTATCTCAGCCCTACCCATGCACAAATGATATTTTTCAATTATTTAGGTGTGACTTTATTTTTATGAAAAGTATTTTATAACTGCATTCACATAGTTTCTGGGTTTCTCTTGTCAATTAGACTCTCAAACATTTTATACTGTCTATACTTGTGTTAAATAGAATTTCTCTTTCTGTCTCTTGCTGCTGGACATTGTTCGTAACATACAGAAATGCTGATGACTTATTTGAGTTTATTTTTCATCCAGCAACTTTGCTAATGTTGTCAATTATTTGAAGTAGATTTTCTTAGTTGATTCTCTAGAATTCTCTATGTGGATCATCCTATCATCTGCAACAAGTGATAGTTTTGTTTCCTCATTGCCTATTATAATTCCTTCAATATATTTTTAATTCTCTTCTTGAAAAAGCTAAAATTTCATGCATAATATTAAGTTATAGAAATTATTTTATTGGGCAAGTTTCTTTCTCATTCCCATTACAAATTCTGCTTGTTGATGGTTTTAGATAGATATTATTTATCATTTTGAGGAAAATCACATTTATTTCTGAACTATCTGGTGTTTTAATGGGTATAAATGTTGTATTCTATCAAAAACCTTTTCTCTATCCATTGAGATAATCATGATTTCCTTCAGTTTTTTATTTATATGGTAATTAGGCTGATAATTTTCTTAATACAGAACTTGCTGTGCATTTATGGTAAAAATTCCATCTGCCATTGTATATTGTCCTGTATAGTAAAGTGCTATAACCTATTTGCTAATATTTTAATTAATAGTTTTGCATCAATATTCATTAGGGAAATAATGTATGCTTTTTCTTCTCAATTTTGGCTCTTCATGGTTTAGATATTAGTACCATATTTTTTATTCTTTGATTTTGTTTGACTGATTCTTTATATATCATAATGTCATTAGTTTTCATCTGTCCAATTCTAACATTTATGGAATCCATTCTTCAGCTAGCTTTTAAAAAAAATGTCATTTTCCATTTGTCAAATTCTACTTTTTAATGAATTTTATTCTTCACTCAGTGTTTGTCCTTCCTTTTCCAAGATGTTGACACTCTTTTACACTTTTCATTTATTTCCCTGATTTTTATTCTTCTCCCTTATTTGACTTTTAAAATCCTTTTTGATCTCTACAAAGAAAGCTTTTATGCTTTGAGATCAATTGATTCTCCCATTTCAAGTTTTGCTGTAGGCATTACTTAATTATTGTTTTTTTTTTCTGAGTTTGTGCTTTGGTCTTCCCTGTCCCTATTGTAGGACTCTGTCACCATAGTACTATTTTGTTTCTCACTCATTTTTTTGGCCTATTTCATTACTTTTAATTACTTTTGTTACTTTTAAGCTAGTACAGAGGCACAGGGATAATGTGCCAACCTTCTTTTGCTTGGTTCCAGGGCCCTGGTCAATGACTTTTTGTGGTGGGAACCCAGGTGCTAATAGTTTGCTCTCTGTGGTGGCATGGTCCAGCATTGTTGCTCCTGTTGTTGTCTGGTTTCCAGGGCTGGCAATTTGTCATTTGCACTGGTGCTAGAGATCTCACAGTTGGTCTGCAGTGCCACATGCCTGCTGAGCTAGGACCAAGTGGCCTTGATTGCTGATCTGTTCTGTGGCTAAGATCCTCCTGCTTATTCATCTGAACACAATCTGCACTGGACTGTGCTCCTGTTTTACTCAAGTTAGACCATTGCTGAAGTTCTAAACTATTTTAATCTGTTAAATTGTTGCACTCCTTATTTTTGTATGTTTTATTGCTCCAGAATTTGTTTAAAGGATTGATTTAATATTGTTTCTGAGGGAAAAAAAGAGAGAACTCATGCAACTTCATATCTTCTCTCCAATATCTTGGCTCTGCCCCTTATCTCCATTTTACAGATAAAGTAACTGAAGCTTAGAAAGATTAAGCAATGCCATGGTTCTGTTCTTCCAAAACTGGTTATCTAATACACGGTCCTCTATGGGAATATTCATGACTACATTATCAAAAAAATAGAGTGTAACAAATGATGGGTCTGGATCTCTGGAAATAGTTGTTAACCAAGATATGTTGCAGTATTTTCTGATTTAACAGTAAGGAGGCAAAAAAAGAAAGCACCCTTGGGGGGGGGCAGCGGAGGGTAGTAGGGAGGTAGAAATGCTAGTAGAATATCAGCCTGGAAAGAATGTTGATAAATTTACCTTATGTAATCCATGTCAAATTATAAACATTGTAGGCTAGACTTTGAGCCTTCATCAAGTCTTATTTTCTATTTCTTGTGTCTGTCACCAGAGAGATATGTGATGCTTAGCAATTCATAAACAGAGCTATAGATCACTATTTAATCTGGCTGTGATGAAAGATAATACAAATATCCCAGTTTCTAAACATTGATTGAATGCCCTTTCTTACCCTACAGAAACAGAGTCATGATCACTAATGAGAAAAGAAAGAAATAAGCAAGCCCAGTAGTCTTTTGCAGTCAATACTTTTTGAGGCTAAGAATCCGAGGACGAAGGGAGTCTGCTGGAAAACACTGAAAGATGAACAATCCACAGTCACAGAATGCTAAAACATTTTCTTCTTCTTTTAAAGATATTTGTTTCAAATTTTTATGTTTTTTAGATAAATCTCATTAGGTTCCTTCTTTAAATAATTATGACCAGTTATAGGGAAAAATAATTATATATTCATTTAGATATAGATTTTTTTAATGCTATTGCATGCTTGATATATGAAGGATGATGACACTGAATGTATTATGGCATTTGAAAAGTTGTGGCATAGTAATGTAGAGTCCTTGGTATGTTCCACAGAGACATGTTTCCAATAGGCTATGTTCCATAGATAAAGGTCTATTGTCAGCTGAAAGTGATTGCTGCAAAGCTGAAGGAAACCTTAGGAGACTTCATTTCAAATGTCAAATGGGATTATGTAGGCAAGTGTTGATCATGTATGATTGAAGGTTCGGTAGAGTCATTTGTGACAGTGGAAACTGATTAATAAATAAGAAATGTGAGTATCTTTCTTGACAAGTTAGCACTAAGTGTATCTCCTTGAAATTAACAAACATAAAGAGTTGATATGAGTTTGGATCTTAATTAAAAGCAGTGGTATTCTCAATTATTTGTACAAATAATAAAAAAAAAGCTGTGACATTTATGTAAAATATGTTGAAAACATACCCAAAAGGCAATATCAGTGTCAACAGATGAAAAATGACAAGAATCAAGACTATGCTGGCATTCTGAAAGGAAAGGAGGAGGGGCTCCATCCAAGCAAAAAAAAAAAAAAATAGCATTTGGCTGTCAAGTTAATAGGAAGAGCAGTAAATAGTGACAGCCCTGCAGGCAGGGGGTGTAGTCATTACCCAAAGGGTGGGTTATGCCTGTAATTAGCAGTGAAGGAATACCTAGTTCCTTCCACCCCCATCCTGCCATTATATCCCCACACATTGGAAACAATACTTGAAGTATCACTGCATTCCAAAATGACAGACAACAGTATAAGATAGCTTTATATGTAGTCAGCTGAGTGATCTTCATGATCATTGCTAGAATATAAGAAAATGAGATCAATTATCATGTAATCCTTTCTAATTCTATGAGCTTACCCTCTCAAAATTGTGCCTTTTAAAGTGGAGGCATTGTGCAAAGTGATTGGAATCATTTCCATGAATGATTGCATAGTTTATTTATTCCTTCTAACTTGGATCAGCTTGCTATCTTGGAATCAACTCTTCTACTTCCAAAAAAATTTCTTCATCTTGTCTAATCAAGTGCTAAGACTGAAATATATTTAGATATTTAGGCATCCATCCAACTTTCTCTCTGAATCCTAAAAGAATACCAGGACTGACATATTAGATAAGTTTATAAATGCAAAAGGTGATACAGGAATGAAATTGGTATGGAAATTTAAACATCTTTCAATAGTCATTATATAAAGAAGTCTGTAGATAATATTGAAGAATTTCCTTAACTACCTTCATGGAACTTGGATGAATGTTGGAACTTCACAACTCATCTCTTTTGGAAATATAACATAAGGATCTTTAATTTTCACAAAAGACTAATTCTTTTGCAAACTCTTTGAAAGACAGCAGCTGATTCTTCAAAGAACAGGGACTATTTTGACATAATGTAAAAAGAGTGTCAATGCAGTACTCCAAGATTTAAAGAAGTATCCACTTTTGCTTTGGATTAAACTAAATTCTACAATACAACATTATGGAACCTAAGAAAGTGGTTATGTATATCTAGTCCAAAGAAAATATGAAGTTGGTGTGGTTGCCCAGTGATGAAGGAAACCAAGCCCCAACAAATTTTAGCTATTTGTGTAAATATGGCTGAGAAAGAAACTTTGACAGCTGCAATCCGGTATAGTAAAAAGAATCCTGTGCTTGTTATCAGAAAGTTCAAATTGCTACTGTATCAAATGACAATAGGAAAACCATTTAAACTCAGTCTCTGCTTACTTGTCTTTAACCACCTGACCTTCAAAATGATATCAAAAGTGTTTAATTCAGAGTGATATCCTTAGAAAATTGTTCTGAATACTTTACAGGGATACATATAGAATATATGTAAATGCAAACCGTTTCTGTTTTAAGGAAGCAAAGTAGGCAGAAAGTCAAAAAGATACCTTTGACCAAAAACATGAACTTGACCACCTGAGTCGTAACTAGTCAAAGGATTCCTGCTTTTATCTCCTGTAGACTACAAGCCATCCATTAATAAGTGCATTATTCCTATTAAGCAGCTTAAGACAAGTACATGCTAAATGATTGACCCAAGGTCATACAGTAAGAATAGAAAGTGAAATTTCTACCTGCCTAACACTTGGCAATTGCATGCCTAGAATCCAATTATGTCTATTACATTATGTATTATTATTATTATTTTTATAATTATACTATATCTATTACAGTGTGTGTCCTTTTGAATTTCTGTTAAAATATGTTTGGGTAGCATTATTCCTTATTAGTTAATTAACATCTTGGTTTCCAATTAAACATTTACTAAGAGACAGATGGAAGCACAGCTATTGGGGACTATGATATGCATAGACCTTGAAGGGGCTCCATTTTTTTTCTACACCTTGTGATGTACTCCTCTTTATCCTGCATATTGGTTCCTTTATTACTCGTCTTCCAGAACAAACATGTACACATAATGTATTTAGTTAATCTTGTTTTCTAAGGTCATTATTTTCCTTAGTGACACTTCAAAATTCTCTGTAACCATCTTTGGTACTTTAATTTAGGTTTATAGTGGGTAGCTCAGTAGAGTTCCAGCCAATAATTAGGAAGACCTAAGTTAAAATATGGCCTCAGAGACCTACTAGCTCTGTGATCTTTGGCAAGTCACTTATATCCTTTGTATTAACGAACTGGAGAAGGAAGTGACAAACTACTTCAGAATCTTTACCAAAAAATCCCGTGGACAGTATGATTCATGGAGTCACAGAGTTAAACATGACTGGAAAACAGTAGCTTCTACATTTTCCTTGATAGAAGATACAGATTGGCAAGTGAGTCAGATATTTGCTTAAGTGTTTTTCTGGGTTCTTTTACTTCTTTCTTGTAGTAATTAATTTACATGTATTGAATTTGGGAGTAAGATTATTATTGTCAATTTCAATGAAAAATTTATGATTGATTTCAAAATTCTGTTTTTCAATAACTTGTTTAAATAATAGACTGAAAATGTTCTAATTATAAACCACTTTTCTCATTTTTTAAACAAATTTCTATCATAACTCTAAAAAGTTGATAATCTAACTTCAAAAACCTGAATTAGACATAGGTCCTACAATAAAAATATTTTCCCTGTCCTTTAAAATATAGAATTCATATAGAATACAACTTTACATATATAATATTTGTGGAAAATGATTTCTCAATTTCTTCCTATATATCTACTGGACTTAGTACAATTTTTGATACACAACAGTTCAATCATAAATGTCCAATTGAACTGAATGGATTTACTTGACAATTGATCAAACAGTCTTTTTATCTATCACATATTAATTTCCTTAAATATAGCAGAAATTGATAATAAAAACAGGTCTTCTTGCTGATGGAATTGACAATGTAACTTATTCATTTAGTTTATTTCTTCTAAACTGGATCAGTTTGTTTTCTTGGAATCGCTTTTTCTATTTGTAACAAAATCTCTTCCTGTTGTATAATCATACACACATACATACACACAACACATATGCTAACATATATTAAATTATTATAGTCTCTCTGGAATGAAAAGAACACATCGTAGGAAAATGCCTAGCTGAATCATATACAAACACAGTATGTTGTTTTCAATGTATTTAGGCCAAATTATATGTTGGAGTTTGTCACACAGCCATTTCAGTTATGGTGATGGACCTGAACACACACAGAATGAGTAGACTCAAATCCTTGTACTGACTTTTGGATATTTTATTTGCTTTTAGAAGCTTTAGTTTACGATTCTCTAGAATGAGCAAGTTGTAGCAAATAATCTCTCTTTTTAAATTTTTAAATTAATTAATTTATTTTTAGTTTTTAACATTCACTTCCGAAATATTTTGGGTTTTAAATTTTCTCCCCCACCCTCCCCTTTCCCCTCCCCAATGTAGTAGGCAGGTTCTTTCTTTCTTTCTTTCTTTTTCTTTTTCTTCCTTTCTTTTTCTTTCTTTTTCTTTCTTTCTCTCTCTCTCTCTCTCTCTCTCTCTCTCTCCTCTCTCTCTCTCTCTCTCTCTCTCTTTCTCTCTCTCTCTCTCTCTTTCCACATCTATTTGTCTATCTAAATATATATATATATGTATATGTATATATGTGTGTGTGTATGTAAGTATGTATATGTGTGTATATTATATATATATATATACATATATATAGTGGATATATTTTCATATTAGTCATGGTGTAAAGAAGAATTCGAAATAATGGGAGGGACCATGTGAAAGAAGAAACTAAATAAATCAATAACAAAAAAAGAGAGCAAATAATGTGGTCCACCTGCATTCAGGCTCCAATTTCATTTTCTGGGTATGGATAATATTTTCCATAATGTAGGAGATAACCTAAAAGGACCCTTTCTTCTAATGCTCTATTATTTTTCTCATTTAAGAAACCAAAAAGTTAAACACCTATTCTTTTCAACAAATTAATACTATTTTTTCGTATTTGGGTGTAAATAAAAAGATCTGATCAGTCTCTTATATTCTATTGTTCATAAGCAAATTACTCAATTAGTGGTGTATCTGTGTTTCTGTGAGTCTGTGTGTCTGTGTGTGTGGGTGGGGGGTGTGGGTGTGTATGTGGCAGTAAGTACCCTGACATACATCCAAGATGATCTGCTGTCACAGGTTCTTAGATCTGATTTTCTAAGGAAAGCAACTTAAAAATGGTCAACAATCTGCATTCACCATCAGAGAAAATACAAGCAGAGAAATCAAGACCAGACAAACAGGGCTCTTAACTGTCTGACAATAACCAACACAAACATCACAGATCAACAGAAAGATCCAACTGTCTGATCTTTATGTATGTACATAATTACCAGAGAGAGAAGCACCAACATCTGAGTTTTTAGAGCCAGAGGCTACTTACTGGCTGCCCAGTCACATCTCATAAATGAACCTTCTTCCACAGAGTAAACCCCCAAAGCAAACCTCACGTCAAAGTATATATATGCACTTTTTCAGAGTCAGAGGGCATCATGACCCTCATGACCCTGTACCTCATTACCAAGTAACAAAAGATGTGGACCCTCCTGTAAAACGAGCCTCCCCTAATCAAGCTTCCTTTAATGGGTGGGAAAGTATCTTTAGTTCTTATGGTGTGTATCAAGTAGTCATCCTTCTTGTCTTATTATTTCTTATGGCATGATCATTTTTCTCAATCCACAAAAAAAAACAATGTTATTGTTATATCATGGAATTTGAGGATAAAATAAATTATCTCTTCTATGCATTATTATTTATGATTGTATATTTTGTACATTTCATTATACACTGCTATTTCAGTACTTTGCAGATTAAAACATTTTCGAGTTTCATTCATTATAGAATGTTATAATAGGGCAGTATCTAAGAGATCATGTAATCCAATTATCTCTCATTACAGAGGAAAACAAGATATATGAAAGGTTAAATGACTAATACAAGACACAAAAGGCTAATAACCAGTAGATTTTACCAGAAAAACTGGAAACAAATGGAAATAATACAAAATTTATAGGAATTCAGTTTTCACTTCCACTAGATTGCTTTACTGCAGATAGTGGAGACATTAACCAGTCACTTGGAATTTATTGAAATAATTTTATTACTGATGTGTGAAAAGAAATACATTTGGACTTTTATATTTTGAAAGTAAAATGTTTGTTGTAACATTAAAACTTTTCAAGTCTGGACCAAATTATAACCATGCTTTTGAGAGACTTGAAATAAGAATTTTCAAATATTAGTTGAAAAGATTATCATATTATGGAAAGTATACTGAACTTGAAATGAGAATATCTGAGTTTCCCAGCTCATCTGCTTATTAACTGTATAATTGGTCTGGTAAGCATCTGTATCTCTTTCAGTCTTAGTTTCTACAAATGTAAAATGAGTATAGCATCCTACAACTAATAATAGTAACATTGACAAGTAGTCTAACTGGTATAATAATTTTTACATGTGTATTCATATGACTAAAATATGTTAGCACTATATAGATGTCTTCATATGCATATATCTATATAGATTAATATATGTGTATGCATGTACATGTGCATACTGATACTAGGTGATGGTAGTGGATTGTGATGCCCATTATAGCCACTAGATGATGAGGAAAGTTTTACAGATATTATCACCATTGTTTTCCAGAAGAATATAAGGTTCTCAAAGAAGTTAAGTGCTTTGAGGCTTTTTAGATAAGTCATTAGAAACAGGATTTAATCTCAAGTTTTCCTGACTCCAGGTCTATCACTTTTTCTATTGTACCTTCTTACTGCTCAGTTCTAGAGTTTGTACCAGCTACTTTGCAAGGTTATTTTGAGACTCAAATAAGAGAGTATTGTGAAATTCATTTTGATGTTATAAAAGGAATATAAATGTAAACTAGAAATACACATGCTTTGAAATTAATATTGTATCTCGAAGACATGCAACATATTCAATAGAAAAGAGAATATTCTCTTTTTCATACTGTTCTACAGCTTCCCCTGACAATAGTTACAAAAGTGGGATATTTACCTGTAGGAAATACAATTAGGAGTTTCCCATGGAAAGCAAACAAAAATATCCTATAAATCCTAAATCACAAGAGGAAAAGAAATGAGAATCTTTAATATAAGCCCTATGTTTCCTCCAGGAGTAACCTGGTATCTGTTAGGCCCTATGTACATGCTATTTTTAAGTATCATTAGTGAAACCAAAAGTAGAGAGGGCAAAGGAATACTAGACAGAGGGATTCACCATAGTTAAGCAAGTGAATAGCACTAAAATGTAGAAATTCTGGAAGGAATCCTCCTGACTTTGGTCTTTAGTTTATGGATACTTGACCTCTCTCATGGAACAATTCGCAAACTACTTACCAAGATTACTGTTCCTTATTCATCAATGAGAAGCATCTTCTTGATTTGGAGAAATTGTATATCCTCTTGAAAAATGGCTTGGCAATGATAGTAGCAGACACATCATGCTGCCAAACTGGAATCAAACCCAGCATTCTTGTAATTGGCCAATTGTTCATCCCAAAATCGAACCTCTAAAGCTTAAGAATGAAATGATAACAAAAGTGTGAGAGATCCTACAGACAGGAGGTAAAATTATTTTTTAAAGAAAGAATTTGAGTCCCATATGCTAGATATTCACATACAATTTGTCCACATCCATATGGCACTGGAAAAAATGTCCATTGTTAGATTTTTGTTTCTATACAAAGAATAGGTATAGGTTTTCAAGCCTTTTTTTATATACATGATCTATTTTGTAACCATTGTGCACATTCACATCATATAACTGAAAGGAAATGGAGGTGACATGTATATGTGTGTGTATTTATGTAAGTATGTATGTATGTGTGTATACACACATACACACCCACACAGACCCATGTGTGTGTAATCATCAATTTCAATTTCCAAGGCTGTAAAAATGATAATGAAAGTATATAAAGAGAGAAGAAAACAAGACGTGTTTCTTAAATTTCTTAAATCTCATTTTTTTTCCCCACGGTTGCAAATCTTTTTTTTCTTCCATCTACTTTTTAGAGTCTTCAGGATTACTATAATGCAATGAAGTCCATCTCTAAAACTGTTGAATTCTATGCCAAACTAGAGCTTATTTTTAATAGTCCTAGAAAAAACATAATATATATTTATTAACTTTGAAATTTAATAAAGACAGCATTGTAAGAGGAACTTAGAGAGATAGCATGATAAATGAAAAATGGTTTCTGTCCTAATGTAGCTTATTGATATTTGGTGAGTGAAGATAAGGCAAATATCTTTAATAGAAAGTGAATTATAATGAATGCTTAGGAGAGGTTAAAAAAATATAAACTGAGTTCAGAAAACATGGAAAAAAACTTTGTATGAAGAAGAATCAGGGAAGACAGGGAAGGTTGTAGAGTTTGAGGTGTCCCTTGAAGGCTAGGTAGAATTTTAGTGAAGCAAGTTTGAAACAGTTCATTCCAAAGCAAGAGAATGCCAAACTCAAATAGAAACAGATTTCTGCAGGCACAAACATTGACATAGAAAGCAAGAGATTAACATTTTTTCATGTTGTATGGCATTTTTATTTTTTTTAAACATTTACTGATTACATTTCAATCTTGTTCATGCCATTCTTAGGAGTTTTTATTGGAAGTTTTGCAGTGTGCTTTGTGCCCTAGACAGAGTTTGACACCTCTGGCAAGAGAGGACTTGGTAGAAAACCTTAAGGTTTATTTAAAACGAAAACAAACAAAAAACAAAACAAAACTGTAAACAAGAGCAAAAGTTCATAGACATAGAGTTGAAAGGAGCCTTTTACATACAGTTTAGGACCCCTCACTTTACAAATGAAGAAACTGAGGTCCTGAGAGTCCAAGGTAATTCAAATAGTAAATGCCAGAGTCTGAATTTGACTTGGTTCCTCTGATTCTAATTTTAGGATATTTCTCCTACATAAGATGAGAGTTTAGTTTGTACAGAGTAGTGGGCGATAAACATGGAATGGAAGGTTGTTGACAGTTTATAAAGGACTTTGGAAGACAAATCAAGACATATCAATTTTATTCCATAGAAAGAAGAAAGGTAATAAAGATGTGTGCATCGTGGCACTACATAAGAAAATCTATACATTAAGCAGATTGGCAATAGATTATATGACTATTTGGATAGGGAATAGAATAAAGGGAGAGGAGTTGGTTAATATGCAATCATAAGGATCCAGATGACTGATAATAAGAAACTAAACTAGGGTGATGGCAATAAAAATTATAAGTAAAGGACTGCATGCAAGATGATGATGATGATGATGATGATGATGATGATGATGATGACAGAAGGAATATGACTTGGAAACAGATGAGCAGCATTGGAGTAAGGAAAGAAGTGTCACAGATGTTTCTGAGATTATTAGTTTAAACAAAACTTAAAAAAAAAAAACAGATTGGTGTTTCCAATAATAGAAACAGAGAAATCAGAAATCAAAGATACTTTATCTTTATTTAGGTAATATCAATAAAGTGTGATTGTGATTCTATAATGGAAATATCCAGCATAAACTAAGAAATTGCAAGATTGATGGTCAAGGCTAGAGATATAGTTTGGTAGGCATCTCTATGGAAGAAATAGTTTAAACTTCTACTATGGGAAAAGCAATGGATTAGGTAGCACAGACACAAAGTGGTTCTTGTAGTATTCTTTTTGTCAAATAACTGAATGAGCTTTTCAAAAGATGAAATCAGGTTAGTATATTTTAATGCTTTCTTTATGAAACTATTTCTCTTCTAGGTATGTCCAGGGTTTAGGGAGATAAGGGAAAATTCCTGGAGGAATTCCTAGTACTTGATGTCAAACTTTGAAGAAGATATTGATATAAATAGGGACATTGTGTCTTTATGTATGTATCTATGTGTGTATATATGTGTTATTGGAGTAAGGGAGAACTCAGTCTTAGGAAAGGAATATGACACAGACAAATGCATAGGAAGAGGGCAGGGTTAGATCAGGGAAACCTGATCACTCCAGCTTGTCTAAAGTTTAGAGTAACTTAACAGAAGTCATTTGAAAGAATGCAGGTTAGATAGTATAGAGAAAAGAGATTTGGATTTGGACTTAAATGGACCTGAGTTAAAATATGAATCAGACAATTACTAGCTCTGTGAATCTGGGCAAGTCACCTAATTTCTCTCAGTCTCATTTTCCTAATTTGTAAAATGGAGATAACAACTATTTCACGTGTTTATATTGAAGATCTAATGATAACTTATGCAAAACATTTATAAAACCTTAAAGCAATATAAAAGATGATAGTTACTACTATGATGATGAAAACTATGACTACAATTTCTGTTACTACTACTCCTACTACTACTGCCAACACTAAACTACTAATAGCACTAGTACTACTATTACTACTACTACTACCACTATTACCCTTACTAGCACTCCTCCTTCTCCTCCTTCTATTAAATAAAAGAGAAGGGTGGAATTATAGTGGATCTTTTATTTCAGCCTATTGAGTTGACATTTTATTCTCTAGGCAATGGGGGGATGTGGAAAAAAATTTCAAAAAATGAGTGAATATAATGTGTCTCAATTACTACTATTGCTTTGATAACTGTAGATGAAATGGAGAGAAGGGATTTCTAGGTAGAAAGCTATAGCAATTCTCAAAGGGAGGGGTATCATTGAACTATACTAAGTTGGCAGAAGTGGAAACGCAATGTTAAGATCGCATTCAAAATATATGACAGAGATAAAATGGATAGGACACAGTACCTATATTTAAGTGGATGATATAGAATGAAGTGAGAAAATAGATGACTTCAAAGTTTTGAGCTTAGATCTTTACAATTTTGATGTTAGCAATAGGAATTGCTAAATTTAAAAGGTTTAGAAAAAATAGATTGAGAAGGGGAGGTGATAAATTCACTTTTGACCATGGTGAACTTTAAAGGTGTTGATAAAAAAAAAATCTCATGTGGTAAAGTTCACAAAATTTCTGAAAATTTGAGAGTGGAGCTCCTATTTCAGAAATGGAGATCCTGACAACCTCTATGACAGAAGGAAAAGCATTTTTTTTAGTTTATTTCATTGTTAGTAAATGGAGCTATTCATGGAATAATGAAAATAAACCCTAAATATGTTGAAATCAGAAAGACTTGGATTTACCTTGCCTCAGATAATTACTACACGACTGATCGTGTTCAACTTCTGTAATTTCTCTGTGCCTCAGTGTCCTCATCTATAAAATGGAGGTGATAATTTCTGTCAGTCATATATGTCATGCCTGCATCTTCATAACTTCAATGTTTTCTTGGCAAAAATTACTGGAGTGGTTTGCCATTCCTGACTTCAGATCCAATACTATACTAACTGAGCCACCATATCTATTTTAGAAGGTTTTTGTAAGGATCAAATTAAATGGTGCATGTTAAGGTTTTCACAAACATTAAATCTTTTGAAATTTAAATTATTATTAGTATTACTTCTACCACAATCCTATTCTTTTGTTCATTCATGCAACAACCAAAATGATGACTCTGTACAAAGCGGTCAGCTGAGTAATGAGGGAAATATGAGATCTATGCCCCCATGAAATTTACAAGTAAAAAAAAGAGGATATAACATGCATAAATAAATGATGTCCTTATATAACTATGTCATTATTATAGTGAAAAATACATTATAATAGGAACATAAGATAAGTAAAATGTGAGGAAAGCACTTTGAAAGTCATAACTGTGATATGTATATCAGATAAGCCATGACAGAAATTGCTATTAATTTGGCTATAGTAGGACAATAGCAAAATATTAATTGCATTTGTCAGTTACGTAGTAAATAGTGACTTGCATGCATATGGCTACAGACTGCTTTCTCCATGACAACTCCATATAAACAGGTAGTGAATATATTATTATGCAAAGTTAAATGAGAAAACTGAGGCACATGGGAGGTTAGTGATTTGTCTATGATCAAAGAACTAAGAAGTACCTGAGGTGGGATTCAAACCCAGTTCTTCTGATTACAAAGCCGATACTCTTTCTAGTGTTACAAGATATCTTGTGAAAGTATCATCAGCATCTTGACATAGAAAGTTAATCTGAATGGTAATTTCAGAGATTAAAATGTAACCTAGCATAAGCACTTTGTAGTCAGTTTTTTTTGAATGATTGGTAGTCATTAATTACAAATATAATAATAAATCACCTTTCTAATGCTCTATATTTTTTCAAGCAGGTGGTTGTTTTCCTTCATTTTTGAAGAGGACCAAAATGATATCAACATGATAAAGAGAAGTTTCAGTGTGTCTGATGGTGGCTGACCAGACCAATACAAGCTTGGAACGCTCTACTACAGGTTGGCACACATAGTCCATGTGAATTTTTTGGGTAGATACTCCAAATTAGGGCATCCTATCTTTACTTTGTGCTGTCTCAATTTTGCTTAGCCTGTGCCAGTGTCTCCCATGTTGCATAAGCAAATCCAAAGTTCTTGACAGAGACTTTGAGAGTGCACTTGTATCACTACTTCTGACCACCATGTGATTCCCTGCCCCATGGGAGTTCTCCATAAAATAGTCTCTTTTGCAAGTGTATATTTTACATTAGAACCATGTGGCTAGCCCATGGGAGTTGCGCTCTCTGAAGCATAGTTTGAATACTTGGCAGTTCAGCTAGAGTGAGGACTTCAGTGTCTGGTACCTTATTCTGTCAAGTGATTCTCCGAATCTTCCTAAGACAGTTCAAATGGAAGTGATTCAGTTTCCTGGCATGGCACTGGTAGACTGTCCATACAACAATGAGGTCAACACAATGGCTCTGTGGACCTTCAGTTTGCTAGTCAGTCTAATACATCTTCTCTCCCAAACTTTCCTTTGCAGCCTCCCAAACACTGAGCTAGCTCTGGCAATACATGCATCAACCTCATTGTCAATGCGGGCATCCCTGGAAATTACACTACTAAGGTAAGTGAACTTATCCATAGCATTCAAAACTTCTCCTGATTAACGATGGAAATTGCCAAAGAAAAATTTTCATGCTGGACCATGTTAAAAAAAATGCACGTTATTTCTTATGAGGAGTTTTAAAAGGAATTGGCCTATAGTTAACTTTCCAAAATAGTTTAGGTGCATAACAGCTTGAAAACAAGGACAAAAATTATGTGAACTCTTCAGGTCTCTCTAGGTCTTTGATTGTTTGATTAGCTTTAGTCAGATAAAACAGAAAATCATTGAGACAGATGTTCATTGTCACAATTTCTTCATTATCATTGCATAATTTGGTCCTAAAAAATCTTTTAATTTACCAGGTAAGTTATCTTGAGTCCCTGGCAGATAGATTATAGAGGTCCTGGTACTATATCCATATATATAAAATGTTGAAAATTCTTTGATTATAGAACTTAAGCATTGATTGTCAAATTCTGACAAGGATAATAAACACCCTTAATTACCATGGAAGCAGTCTCCACCAACTTTCTTTTGTTAAAGGCATTTATGTTCTATTCCAGGCAAATACTCTTGCTCTGCCTGTTAGCCTGACATAAATTATTTTCATATCAATCTTTCAGATAAGAGGTTGTCCTCTGAATGATAGCTGTGGGGAACATAGTACCTCTGGGGAAGGAAAATTAATTTGTGTCATTATTTTCTATATTTCACTATTCCCTTAGCTGCAATACAGCTAAAAAACTTACAGTGGAAGTCTATACCCCAACAGTTAAATTTCATAAGCAGATATCATTAAAGACCAAAAGCCCTTAAAGTGAGGTTAGATGTTAGAAACTGAAAGAAAGAAAAAATAGAGAAGGTAACCAAGGAGGTATTTAAACTAGCTTCATCATTTTTACTACAACAGTACTATATTGCCTTATTATTTTCAAACAAACTATAACATATCAGGTATCTCATTAGGGGAAGAAGGTTTGATATCACCTGTTAGGCAGGGTGAGTTAAATTTTCAAATGGTAAGAAAGGAGTAGCTGCACAAATCATATGCATATATAAATATGCTATTTAGTTTTTAAATTGACTTGGAAGCTATTTGACTAACTCCTGTGGCTTTCATCATGTGGGTATCTTAGCAGGATGATTTCACTCAAGCACAGTCAAATTTTGGGAAAAAAAAAACTAGCTTAAAGTGTTCAAAATTTTACCATTTTCTGCTATTATAAGTTGTTAGTGGTCATTCTACATTTTAGCAATTAGGAAGAAAGAGAATACTTGCCTTGAAATTGAAAACTAAATCAAACCACATTTGAAATAAAAGTTTTCCATATCATTAGCTCCAAAAGTTTCATTGTATCCAAAAGTATCATTAGGTACTTGTTTAAGAGATCTTACTGAAATCAATATGCATCATGACACTGGGAGAAAGTGAATGGCCATTTGTTTAAGATTTTTGACACCTCAGCTTTACAACAGCAACTTTATATACATGTAAAACACAATGGGAATGTAGTTCTATGGGTAATGGTGACACATAACCATGTTTTATGAAGGAATGAATGAATGATCACAAAGCTATTACATTTGTTCTGCAATACTCTTCAAATGTGCAAGTTAAATATTTACCTAAGAACAAATTATAGATTTTAGTGTCATATAAAAACTCACCACAAGTTCAGTTTTTCTCAGATTCTTTGATTTACCTGCTACTGTTGTACAGACAAACATCAAATATCTTACTTCTACTCTAGAATAAATAACCTTTGACCTTTCTTTTTTTGCTTGTCATTCTCATTGTTGAGTTGCTGAGTAAAAGATGTTTGCAGAGGAAACAAAAAATATAATTGGCAGGGATTAAGACAGGATTGTCAGATTGAATATAATTGTGTTCATTATAGCTTTGTTAACTCCCAGTTTTGTACCTGTATCTTGGCTTATCACTTTCTTCAGGCTGCAATTGGCAACACATGCCTCATTACAAATATGAGAGATGATGAAATTAAACTACATCCATCTATCAGTGAAGTCAGAAACTGGGGAGTCATAGCTGGGATTTGTAAGATCAAAATAGGGTACATCAAAATAGATAGTCTTTCCCCAGCATTTTGACTCAGATAATAACAGCTTAAAGAAACAAAACAAAATCTTGGAGGGAGTGGTCATGAGGGTTAATTTCATTTATTTGAAGTACTTCTTAGTAAAATACAAATTTGACTTTTTCTTCTTGGCTCAAGGGAAAGCCATAATAGCAATGGGTACAAGTAGCAAGGAGGAAAATTTGCATTAATTTTAAGGGGAAAAACTTCCTAAGAAGTACAATTATTCAAAGTGGAATGAAATGCACTGGTATTGAGATACTTCCCTTTTGCTAGATATTCACAAACTCTAGGGTTAATTGCTTATGTAAATTTGAGGAAGTCCCTTATTTTTTCTATCCCTTAATTTTCTCATTTGTAGCAGGAGGAAATTGAATTACATAGACTTTCATATGTTTAGTAGATCTAGGTCCAAAAATCTATGACTTAAATATATCACAGAAGAGTCTTATTTAGGCCTGACTTAGATTGATTCTGAGAACCCTTCCAATTACGGGTTTCTTTGAACATATTAATCACTACCTGAACATAAAAAATAAAAAAAAAAAAACTTACAGGGTATGTTTTATTATATCTTCTAATGAAACATAGTGGATTCAGAAAGGGAAAGATTGGTTAGAAAGAGAATAACTAGTAAGGAAAAATGGTATTTCAGAGCTGGATTTGGTTTTCAGTAAAATGACCTCAGAGACCCAGCAAAGGGCTTATGGTCAGGGATAGAGTGTGTTCAAGAAGAAGTGATTGATTAAAAATATACCTTCCTTGAGATTCATACCATCACATCAAAGTCAAATTATGCCCACAGGTATATCCTCTAGGTAAGTATATTCCTTCTAAGTTTCTTAATAGGGAATAATTCTTAAGATTTAGAGGAATCATCTTCCCATGTAGGGATGTAAACAATTTAACCTTATCGAATAACATACTTTTATTTTCTTTCCTGCTTATCTTTTTGTTTCTCTTGAGTCTTGTACTTGAAAATCATTTTTTTTCCTGTTCATCTATGTTCTTAAATGAAAAAAGTACAAAAGTCCTCTATTTCATTGAATATCCATCTTTCCCCCTGAAAGATTAAGCTAAATTTTGCCGGGTGCTTGATTGTTGGTTGTAATATAAACTCCTTTGCCTTCCAGAATAACATATTCCAAGCCCTTCAATACCTTAAAGTAGAACCTCCTAAGTCCTATGTAAACCTGACATTGGCTCTTCAATATTTGAATATGTTCTTTCTGGCTGTTTGCGGTATTTTCTCCTTGATCTGATAGTTCTATATTTTGGCTACAATATTTATTGGAGTTTTTATTTTGGGGATCTTCTTCAGGAAGTGGTGTGCGGATTTTTTTGATGATTTTTTTTACTATTTGATTCTAGGTTATAAGGGCAATTTTCCTTGATAATTTCTTCAAAGAGACTCTCCAGGATCTTTGTTTTTTCATCTTTTTAATCATGTCTTTCATGTAGTTCAATAATTCTTAAATTATCTATTGGTGATATATTTTCCATGTCAGTTGTTTTTTCCAGTGAAGTATTTTGCATTTTCTTATATGTTTTTTCATTTTTCAGAAGAAAAATTGTTTGAAATGATTCTTTATGTCTTATAGAGTATTTAACTTTCAGTTGCCCAATTCAGATTTTTAGGGAATTATTTTCTTCAGTTAGTTTTTGTAGCTCTTTTCTCATTTGGCCATTTCCATTTTTTAGGGAGCTGTTTTCTTCAGAGGACTCTCTCCCCCAACCCCAATTTGACTAATTCTATTTTCAGGAGTTGCTTTCTTCAGTCAATTTTTGTGTTTCCTTTTTCTAAGCTGTTGACTCTTGTTTCATAATTCTCTTACCTAATTCTCATTTATTTCACTAGTTTTCTTCTACCTATTAGCTTTGAGTGTTAAAACCCTTTCTGATTTTTTTCAGTGGGAATTTTTGGGCTTAAAATCAATTCATATTCTGCTTTGAGGAGTTGCATGTCAAGATTTTGATATGGTTGTACACTTTGAATTTTGGGTTTTGATATTCCCTGTTATCATTGTAACTTCCTATTGTTAGGGTTTCTTCTTCTTTTTTTTTTGCTTGTTTGTTTGTTTTGCTCATTTGTAAAAATTTTGAGATCTGCTGCTAAGGTACAGGAGACATTGTCCCAAACTTCTTGCATTGAGAGCCAGAGGTATGGTCACTGGTTCTCTGTGCCAAGACATCTGGAGCTGGCCGTTTGCCCACTACACCAGGGTGACCCAATTAGCTGTGCCTTCTGTATGTGGTGTTCTTGGCTAGGCAGTTTGCCTGATATGCTGCAGCTGGATAGCTCAGAGCTGGATTGCTGTTGCACTGCATTGCTTAGCCCAGACTACGCCTCCTTCTGACTTACCTGGATACCACCTGCAATGGGTGGCACTCCCATTTTGGACTGTTATTTTGGACTGGGAAATTGTTTCTCTCTGTCGTTTGTGGATTTTGTTGCTGCAGAATTATTTTAAAGGCCTGATTTAATGTTATTGATGACAGAAAGTGGGGAGAGCTCAGGCATCTTCCTGAGTTTTCTTCACCACCTTAGCTCCACTACACCCAATCCCAAGTCAAGGCTAAATCTGATTTTGGGCTTTAAATTGACAACAGAAGAGGAGGAAGGACAAAATTGTTCACATATATGATTTCATACAAATTGTACACAAATTAGCAGGTACAAAGTAGAAGAGATGGAGGAGAGAGAAATAGGGAGAGAGAGAGAGAGAGAGAGAGAGAGAGAGAGAGTCAAATAGAAACAAGAATTAAAAACATGATTCTAGAATTTTATACACAAATGTATAGATTATGAATAATAAACCTGGCAAACTAGAGACCTTAACACTCAAAAATGCATTTAGTCTCATAGGATATGGAACTAAAGAGAAATAATACTCTGAACTAGAAGTTGTTGAAAGAGAATTGGGTACATGAACGAAAAATTTTTCTACCAAGAGTATCTTTGCAAAAAAAAAAAAAAAGATATGAGCTTTTTAAGAAGGTAGTAGGTTTCCCATCAACGGAAGTCTTTAAATACAGTTTGAATTTCTAGTTGTCACAGATATTCTAAGTAGTCTCGTTCAAGTGCAAATTGGGTTAGATTTGGGTTCTTATAATTGTGTATGTGCGCATGTGTGTGTGTTGTGTTATAGGCACTTTACGAAGTCGGTGAAGATTATCAACCCTTAATCAGCATAATTTTCTTAAATCCATAAAATGAAACATTAGGTGTCAAATGGGACCATATGGGAACTCAATTATATTGAAATTCCGTTTCTTTTTTCTTTTAGTTTTCATAGACTATAGGAATCTTGAGTTCTTATGAAACTTGAATATTTTATAAATCTGAAGAGGGGAAGCCTGTAAAGAGCAAAGCACGCTATGAGGAATGTATGTTGAAAAGTGTAAGTTCTACTTATTTTGCCTAGATAACAGAAAAAGAGTTTAGGGACTCTGTTGATGTAAGAACTTGTTCTCTTTTTTAAAGTATCAGGTGGATATTTTCTTTTTCATTTATTTCATTGATTGATTTTCATTGATATTCATTGATATCTCTTAATGCAGCAGTGTCACTGTCTTCTAAATTTAAGTGCAACTCTACCGATGTGCTATAAAATTTAAATAAGTAAATATGGAGACAGTCATATAAAAATATTGTCCAATATTCTAATATAAATTTTTCTTCGCAACATCTAGTACATAAATATTTATTTCTCTTTGTGCTATTTAGAACATTATTCAAATTTCAAAGCATTCAATTTTTATAAAATGAACCAGAACAATTACTTCAAACTGGGGGTGGGGGATGGGTTGCATACCCCGAGGGGTTATGGTATATATTCTGAAAGGGTGTGTGATCAATAAATCATAATGCAGTTTCCACCATTTCTACCACTGCATTCATGCATTTTAACTCAACACTTTCCCCATTCCACTCCGTCAACTGCTGATCTCCAGCAATGGCCCTGGGAATGAGCTGCTCAAAGTGGTTATAGTCTAACTTGAATCAGGTCACAGAATTAAGGTAGTTATAATTCCCTGTTCCATCAAGCTTCTCCACACCCAATACCAAGATAGCACTTGATAAATAAAAACTGCTCATATCGTATCACCTTTATTTTCTGGGAGAACAGAATAAGTTACACAAAATGAGTAGGTAGGGATGTGTTGTGATCTACATTTTAGATATAATTACATTATTTTCCCTCAAAGGTCACATTTTTTCCCTCTAGATTTCACTCTTACTATATAAGCCACTGCTATTCTTTTAAGTAATGCAGGGTCATGACATCAGTATCATCGTCACTCACACTACATATTAAATCAGTTGACCAATTCAGTTATATTTACTTGCATGATATCACCTGAATATATTTCCTATGAGAAGCCATTCAAGATCAGGTCATCATCATAATCCTTTTTCACAGACTGTTACAAAAATCTCCTAACTGCTACCTTTGTATCCATGATTTAAGTCTCTCTGTCACTTTAGTTCCTCCTTCATTTGGATGCATAAGTAGTTTTCCAAAATTTTTGTCTTGATCCCTTAATAAACAAAATCCATTAGATCAATATTAATGTTTATGTCAAATGTTCCATTTTATCTATTCTTTAAATATCTATTTCCATTTCTTCTAATGTAGAGAGTTCCTTCAAAACATACATAATGGGGAAGTGGAGCTAAGATAGACGGATAAAGGCAGGGGTTTCCTAAATTCCCCTTAAAAAAGTTAAAATAATGCCTCTAAATGAATTCTGGAGCTGCAAAACCAAGAAAAGAATGAGTTTAAAAAAATTCCATACCCAGACAACTTAAAAGGTTGGCGTAAGGTCTGTCTCATTGAGGTAAAAGTGGATGGCAGTTCTAGTCAAGGTGCACCTAGACAAACTCACAACAGACCTTGAGGATAACTGAATTGGCAGTAGTAGAATCTTCTAGAAATCTCAGCTAATAGATACCAAGGGGCTATTGCAAGTAGTTAGAAGAAAATTAGAGGGATACCTTTGTGGGCACTGAGTGCAGAAATTTGTTACTTTTCCCATATCCAGTTTCTGACCATAGTCCCAGCATGAAGAGGAGCACTAACACACTAGAGAAGGCAGTTAAAGGGGAACAGAGACCCTGTTCATAGTACTGGTTAGAAAGGAGTGCATTTCATTACTCACAGACCAGAGCAGAGGCCAGGAGAGTAAGAATCATATATTTCCTTAAATCACACTATCTTGGAAGAACTGAAAATTTATGAAAGTATCAAATTAGGTCTGAAAACATTAGCACAAAAAACTTGAAGGTTAGGATGGTGCGCTTTTCACCCAAAGACACCAAATCCATCATAAAGATCAAGAAATAGGCTGGAAAATAAGCAAATAACCAAAGAGAATATAACCTAAGAAAGTTACTATTGTGATAGGGAAAATCAAAACACAAACTCAGAAGAAGAAAGTGAAAAGAGCTATATTAAAAACCTCAATGAAAAATACGAATTAGCCTCAGGCCCATAAAGAGTTCTGAATAACTCAGAAAAAAATTGAAAATCAAACCAGAGAAGAAGAAGAAAAAATAAGACAGAAAATGAGAGGGCCACTAGCAAATCATGGAATAGACATAGACACCTTTATAAAGGATGGCATAAAAATACAGAGCACTTTTTAAAAAAGGTCAAAAGTGGGGTGGAGCCAGGGTGGTGGACTAGAAAGACACACTTACACAGGGTCCTCCCCATAGACCTTAAAATACCTGGGGGACTCTTAACAAATTTTGGAGCAGCAGAAGTGGAGAACAGAGTAGAGGAGATTCCCAGCCCACAGTGAGCCGAAAGGCCCATGAAAATGTTGGTTGCACCAGATGTAGATCCAAGTGTAGAGCCCAGCCCAGCCTTGGCCAAGCAGCACGATGAGACTCTGGGAGGAGGACACCTTGGGGGTGGAATCTCCAGTCACAGTAGAGGGTCCTCAGATCCCTTGGCCCACAGGCACCAAAGGTCAGTGACATGGGTTTTATCAGCTGTCCAGGAAGGGAGAAGGGCCTTCCTATAGCTCTGGCAGCAGGCAGGGGCCACAGAGCATGCATAGCAGCCCCTATAGATGGCTCCTTGTAGGAACGTAAAAACCCCTGGGGGCATTGAAGAGCTGAGTCTTACCTCAGCCCTGGCTGAAGGCCCTGGCCAGTTTGGTTGTTGTCTCATACAGAATGACAGCCCTGCCCATCTAGCTTATCTGAAAATCAGCCCCCAGTGCTGACTTTGTTTAACTGGAGGCAAGTGGCTATGGAGAGGTATATGCTAAGATTCTAGGCACAAAAATCCCTCTCTGCATCCACACCAGTACACACTTGATTGTGCTACCTTGGAGGAACTGAGATCTCACAGATCCCCAGAATATACCCTACTTTTCACAAAGGATCAAAAAGTCAAGTAATTTTGGGAAAATGCCCAAAAAAGGGGAAAAAAAATAAGACCATAGAAGGTGACTTTCTTGGTGAGCAGATATCTCTTCCTATCCTTTCAGATGAGGAATAACAATGCTTACCATCAGGGAAAGACATAGAAGTCAAGGCTTCTGAATCCCAAAATCCAAAATAGATATTCAATGAGCTCAGGCCATGGAAGAACTCAAAAAGGATTTTGAAAATCAAGTTAGAGAGGTGGAGAAAAAACTGGGAAGAGAAATGAGAGAGATGCAGAAAAAGCATGAAAAGCAGGTCAATGCCTTGTTAAAAGAGACCCAAACAATGCTGAAGAAAATAACAGCTTGAAAAATAGGCTAACTCAATTGGCAAAAGAAGTTCAAAAAGCCATTGAGGAGAAGAGTGCTTTAAAAAGCAGAATTAGCCAAATGGAAAAGGAGGTTCAAAAGCTCACTAAAGAAAATAGTTCTTCAAAAATTAGAATGGAACAGATGGAGTCTAATGACTTTATGAGAAGCCAAGAAAACACAAAACAAAGCCAAAACAATGAAAAAATGGAAGATAATATGAAATATCTCATTGGAAAAACAACTGACCTGGAAAATTGG
Organism: Bettongia penicillata ogilbyi; assembly: GCA_023548195.1. Taxonomy (NCBI): domain Eukaryota; kingdom Metazoa; phylum Chordata; class Mammalia; order Diprotodontia; family Potoroidae; genus Bettongia; species Bettongia penicillata. The sequence continues at coordinate 719,499 of JAJHZJ010000001.1, read as the reverse complement.
TCCAGGAGAGACATTTTAAAAATTATGAGACTACCTGAAAGCCATGATCAAAAAAAGAGACTAGACATCATCTTTCATTTAATTTTCAAGGAAAACTGCCCTGATATTCTAAAACCAGAATCCACTGATCACTGCCTGAAAAAGATCCAAAAAGAGAAACTCCTAGGAACATTGTGGCCAAATTCTAGAGTTCCCAGGTCAAGGAGAAAATATTGCAAGCAGCTAGAAAGAAACAATTCAAGTATTGTGGAAATGCAACCAGGATAACACAAGGTCTAGCAGCTTTTACATTAAGAGATCAAAGGGCATGGAATATGATATTCCAGAAGTCAAAGGAACTAGGACTAAAAGAAAGAATCACCTACCCAGAAAAATTGAGTATAATATTTCAGGGGAGAAATGGTCTTTCAATGAAATAGAGGACTTTCAAGCATTCTTGATGAAAAGACCAGAGCTGAAAAGAAAATTTGACCTTCAAACACAAGATTGAAGAGAAGCATGAAAAGGTAAACTGCAAAGAAAAGTCATAAGGGACTTGCTAAAGTTGAACTGTTTACATTCCTACATGGAAAAACAATATTTGAAACTCTTGAAACTTTTCAGTATCTGGATAGTTGGTGGGATTACACACACACACACACACACACACACACACACTACAGAATGAGTTGAATAGGATGGGATCAAATCTTTAAAAAATGAAATTAAGTGGTGAGAGAGAAATATGTTGGGAGGAGAAAGGCAGAAATGGAATGGGGCAAATTATCCCTCATAAAAGAGGCAAGTAAAAGACTTTTCAGTGGAGGGAAAAAGAGGGGAGCTTAGAGAAAAACATGAAGCTTACTCTCATCACTATCGACTAAAGGAAGAAATAAAATGCACACTCATTTTGGTATGAAAACCTATCTTATAATACACGAAAGTGGGGGAGAAGGGGATAAGCAGGGTGGGAGGGGATGATGGAAGAAAGGGAAGTGGGAGGAGGGAGAAATTTGAAGTTAACCCTCTTGGGAATGGACAATATCCAAAGAGAGAACAGAAGCAATGGAGGGAGCAGGATAGGATGGAGGGAAATATAGTTAGTCTTACACAACACAACTATTATGGAAGTCATTTGCAAAACTACACAGATATGGCCTATATTGAATTCCTTGCTTCCCAAAGGGAATGGGTGGGGAGAGAGGAAGAGAAGTTGGAAGTCAAAATTTTAGAAACAACTCTCGTGTATCATTCTTACTATTAGGAAATAAGAAATACAGGTAATGAGGTATAGAAAGTTATCTGGCCCTACAGGACAAAAGAGGAGGACAAGGGAAGGGAGGGATGTTAGAAGAGAAGGCAGATGGTGATAGTGGCAATTAGAATGCTTGGTGTTTTGGGGTGGGGGTAGGGGAGAAATGGGGAGAAAATTTGGCACCCAAAATTTTGTGAAAATTAATGTTAAAAGTTAAATAAATTGGAGGGGCGGAGCCAAGATGGCGGAGTAGAAGCACGCACATTCACGAGCTCCGAGCCCACAACCCATGGAATTGAGGTAAACGGAGATCCCCATAAATTCTGAATCTCTGCAGGGGGTGCACAAACATAGGGGAAGAGATTTCCGTTCCACTGAACCCTGGAGAGCCGTCCCCGGGGTCCATCGCACCCTAGAAAGCGGACCCCACCCCCACCCCTGGCCGCGACCCAGAGAAGCTGACCCGAGCAGACTTCTGAGAGGAAAGCTCCGGGAGAAGCTCCGGCAGCCGGGAAAGTCCCTCTGCCCACAGAAGCTAAAGGTCAGTAAGAAGCCTGCGCTAGGGGAGGGGAGCGGGCCCCCTCGGGAGGAAGCGGCGGCGGCAGAGACGGGGGCAGGAAGCGGCGGAGGCAGAGACGGGGGCAGGAAGCGGCGGAGGCAGAGGCGTGGGCGGGCGGCTGAGGCGGCAACGGCCCGGGACTCAGGAATCCCCCAGCAGCAGGTAGGATCTTCAATACTGAAGGTCTTTCCAACCTGAGGGAGCCGAGCAGGGGAAACGGCCCTGCCCCCACCCTGCCCTACTGCTGAACGCCTCTGAATAAAACCCCAAGGGAGCCGAGCACAGCAGGCGGGGCCCCCCACCCCGCCCCTACACGCTCCGTTCCTGAAAGTCTCTTCAGAAAGCCCCTGAGGGCCCAACTTAGGAGGCGGCCCTGCCCCCACCCTGCGCCAGATCTAAAGCTTGCCGCGGGAAAGCGCATTTGAATCTCAGAGGCCAAGGACTAGCTGGGCGGATCCAGGCGGAGGTGGAAAGGAATCTCAGAAGTCAAGTAACTGGCTGGGAAAATGCCTAGAAAGGGGAAGAAAAATAAGACTTTAGAGAGTTTTTTCCAACAAATGCAAATGATCCCGACCTTCGGATCTGATGGGGAGGACGAGAACGTATTTTTCCCATCAGGGAAAGATGTGGAGGGCGGGGCCTCAGTACCCCAGACACCCCAGGGGGGTGTTGGGTGGGCTCAGGCCTTGGAAGAGCTTAAAAAGGATTTTGAAAAGCAAGTTAGACAGGTGGAGGAAAAACTGGGAAGAGAAATGACAAAGATGCAAGTAGAGTATGAAAAAAAGGTCAATATCTTGGTAAAGGAGTCCCAAAAAAATGCTGAGGAAATTAACACCTTGAAAAATAGGCTCACTCAATTGGCAAAAGAGGTTCAAAAAGCCAATGAGGAGAAGAATGCATTCAAAAGCAGAATGAGCCAAATGGAAAAAGAGGCTCAAAAGCTCACTGAATTTAATAGTTCTCTCAAAATTAGAATGGAACAGATGGAGTCTAATGACTTTATGAGAAACCAAGAAATCACCAAACAAAACCAAAAGAACGAAAAAATGGAAGAGAATGTGAAATATCTCATGGGAAAAACAACTGACCTGGAAAATAGATCAAGGAGAGACAACTTAAAAATTATGGGACTACCTGAAAGCCATGATCAAAAAAAGAGCCTAGACATCGTCTTGCATGAAATTATCAAGGAAAACTGCCCTGACATTCTAGGACCAGAGGGCAAAATAAGTATTGAAAGAATCCATCGATCACCACCTGAAAGAGATCCAAAAAGAGAAACTCCTAGGAACATTGTGGCCAAATTCCAGAACTCCCAGCTCAAGGAAAAAATCTTGCAAGCAGCCAGAAACAAACAATTCCAGTACTGTGGAAATACAATCAGGATAACCCAAGATCTAGCAGCTTCTACATTAAGGGATCGAAGGGCATGGAATAGGATATTCCAGAAGGCAAAGGAACTAGGACCGAAACCAAGAATCACCTACCCAGCTAAACTGAGTATAATACTTCAAGGGAAAATATGGTCTTTCAATGAAACAGAGGACTTTCAATCATTCTTAATGAAAAGACCAGAGCTGAAAAGAAAATTTGACTTTCAAACACAAGAATGTGAGGAAGCATGCAAAAGTAAACAGCAAGGAGAAGTATTAAGGGACTTACCAGAAATGAACTGTTTGCATTCATACAGGGAAGGACAATATTTCTAACTCTTAAAACTTTTCAGTATCTGGGTGGTTGGTGGGACCACACATACACATGTACACGCATGCACACACATACACACATGCATTCACATGCAGAGACAGAGAGCACAGATTGAACTGAATAGGATGGGACCATACCTTAAAAGAAATTAAGGTAAATGGTGAGAGAGAAATGTAGTGAGAGGAAAGAGGGGGAAATGGAAGGGGGTAACTATATGTCATATAAGAGGCAAGTAGGAGATGTTTTTAGTGGAGGGAAAAAGAGGAGAGCTGAGGGAAAAAAACAAACAAACAAACAAAAGTTTACCCTCATCACATTTGACTAAACGAAGGAGTGAAATGCACACTCATTTTGGTATGAAAACCTATCTTACAGTATAAGAAAGCGGGGGAGAAGGAGATATTGGGGGGGGATGATGGAAGGGAGGGCAAAGGGAGGAGGGAGTAATTGAAAGTCAACACTTGGGGAGGGACAGGATCAAAGGACAGAAGAGAAACAATGAGGGGCAGGTTAGGAGGGATGGCAATTCAGTTAGTCTTACACAACACGACTATCAGGAAGGTCATTTGCAAAGCTACACAGATATGGCCTATAATGAATTGTCTGCCGTACCAAAGGGAATGGGTGGGGAGGGAGGGATGGGGAGAATTTGGAACTCAAAGTTTTAGGAACAATTGTTTAGTATTGTTGTTGCAACTAGGAAAGAAGACATACAGTTAATGAGGAATAGAAAGTCATCTGGACCTACAGGAGAAAAGAGAAGATGGAGACAAGGGAAGGGAGGGATGACAGAAGAGAGGACAGATTGGAGATAGGGAAAATTAGATTGCTTGGGGTATTGGGGTGGGGGGAGGGGAGAAAAGGGGAGAAAATTTGGAACCCAAAAATTTGTGAAAATGAATGTAAAAAGCTAAATAAATAAATAATAATAAAAAAGTTAAATAAATTAATTTAAAAAAAAAACAAACAAAACAAAAAAGGCCAATGGTAAAAGAGACACAAATATCCTCTGAAGAGAACTCCTTAAAAATAATTTTCCACACTGAAAAAGAAAAAGAATTTATTAAAAATTAGAACTGATAAAAAGGAAAAGGTAAGAGAACTCATCGAAAAAAATAATTCCTTAAAAATTATAGGAGGGTAAGTGGAAGCTAATGACTCAATTAGATATCAAGAAACAATAAAACAAAATCAAAACAGATGAGGAAAGTTGGAAATGTGAAATATCTTATTGGAAAAACAAGTTATATGGATAATAGATTGAAGAGACATAACTTAAGCCTTATGGGAATACCTGAAAATCACGATAAAATAGAAAGCTTAGACATCACACTTCAAGAAATTACTAAATAAAACATTCCTGATATCGTAGACTCAGAAAGTATTATGAAAATCCAAATAAAACACCAATTGCCTCCTCAAAGAAATTTAAAATTAAAGTCCTCAGCAGTATTATAGCCAAATTCTAGAACTGTCATGTCAAGGACCATAAATTACCACCAACTAAAAAGAGACATTTTAAATATAACAGAGTCATTTTAGGGTAGCACGAGCTTAAGTAGCTTGTACATTGAAGGATCAGAGGGTGTGGGATGTAATATTCCACATGGGTGAGCAAAGGAGTTATTCTTTCAACCAACAATCATCTACCTAGCAAAACTGTATCATATTCCTTCAGATAAAAATGGAAATTTAATGAAATAGAGGACTTTCAAACATTCCTGATGAAGAGACCAAAGTTGAATTTAAAACAAAACAAAACCAAAATAAGTTCTTTTAAATGAAAGACTCAAGAGAAGCATAAAAAGCTAAACAGAAAAGAAATATAATAAGGGATTTAGAAAAGTTTGAAGTGACTAGATTGCTAAATGGGAATATGATATTTGAAATTCCAAAATAAGTTAATCATTATTATTGCAGTAAGAAGGAGTATATCTAGACAGAATGCATAGATCATAGTTGACTATGATGTGATGTTTCCTAAAAAAATGCAAATAAGATTAGGGAATGAGAAAGAGGGATGCACTGGTAGAAGGGTGAAGAGTGAGACAGAATGGATTAAATTATATGACTTGAGAGAGGGAGAACAAGAGAAAAAAGAGAAAAGAACTTCTACTCCGGAAGTATGTAGAGAGGAGTAGCACAGTGAGATTATTCTCAAAAGAATTGACTTAAAGAAGGAATAATGTAAATGTTCAGGTCAGTATAGATATATATCTTATTCTACTGAGGATCAGGACAGAATGGGGATAAAAGAAAGAAAAATTGGGCTGATATTAGGGAGGACAAATTCATTGAGACTGTGGTTATAAGCAAAACACTTTAAATGAAGGAGAGGTTGAATGGAATGAGAGGATGATAAATAAAGGGAGATAGGATAGAGAGAAATATATAGTGATCATAACTGAAAAAAATTATAGCAGGTTTGGTTGATGAAGGCTTCATTTCTCAACTGTATAAAAAACTGAGTCAAATTTATAAAAATATAGGTCATTCCTCAATTGACAGATGATCAAAGGATATGAACAGGCAGTTTTCTTATAAAAATCAAAAGTATCCACAGTCATATGTAATAATACTCCAAATTACAAAATTTGAAATACACAAACCTTAAATACCACTTCATATTTAACAGAATAGTTAACATGACAGAGAAGTAAAATCACAAATGTTGGAGAGGGTATAAGAAAATTGGGACAGTAAAGCACTGTTGATGGAGTTGTGAACTGATCCACACATTCTGGAGAGCAACTGGGATCTGTATCCAAAGGACAATGAAATTTTGTGTGCACTTTCACTCAGTACTAGGTATATATCCAAAAGAAATTAAAGCAAAGGAAAATGACACCTGTGTACCTATTCATAGCAGCTCCTTTTTTTTTTCTTTTTTTTTTTTTTTTTGTGGTTTCAAAGAATTGGAAATTGAAGGGATGTCCATTAGCTTAACAATGTTTGAACAGGGTATTGTATATGATTGTGATAAAATACTTTTGTGCTATAAGAAATGATGAACAACATACTTTTAGGAAAAAGTAACTGGTAAGACTTACATGAAAGAAAGCAAAGTGAAGTGAGCAGAATCAGAATAACAGTGTACATAGGAAGCACAAATTTGTAGGATAATCAAGTGTGAATGACTTTAACTTTCTCAGCAATACAAAGATATCAGACAGTTTCAAGAATATTCTGATAAAAAATAATATCTATGTCCAGAGAAAGAAACGATGGAGTTTGAATGCTGATCTATGAACATTTTTTTATTCTTTTTGGTCTGTTATTTTTGTTTATTTAAAAAAATATTTACTTTCCTTTTTTACATGTAAAATAATTTTCAACATTCTTTAATAAAATTTTCAGTTCCAAATTCTCTCTCTTTCTCCCTCCCCACTCCTCTAACTGAGACTGCAAGCAGTTCCATATAGATTCGTGTGTATGTATGTGTGTGCATACATACATACATATGTATATATATATATGTATGTATACATACAGATAGTCATGAAGAGTATATTCATAATAAGTTGTTGTGCAAGAAAATATAGAAAAAAAAAAAGAAAAGCCAAGCTAAAAAAAAGTTTGCTTCAATCTAATTTCAGACAGCTCGTTCTCTAGGGATGGATAGTTTTCTTTTTTTTAATCATAAGTACTCAAAATTCTCTTGGATCACTGTACTGCTGAGAATAGCTGTCATTCTCAGGAAATCATCTTACAATATTGTTTTTATTTTGTACCCAGTACATTTCTCATTGCATTAGTCTATGCAAGTCCTTCAAGGTTTTTCTGAGAGCATCCTGCTCATCATTTCTTATAGTACAAAAGTATTCCATTGTAATCACATATCACATCTTCTTCACCTATTCCCCAGAGAATGGACATCTCTACATTTTCTAAATCTTTGCCCCCAGATTAAAAGCTACTATAAATATTTTTTGTACATATAAATCCTTATACTTATTCTTTTTATCTCTTTTGGGATACAAACCTAGTACTGCTAGGTCATGAAGTAAGTCTAATTTTATAGCCCTTTGGATATAGTTCCAAATATTTCTACATTATGATTGAATCAGTTCACAACTACACCAACAGGGCATTAAGGTCCCACCTTTCCCACATATTCTACAGTGTCTGTTCTCTACATACTCTGTCCTAATAGCCAATCTAACAGGTATGAAATAGTCCCTCAGAATTGTTTTAATTTGCATCTTTCCAATCAGTAGTGAGTTAGAGCATTTTTTCATATGACTATAGATATCACTTGAAAACTAGTATTTTTTATCATTTGTCAGTTGGGGAATGGCTCCTACTTTTAAATATTTGGCTCATTTCTTTATGTTTGAGAAATGAGGCCTCTATCAGATAAGCTTCCTTCAAAACTGATTTTACAGTTAATATTGCTGAATGTATTTCTCCCCATCTAATCTCCCTTTCTCTTGTTTTTTTCTCTTCTCTCTGTCCTTTACCCTGCTCCTCTTCAAAACTGTTTATCTTCTGACTACCCCTTCCACCAATCTTCTCTTCCAATTACCCCCCCTTCTTTTATCCTCTTTAAGTCTGACTTTCTTGTTGAATAAGATATATTTCTATACCCAATTGAGTGTATATGTTATTGCCTTTTGAGTCAATTTTGATGAGAGTAAAGTTCACTTCCTCTTCCCCCTTTCCATTCCATTCTAAAAGGTGTCAATTGCTTCTTTTATGTGAAATAATTTACCCCATTCTACATATTCCTTTCTTTTTCTCCCAGTGTATTCATTTCTCACCCCTTAACTTGTTTTAGATATCATGTTTTCATATTCAACTCACACCTGTCCCCTCTGTCTATATATATATATATATACTCTTTCCAACTACTCTAACAATAAGAAAAGTTTTTTTGAGTTACAAATATCTTCTCATGTATGAATAAACAGTTTAACTTTATTAAGTCCCTAATGATTTCCCTTTCCAGTTCACTTTTTATGATACACTTGAGTCTTGTATTTGAAGGTCAAATTTGCTACTCAGGTCTGGTCTTTTCTCAAGAATACTTGAAAATCCTATATTTCATTGAATGTTCATTTTATCCTGATGGAATTGTGCTCATTGTGCTGGGTAGGTGATTCTTGGTTGTAGCCAGAGCTTCTTTATCATAAACCCAGACTTCTGATCCTTTAAAATAGAAACTGCTAAATCTTGTGTTATCCTGACTGCCTCCATGATACTTGAATTGGTTATTTATTGATGCTTCCCATATTTACTTATTGACCTGAGCACTCTTTAATTTGGACATAAAATCCCCAGCTTTTTAATTTTGTTATCTCTTTCAGGAGGTGATGGGGGAATTCATTCCATTTTGATATTAAACTCTGTTTCTGGGATAATCAGGCAGCTTTCCATGATAATTTCTTGAAAAATTATGCCCATGGATGGAGGCAAGATGGCAGAGTAAGAGCACAGACTTTCTAGAGCACTGCTCCCAAGCTCAGCCAAATACCTGTAAAAAATCCCTCTAAGGAAATTCTGGAGCTGCAGAACCCACAGAATGATGGAGTGAAGTAAATCTCCAGTCCAAGACAGCCTGGAAGATATCCCGGAAGTGTCAATCACGCCATGGAGGGGGCACAGCACAGGGTGCAGTACAACTTGGGTTCATACAGGACCTGAGCAGGTTTTGGGGAGAGAGAATCTCTTGCACCTGTGGCAGTTTCCAGACTTCAGGACCCCAAAGAACCTAGGACAAATTCAAAGATCTATGGAAAAAGCCCATGGGACCAGTGTGGGAGATGGAGTGGTCCTACTTCAACCCCAGGGCAGCAGAGGGGGAAGGAGCTGAGGAACGTGCAGCAGCCACAATAACAGCAGGGACAGAGACAGCAACTGTTTCTGGAGCTATAGGTCCACAGATTATGGGGGAATCAAGCTGTTCACAGTACATCCCCCACTCCCACTGGAAGCAGAGATCTGCCTTGACAAAGAGCTCAGAAGTAAATGACTGGGGAAATGAGCCAAAACTGGAAAAAAAAAATTATAGAATCTTACTTTGGTGACAAGGAAGACCAAAACATGCAAAGAGAAGACAACAAAGTGAAATCATCTCCATACAAAGTCTCCAAGCAAAACATGAATTGCACTGAGGCCATGGAAGAACTCAAAAATGACTTTGAAAATCAAGTAAGGGAAGTAGAGCAAATATTGGGAAGAGAAATGAAAGAGATGAAAGAAAATCATGAAAAATGAGTCAACTCCTTACTAAAGGATATCCAAAAAATGCTGAAGAAAAATAATACTTTCAAAATTAGACAAACCTCAAATGACAAAAGAAATCCAAAAAGCTAATGAAGAGAAGAATGCCCTAAAAAATCAGAATTGAACAGATGGAAAAGGAGTTCCAAAAGCTCCCTGAACAAAATAATTCCATGACGATTGGAATGGAGTACATGGAAGCTAATATCTTTATGAAAAGTCATAAAATTACAAAGCAAATCAAGGGAATGAAAAATAGCAGACAATGTGAAATACCTTATTGGAAAAACAACTGACCTGAGAAATATATCCAAGAGAGACAACTTAAAAGATATGGAAATATCTGAAAGCCATGATCAAAAAAAAAGACTCCAAACATCATCTCTTAAGGAATTATCCAGGAAAACTGCTCTGATATTCTAGAACCAGTGGGTAAAATAAATATTGAAAGAATCCACTGATTGGTCTCCTGAAAGAGATTCCTAAAGGAAACTCCGAGGTATATTGCAGCCAAATCCAGAGCTCTTAGGTCAAGGAGAAAATACTGCAAGCACACAGAAAGAAACTGAGTATGATGGAAATACTATAAGGATAATACAAGATCTAGCAGCTTTTAAATTAGGGGATCACATGGTTTAGAATATGATATTTCAGAGGTCAAAGGAGTTAGGATTAAAATCAAGAATCATCTACCCTGAAAAACTGAGTATAATACTTCAGGCTGGATGACAAAAGGAACAGCAAATAGGAGAAGAGTGTAAGAAGTTAATATTTTTGAGGAGGGAGAGGGTCAAAAGAGAGAATAGAATAAATGGGGGCAGGATAGGATGGAGCAAAATATACTTAGTATTTCACAACATGACTTTTATGGAAGTCTTTTGCATAACTACACATGTATAACATATATTGAAGTGCTTGCCTTCTCAATGGGGATGAGTAGGGAGGGAGGAAGGGAGAGAAGTGGGAATTCAAAGTTTTAAAAACTAATCCTAAGAATTGTTTTTATATGCAACTGGGAAATAAGGTATACAAGTAATGGGGTATAGAAATCCATTTTGTCCTCCAAGAAAATAGAGAAGATGGAGATAAAAGAAGGGGGAAGTGTGATAGAAAGGAGGTCATATTGGGTGAAGGACTAATCAGAATGCGCGCTGTCTTAGGGTGTGGGAGGGGGGAGATGGGAATTTGGAACTCAAAAACTTTTGGAAATTAATGTTGAAAACTAAAAATAAATAAATAAATGAGTAAGTAAATAAATAAATAGATAGATGAATAATTTTTAAAAAGTAAAAATACAAAGAAAAATTATGTCCATGCGCTTTTTTTCATAATGAATTTAAGCAGTCCAATAATTATAAAATTATCTTTCCTAGATCTAATTTCCAGGTCATTTGTTGTTGTTTTTATTCTTGTTGTTTTTTCAATGAGATATTTCACATTCTCTTCCATTTTTTTTCATTCTTTTGGTTTCATTTTATTGTTTCTTGTAAAAAAATTAGCTTCCACCTACTACATTTTATTATTACAGAATTATTTTCTTCAGTGAGTTTTTGGACCTCCTTTTCCATTTGATCAGTTTTGCTTTTTAAGGCATTCACTTCTTCATTGGTCTTTGGTCATTTTCTATTTATTAAAATGTATTTCTTTATTTTTTAGTTTTCAGCATTCATTTCCACAAGATTTTGAATTCCAAATTTTCTCCCCATCTCTCTCCTCCCACCACAAGACACTGTGCGTTCTGATTACCCCTTCAGTCAATCTGCCCTCACTTCTATCATAGCCCTCCCTTTTTAAATCCCCATCTCCTCTATTTTCTTGTAGGGTAAGATAGATTTCTATACACCATCACCTGTATTTCTTATTTTCCATTTGCATGTAAAAAGAATTCTTAACATTCACTTTTAAAATTTTGAGTTCCAACTTTTCTTCCATTTTCCCCTTGCACCCATTCACACTGAGAAAGCAAGCAACTCCACGTGGGTCATGCATATGTAGTTGTGCAAAAGACTTCTAGGAAAGTCATGTTGTGAAGGAGTAACTATTTTCCTCCATTCTATCCCACCTCCCATTTATTTTCTTCTCTCTTTTGACCTTGTCCCTCCCCAAAAGTGTGTACTTCTAATTACTCCCTCCTCTCATTTACCTTACCTTCTATCATCCCTCCCAAACCTCACTCATCCCCTTCTCCTCTGTTTTCCTGTAATGTAAGAGAAATTTTATACCAGAGTGTGAATGTCATTCCCTCCTTAAGCAAATCCAATGAGTAAAGGGTTCACTCATTCCCTCTCACCTCCCCCCACCTTACCCTCCATTGAAAAAGACTTTTCTTGTCTCTAGTATGTGAGAGATAATTTGCCCCAATCTATTTTCCCCTTTCTCTTCCCAATAGATTCCTTTATTAATTTTATTTTTTTAGATATCATCCCTTCCTATTCAACTCACCCTCTGCCCTCTGTCTATATGAACATAATTTCTCCAACTACCCAAATGCTGAAAAAAGTCTCAAGAGTTACAAATATTATCTTTCCATGTAGAAATGTGAACAGTTCATTTTTAGGAAGTTCCTTATGATTTCTCTTTCCTGTTTATTTTTTCATACTTCTCTTGATTCTTGTGTTTGAAAGGCAAATTTTCTATTCACGTCTGGACTTTTGATCAAGAATGCTTGAAAGTTCTCCGGTTTTTCCCCTGAAGTATTATACTCAGTTTTGCTGGGAAGGTTATTCTTGGTTTTATTCCTAGCTCCTCTGACTTCTGGAATATCGTATTCCATGCCCTTTGATCCCTTAATGTAGAAGCTACTAGATCTTGTCTTATTGTGATTATAATTACACAGTATTCAAATAGTTTCCTTTTTACTACTTGCAATATTTTCTCTTTGAGCTGTTAGCGCTGAAATTTGGCTACAATATTCCTAGGAGTTTTTCTTTTCAGATCTCTTTCAGGAGGTGATCAGTGGATTCTTTCAATATTTATTTTACTCTCTGGTTCTAGAATATTTGGGCACTTTTCCTTGATAATTTCATGAAATATGATGTCTAAGCTCTTTGTTTGATCATGGCTTTCAGGCAGTCCCATAATTTTTAAATTTTCTTTCCTGGTTCTATTTTCCAGATCAGTTGTTTTTCCACTGAAGTATTTCTCATTGTCTGCTATTTTTTCATTCTTTGGTTTTGATTTATAACTTCTTGATTTTTCACAAAGTCTTTAACTTCCATCTACTCCATTCTAATCTTTAAGGAATTATTTTCTTCAGTGAATTTTTGGATCTCCTTTTCCATCTGCAAATGCTACTTTTTAGGGCATTTTTCTCCTCATTGGCTTTTTGGAACTCTTTTGCCATTTAGATAATTCTATTTTTTTAAAGTGTTATTTTCTTCAGCATTTTTTGAATCTCTATTAGTAAACAGTTGACTTTTTTCATGATTTTCTTGCATCACTCTCATTTTTCCTCCCAATTTTTCCTCTACTTCTCTTTCTTTATTTTCAAAATCTGTTTATAGTTCTTCCATGTCCTGAGGCCAATTTTTTCTTGGAGGCTTGGGATAGAGGAACTTTGACTTTCTTTTCTTTTGTTTGCATGTTTTGGTCTTCCTCATCACAAAAGTGAGATTCTATAGTCTGATTCGTTTTTAGGTTTTTACTCATTTCCTCAGCCATTTACTTGACATTTCAGCTCTTTGTCAAGATAGTACTCTGCTTTCAGTGGGCGTTTGGGGTGTACTGCCAGCCACTAGATCCCACTACAATCTTAGGACCTAGAGAGCCAGAAACAGTGACAACAGATGCCCTTGATCTTGCTGTAATTGTTGGGAGTTCCTCCACCCATTTCACACTCTGTCACCTTCGGATTGAGTCTGTACCACTCCACTCTTCTGCACTGGTCCCATAGTCTTTTCTCACTGATCTTCCAATTTTTTCCTCAGTGTTTTAGGGTCATGAAGTTTGGAAACCACCACAGATGTGAGAGATTCAGTCTCCCCAAGGCCTGCTCAGGTCCCATCTGTGCACTCACAGTTCATCCTGGACTGGGCTCTGAATCCAGTGTGGTGTGATTGACACTTCCTGGACACCTTCCAGGCTGTCTTGGACTGGAAATTTGCTTCACTCTATCATTCTGTGAGTTCTGCAGCTCCATAATTTGTTTAGAGAGATTTTCTTTTTATTCATTTGGCTAGGCTTGGGGCAGCACTGTAGAAAGTTCATACTGTTACTCCTCCATCTTGGCTCTGCCCTAATTTTTCATCATTTTCTTTCATCACTCTCATTTCTCTTCCAAATTTTTCCTCTATTCTTCGTATTGGATTTTCAAATTCCTTTTTGAGCTCTTCCATGTCCTGAGACCAATTCATACCTTTTTTGGAGGCTTTCAATATAGAAGTTTTGACTTTGTTGTCTTCTTCTGAGTTTGTGTTTTGATCTTCCTTTTCATCATAATAACATTCAATAGTCATAGTACTTTTTCCACTTTTGCTCATTTGTCCAGCCTATTCCTTGACTTTTAACTCTTTGGTAAACTGAGGAACTACTTCCAGGGTGAAGGGTGCCCTCTCCCAAGTTTCAGGATTTTTGTGCAGCTGTTTATAGAATTTCTTCTAGAGATCTATATGTTTCCAGTTCTTCCAAGTAGAAGTCTTTACTACTCTCCTGGCCTATGCTCTGGTACATGAGTTTCCACAAGCACTATCTTCAGTCCTGTAATGCTGAGGAGGGCTTCCCTTCTTCTGTAGCTGCAAGCTCTGTTATGCTACTTCTCCTCCTCACCCTGAGGTTTCCAACCAGTACTGGGACATGGATTTGAGTGTGAGCAAAGCAACAGAATCCTGCTTCAGTGCTAACAAAAAACCCCTATGATCTCCTTTTAGTCAGTTGTTTGACAACACTCTTTTGGTCTGTGGGCTAATATATGCAGAACCAGTCACTGCCACTCAAGCTGCCACCACTGCTGCTGCTGTTTATTCATTTCCAAAGTATTCTTCTGATTTGTTGGGGCAGGGGCTATTCTGGTGCACCTTGCATAAAACTGAGCTCCATTCTCACCCAGGTGTGACCGACCTTCCTTGCTGACCTTCCAAGTTGTCTTTGGTGTATGTAGGCTGAGAAATCTTGAAACCACTCTTGCTGCCAGTGATTTAGTCACCAAAAAGCCTGCTCCAGCTTTGTGTGTGCCTGGTATGCACTGTTGTGGCCTGTGCTGAACTGCATCGTTCTCTTATCCTGGAGCAACAGACCTTTCCTGCAGATCTCCCAAGATGTCTTGGGCTGGAATATTTTCTTTCATGTCATCTTTTTGTGAGTTCTTCTGCTCTAGAATTGTTTAAAGTGAATTTCAAGGTTTCGGGAAAGCTCAGAAGAGTCCCTGGCTTGATTGTCCTGTCTTGGTTCACCTACTGTGGTCTGTGTTTTGCTTCACAGAATGACTAGTATGGAAATTTGTTCTGCATGACTTCACATGTATAGCCTATAACAAGGGTGGGGAAGAAAGAGGAGGAAAGGGATTTCAGCCTCAAAATTATATATATATATATATATATATATGTATATATATATATATATATATATATATACATATATATATATATATATATACATATATAATTGCTTTTACATGTGTATGGAAATATAAAACATTAACAAGGAAATGCACTTAATTTGTAAATTATGTATATGCATAAATATGTGTGTTCATGTCAGTATGTAGAGTTTGTCTGCATATAATTTGTCCTTATTTGATAATGTTGTATGCAATCAAAAAATTTGGGGAGTCAATGATGTAACAGCTCCCTTTGACCGAATTGCAATCACTTCTGAAAAGTTATAATTTACTTAAACTGAAATTATCGTATGTATATAATAGTGGTCTGAGAGAACTAGAGAGTACTTTATACAGTAGAATAATCTTATTTAAATTCTAGGATTGCTGTACAGTTACAACTTGTAGAATGTCAGGAACTATGGAATTTACAGTTTTTATTAGCATAACTCATCCCTTTCTTTGCATTTTCTTTTAGATATTTCAAGGTATAAGATGTTTTGGAGGTTAAAGATACTAGAAAAATAAGGCTAGGACCATTTACTTATTTTATTTGAACTCCTGACTTAAAGTAAAATTAAGAAATCTATATTAGAGGTACATAATATTTTCCCCCATTCATTCTTTTCATCTATTTTATTTGACTATTCATATACAAACTGTGGTAATAAAAAGTCTGACAACCTTAAGGACATTTGTTTTGAGTAAAACTTAAATCTTACTAAATTATCATGGATTTGAAGTCAGGATGTTTTAAAGCAAATGTCTGTAGGTTAAGTTTTCACTAATGAAATATGGCATTGACACTCCCCAGACAATTGCTCACTTACATAATGACAATGCTTTGCAATAACAAATTAGTACTTGTATTTCTGTGACAAAAACTGGTATTGTCACACATAGATATTAATGCTTGTTCATATTCTTATAAAAACTCAGAAAGATCCTGGATTATAAATTGAATTAACCAATGATGTTAATTTTCTAGTAAAAGATGAATTCAAGTGATTTCACATATTTCTGGTATTGCAAATCACCTGTCCTGAAATCTACAGTACAAAGTCCTATGAATGTAAAATCTATGGTAAACAAAAAATTACTTTTTAAATTTCAAAGCAATTCACAGCAATGAGTAAACATTTTTACATGAGCTTACATAGACTATAGGGAAAACTCAATAAGATGTAGGAATCCAAACAAGATAGCTACCAGAAGGATGTTTTAAAAGATGATGATCAATAAGTCTCATGCCCTCAAATATTCATTCATTCTCAAAAGTAAATAGAAATAAAATTGATCCCAGAGCTGGTGTAATTAGAAGTTCATTATTCAGTAATAAACATGCAAGTTCAATGCAGTTGAGAATTTTAGAAGATACTAAAGAACTACTGATCAGAACACAATGATAATGAGCAACATATTTCTCCCACTGTTTTTTTTTTCAAGTGAAAGTAAAGCTACATTTTTTGTTCTAACCCAGAGGTAGTTTTGCCATTTCCAAATCATAGACTTTATATTAACAAAATTTAAGAAGGAATGAGACAGAACTATTCAAGGAAGCAAAGAAATGGTTCTGGGAACCAGCAGTAAGTTATCTCCACCTAAGTGGGGTTAAAGAGTTTAGTCATTAGGTCTAAGAATTCAGAGTGGCTCTTTGTCACATCCCAAAAATATACCCAAAGAAAAGAGCAGACATCTATGTTGCTTACATGAGTATATAGTTGTGTTTTTGGCCATCTTTAGTGATTCATTAAATATACTATATATATTTGTTCTACTCACAAGTGTGGGGTAATCTTTCTTATCTGCACAATTAAGTACAAAATACTCTATGGTACTCTATGGTGCTATGGAGTCATACCATTATTTGTTGGATCATGAGAAATAGATCGGTTCATTTCCTTTCTTTTTAGGAAAAAAGATATAAACTACCAAATTTTAGTGTTCTTTCTGTTTCCCTTCTTTCTCTGTAACTCAGACTTCCATCTTCCTGACATGTGTGTTTACTTCAGCCTCTGCACTTAATTTTCCTTTTTCTTCCTTCTTAAAGAGCTGCTTCCACTCATTTTAGGAAGATTTGTTTCCCTGATATAATAGTGAACAGGGCTAAGCTGTGATATCAGGGGTTGTCTCAAAGAATTTCAGAGACTCAGGCCAAGGCCAAGGCCAGTTAGCGAAATTTGTTGTGGATTTGTAGTTCCATGCTTTGGTGAGAGGCTAAATTTCTAAGAAGAACTTGCAGTTTCAATAAGGTAAGACAGACAATTTTATAGGGCATATGATGTTGATACATAATAAAATTCACATAAAATTTAGGATTATGATTGATATTAGAAAGGCCCGAGAGGTTTGTTAAGTGATTAGGAAATAGGGAAGGGGGTCCTTTCTGTAGTTTGGTGGGCAAACATCCTCATCATCCTGCTTTCTGATAGACTAGCTATTGTGGTCCTGTCAGGTAAAGATGGCCAATTAGGTATTGTGTCCCTGCCTTGGGCTAAATGGACGATATGATTATAATTGGATACAAAAACACCCCTGTTCAAATATGTGGTTTGGGTCTAGTGGCAGTGGCCATTGGGGTAGTGGGCATGCTGTTCAGTTTGGCACATAAGGAAGTTAGAATGGGGGAAGAATTGGGGATTGAAGAACTGGGGCTGGGGGAAGAATTAGGATTCCATCAATAGAGAATAGAAATGTATCTCTCCATCTCTTTATTTTTTTCTAAGATGTAGAAAAACTTTTAGTTTTCATATACATGATATAACATGTCACTGGAACATAAATACAGTACAGTACCTACAGATCATAGCAGAACATTCCATTCTTTTCAAACAAATTACCTAGCTCTTTTTGGTTTGTTTGCTTATTTGAACTATTTATCCTGCCAATGTGTATGGCTAACTGATAAATTATGAGGTGTAATACCTGATAAACGAAAGTAATTAAATCTACATATTCTTTTGCATGGCTTCTTCCCTCCATTAACTACTCCCCCTTTCCCCCTGGATACTCAAAATTTAGGTAGAGGGTTAGTGATTTGCCCAGGATCACATAGGAAGGAATGATCTGATTCTGAATTCAAACTCATGTTTTCCTGAGTCAGGAAACTTCTGGCTACCAGTAACAAATATCCAAGACATTACTGAAAATGAAAAATTTGTTCTGTCTAGAATTGAAAATGGAAAGAGTATCCCATTCTTTTTGAATTTCCAAGAGAGAGAATGAGTTGAATCATATTTGGGAAATTACACAGTGCTTGCTAGAATTTCAAGATGTTCCTTACATCAAAGTTTAACTTGTAAACATCAACATTTGCTCAGTGGTGCCGTATGTTTGAAAATCATGGGAACAGCAAAATCATGGAAACATCACATTTCAATGGGTCTTTCAAAGTTATAAGGTAGATTTAAGTAGACTACACCATCTTAGGAAACATAGCTTATGTTTAACAGTAGGAATAAAAGATATTATGAGTAGCATAGATAAATGGAATAAGAACTAGATTGATCACATAGATAGGCGTAAGAGATGGAAAATAATAGTTTTGCAATAGTACTTAATAAAAATTGAAGAACATAGAGGAAATTCCCCAGTGTATTTAATATATTATCTTTGGAGAATTTTAGAAATAAAGGAAGAAATTAATTACCCAGTATGAGAAGGCTTCATTGGATTACAATCTCTAAGTTTAGGTGAAGAGTAACCACATAAACAATCTCACACATACGTTAAAATATAAGAAGGTAGAGTTTTAGCTCACAGATTATAAAAACTCTTTAACATTTATAAATCTAAATGTCAGCATCTAATAAAAAGCAAAATCTATGCATTCCATATGACATAAGAAATATGATTTGAAAATAGACAAAAGCAATTATTTGAATTTTAGTTTGAAAAAGAGCTTTAATTTAAATCGTAAATAGAAGAAATGAAAACTGAAGCAAAAGGCCTTAGCATATACTAGTGTACCTTTAAAAACTGAATTTAAATAGGCTAAGACTTCTAAGAGATTAATATTTTATAGGTACAGAATGAATAAAACCTAAAGGAAAGCTCAGAAGAAATTGTCTCTTTCCACATGAGGTCTCTAATGTAACTTTATGTGGCATTTTAGGGGTGGATGCTGCCAATCACAAAATAATAGGGAAAGGTAGAATACAGTATCAATCTAGAAGACCATAAAATATAAACATTATGAAGAATGCATTCTTATTTTTTCAAGTAATATTGGGGAACCTGATATGGTGAATTAAAACTGAAAACCACAGCATTTCCTTGTCAAAGGAACGATTGCAAATCATATTACAGGACAAAATCCCAAGAGAAGTAGGAGAAATCTCAGCATAAAAGAGACATTTAAAATTATACTGGACAAAACGCAGGAGGGTATATTGTAAAGAGCTGTCTTATACTGCCAAGGTGAAAATCTAGTTGACCTGTTAGGCTATTTCCATCTATATTTTAAGGTGTTTCTTTCATGAATGAGGAAAAAATAAAACAATACTTGCCTTGGAATTAAAATATCTAAAAAGAAATTAAAATGATGATTCAGCTGAGGAGAGCTCAGCTCTAAAATTATGACTGCAATTGAAATGTCCACTGGAATAAAAAGGTCAAGCAGTGTTATGAGATCCTCTTAAGAAGGCAGTTTCTAATAGTAACTTCTCATCAAAATTCAACAACAGAATGATACAATAAAACTGGAGTCAGAAAATCAGATCTGGCATCTTTGCTTTCCAAGACATATAAACTCTCTAGAAATCATTTTCTTACTCCATAAAATGATGGGTACCTTTGGCATACAGTTGAATAGAAACCTATTCTAGCCTGCGATGCTATAACTAATTGATCTGCTTTGTGGTCATGATTCTGGATCACTGAATTCAAATAAAAAAATTAAAAAATAGTTTTGTGGTGTCTAACCTTGTAACACAGAGGAAAAGTCATCATAGGAGGAAATGTATTTTGTTTTCTAGAGTGGACATATAGCAACGTTTCAGTTATCTAAATTCTAAATTTCTGAAGTGGGATTCAGGAGTAGAGTCCAACATGACAAGATTGTTTCACTTTTCTGATCAATGATAAATTCTTTTCAGGTGATAACAATGCATTATCAATCAAATGCACACACATATATATATATATATATATATATATATATATATATATATATATATATATATATATATAACTCTGAATAAGGACCAGATGAGCTTTTTGTTGTTGTTTTTTTGTGTTTGCTATCTAGTGCAGTTCCAGTAACCTTTAGAATATATACAATGACAATATGAAAAATAACCAGAATGTTTTGTGTTGTAGGGGGAAGCATTGAAACCTATGGCATATAAGAATTAATTGAGAGGAAGTACAGAGAAGCTGGGAAGTTGCCTCAGCCCTCCCCAGCATCCCTTAGAAACAAGGTTAAATCAAGCTTCTAAATGGATTCTAGAGTGACGCAGACCACAAAAAGATGGAATGAAATAATTTTCCAGTTTAAGAAAATTTAAAAGGACTTTGAGAAAGGTTTGTCACATGAGTAAAGGGGGAACAAATCCCATTGCAGACACTGTCAGGGTAAGCCAGCAAGGGAATACCCACAGCACAGATCAACAAACAAGGTCCTTCAGATCTGGCTCTTTAGGTCAGTGGCAGAGCACATCAGCAATGACTCAACCAGCAACATTAAAGAAAGTAAGTTGACAGCCCAGGAAACTGGACAACAACAGTGTCACTAGGACAGGTCATCCCAAAGCAGTCAGCAAACCCTCAGCAGGTAAGGCTCCAGCACACAAAGTCAGGGACCAAGCACCTGGTCCCCCACAATAAGCTTGGGACAATGCCCCCTGTGCCCTAGGAGGAGAGCCCAACTTTAAAAACCATGAAATAGGCAAAAAAAAAGTCACAAAAAATTTTAAAAAAAGAAAAATAATAATTGACCATATAAAATTACAATGGTGACACTGAAGACTAAAATACAAACTTGGAAGAAGACACCGTTGTCACTGTATCTGCATATGAGACCTTAAAGGAGAATGTGAATTGGTCTCAAGACCAAAAAGCCTTTTTGGAAGAGTTGTAAAAGGGTTTCAAAAAGTCAAATAAGAGAGATAGAAAAGAAATGAGAGGTATGAAAGAAAAAGTCAACAGCTTGGGGGAGGGGGGAGGATAAAAATACCTGAAGAAAAGAATTCCTTAAAGTGTAGAAATGCCCAAATGGAAGAGGAGTTACAAAAGCAAAATTAAGAATATAATTTCTTAAAAATTAGAATTGAGCAAGTGGAAGCTAAGGACTCTGTGAGACATCAAGGATCAGCCAAGCAAAATCAAAAGAATGAGAAAATAGAGCAAAATATAAAATACCTCACCAGGAAAACAACTGACCTAGAAAAAAGATCCAGGAGAAATAATATAAGAATTATTGCAATACCTGAAATCTAGGACAAAAAAAGAGCTTGATCAGCATCATTCAGGAAATTTTGAAGTAAAGCTCCCCTGAAGGCAAAATGGTCATCAAGAGATCCCAAAATAAAAACTCCAAGGAATATTGTAGTAAAAACTTGTAACCAGAAAAAACTGCAAGCAGTTAGAAGGAAAGATCTGTATAAGAAAGGACTGCATATCTTCTACATTAAAGGATCAGAGTACCTGGAATATGATATTCTGAAAGGAAAATAAGATTAGATTACAGGCAAGAACTAACTACCTAGCTAAACTGAGCAAAATCTTTAGGGTAAATGATGGACATTCGATGAAACAAGAGTTGTTCAATCATTCTTTAAGAAAAGATCAAAGGATAATAAAAAATTTCACCATCAATACAACACTCAAAAGAAATATGGAAAAGGTAAATAGAAAAGAGAAAAAAAACAAATATGTTACTTCAAAAGGTTAAACAGTTTACATCCCCACATCAGAAAATGATAATTGTAATTCTTGAGAATTATATATTTACTAGACTCGTTAGAAAGGGGCACACAGACAGAGTATGTGGGTATAGATTAACTCTGTAGTGACATAAAAAACTAATAAAGGGGTGAAAAAGGTTTATCTTTGGAGAAGAGGAAAGGAGGAGGTAGAAAATGGTAAAGTATATCGCAAAAAAAGGCTCAAAAGACATAATAGAGTAAAGGGAAAGAAGAGAAGTAGGTGAGCATTTTTTGACACATTTTGTCATTGAATGTCGCTCAAAGAAGGAATTACATAAACATTCAATTGAGTATAGAAATTAATCTTACTATATAATGAAGTATGGGGAGAAAAAGGGAAAGAAACGGGACAAGTGGACAGAAGGAAGGGCAGAAATATTAGGGGACAAGGAAGAGAAAAAAGAGGGGGCCTGATTGAATGAAGGGTAGATTGAGGGAGGTGGTGGTCAGAAGCAAAACTCTGGTGAAGAGGGACAAGATGAAAGGAGATAGAAAAGTATAAACATGGGGAAAATAGGATGGGGGGAAATACAAAGTTATTAATTATAACTGTGAATGTGAATGGGATGAACTCTCCCATAAAATGGAAGCAGATAGAAGAGTAGATTAAAAAACAGAGCCCTACAGTGTGTTTTTTACAAGAAACATGTTTGAAGCAGAGGAATCCACACAGAGTAAAGGCAAAAGGTTGTAACAGAATATATTATGCTTCAGCTGAAGGAACCTAAGCAAAAGAAAACAGAAGCATTCCTGATCTCAGAAAAAGCAAAAGTAAAAACAGATATAATTAAAGAGATAAGGAAGGAAACATCTTGCTAAAAAAGGTAACATAGAAAATGAAGTGATATCAGTAATAAGTACACATGGGCCAGGTTGTATAGCACTCAAATTCCTAGAAGAGAAATAAAGTGATTTAAAAGAAGAAATAGATAGCAAAACTATTGCAGCAGGCACCTAAACCTCTTCCTCTCAAAACTAGATAAATCTAACCATGATATTTAAAAAAAAATTAAGGAGGTGAATAGAACTTAAGGAAAAAATAGATATGATAGACCTCTGGATAAAAATGAATGATGATAGAAAGGAATATACCTTTTTCTTAGATGGGCATGGCACTAAGACAGAAAAGCATATTTAGGCATACATTCCTCACAGTTCTACTAAGAAAGGCAGAATTATTAAATCCATTATTTTTAGATCATGATGCAGTAAAACTATATGTAATGGCTATGGAAATATAGAAAAAAATAAGTAAAAATTAGATAATCATAAAGAATGAGGGTGTCAAACAAAAAATAATAGAAAAAATCAATCATTTCACTCAAGAGAATGTTAATAATGAACCAACATGAGATGCAGCTAAGGCAGTTATTTTTTTTTTTTTAATTTGCAATGTTTTTATTGTGGATTTTCCTGTTGTGCCAGATTTTGACCACATAATACAATTCATTTTTTGTAAAAAAAAAAAAAATGAATCTAGATGCAACTTACAAAGCAAAACAGAGAGACGAGGGATGCCCTAGACTGAAGTCAATAAATTGAACAAAGGCAGCTCTAATCATGTGGGAATTGAATGAACCACATTGACTCCATCTTGTAACTCAGTTTTGGATCTAGGTCAGTTCACTTGTTATTCAAATATGAATCGAGTTCAATTTCTGTCCTGTGAGAAAACAGGATGGGAATTGTGAGAAAACTCTATTGCACTGTTTTGACCTAGCCCTGAGTGACTGGAAGTTGGGTCACTTCTACCCATTGCTTGAAAAAGTTTAATTAAGGACCTAAGTTACCAGAAACTCAGTCAAATCCAGAGAATGATGTAAGGAATTTTCTCACAAGTACATCTCAAGCATTCCATGTTTCACCTGAAAATCGACCCTTGTCCAGTCAGTTACTATTTCCATGTTCCTTTGATTGACTCTGTGGTGGCCTTAAGGCCATGTGGTCCCCCAGGTCCTCAAGAGCAGCCACCAGAGCAAATCCAAATTTCACAAAACAAGTCCCCTTAGTAAAAGAGCCTGTTCTGTAAAACCCGGGACCCAGTTGAAAGGCTGCACCCAAGGACCCAGAAGGCCACATGTATCCCCGAGGCCACCAGATGACCACCCCTGGAATAAGACATTTCAAGGAATGGGATACCTCTTTTTGTGATATCAAAGAATCAGGCTTTCCACCCCCCTCCCAATTTGGAAAGTCCTAATCTTTCCTCCAATTAGAAATTAGCTTACCTAATGTATATCCTGTTAATTTTCTTTTAATGCATAAAAATCTGTTTCGCTGGTGTCATTTTGTTACACCATTAGCAGTTCTTTTGACAGTAAGCCAGGAAATGTGATGACTTTGTGACCAAAGAGCCCTGCTTACTTTCACATATTGTGTTAATATGGTAAAAGCTAGTGAAAATATTTTAGGTTAAAATTTGAACTTAAGTATTAATTCAAATAGGAATTGGAATTCTGCTTAGGTTAATTTTGGATCTGGCAATTATATTAACAAGAAAAGAGGAGTAGTGTTAAGCACCTCAGCTAAGCAAAGGCCACTAAAGTTATGAGTTGGAAGGCTTTTGTCTCCAAAAAGGTACTTGTTTCCCTAAGGGATTTTATTTTAAGGGTGTGGCCTATATGAAAACCAGTTGGATGTCAATGCAAGAGGATATATCAAAATGAGATTAATTAGAACATTTGTTTTATTCTCTTATGATGATGCCTCTAAATATAAAACAAAATTTGGTTCTTCATGTTTAAGAACTAAAGTTCAGGTTTTCATACTGCCTCACTTTCTAATATTCAGTTCCTCGAAATAACATGGTTATGTTATAGTACAACATGGACCCAAACAAATTCAAATTAATGATATATTAACCATCAGAACATTTATGTTAATGTTTCTTAATACCATACATAACAAATTATAATAAAAATACAATTATAAACAGGATTCTGTTCTTCTATTTTTATTAATAATATATTTCCCTTACAGTAAACCAATTTTGTATTCCACCATCCTGTGTGGTTCTCCCATTATTTCGATTTGTATGGATCATTAAGAATATCTTCAAATCCAATACTCTCATTTACCCCTCAAAATATCCAGGGAGAGGTTTGAGCTCTGAAAAAATGGAAGATGTTGGACTTGTTTCACTGCCTTGAATTCCATCTGTAACTTCAGGGGAGCATATAGGCCTTGGATATTTCTCAGTGTGGAAAAATTCATTTTATATTGATTGAGCTGGATTTTTTTTCTGATAACTCAAGAGGATGGCTTGACAAAAATTTCATTTTTGACACAAGAAAAACCTCTCCGAAGAATATCATGGCTTCCAAAAGGAGCACTAGCTGAAACTTCAGAAACTGAAATATTGCCTATAGCTGAGATCCAAGTCCTCTGGTATTCATGTTCAATCCACCTGCCCACCACCACTGGGCCGAATCTCTTTCTCCTCCCCCCTGATGTCCATTTCTGTTTCTGTTCTAAAACAGTTCTTAAAGGAAATTTTGTATCTCTAAATGTTTACATGATTGAAATCAAGAAAAAGGAGATCAATTAATTGGGCATGCAGCTAAAAAACTAGAGAAAGAATGAAAGACCAAAAGAAAGACTAATAAAATTGTAATTAAAATAGTAAATAATAAACTATTATATAAAATATAAGTATATAAACTAGTATATAAAATACATTGTTTTATGAGAAAAACAATAAAATAGATAAATCATAGGTTAATTTGACTAAAAAAACAAATGACAGATATCAAAAATGAAAAAGGGTAAATTCACCACCAATGATGAGGAAATTAAAGCAGTAATTAGGAACAATTTTGCCCAACTGCACGTGAATAAATATGATCATATAAGGGAAATGGATATTTATAAAAATATAAATTGCCTAGAGGAAATAAAATACTTAAAAAAACAATTTCAAGGGAGAAAAGAAATTGAATTTGATATTAATAAATTAAGGGAAAAAAATCTCCAAGACCTAAAGGATTTAAAGTGAATTCTATGAAATATTTATAAAGAACAATGAATTCCAATACTAAGTATTTCGAAAAAAAAATAGGAGAAAGAGGCTTACCAAATTAACTTTACGATACAAATATAGTTCTAATATCTAAACCAGGAAAAGCAAAAAGAGGGGAAAATTATAGACTGATTTTCCTAATGAATATTGATGCAAAAAAATTAAAGAAAATATTACCCAAGAGATTAAAGTAATTTATTACAAGGATAATGCACTATTAATATGTGGAATTTATATCAGTAATGCAAAAATAGCTTAATATTTGGAAAACTATAGCATGATTGAACATATCAATAACAAAACTAATAGAAATCATATGACTATCTCAATAGATTTAGAAAAACGACTTTGGCAAAAGACAGGACCAATTCCTCTGAACAACACTAGAGAACATAAGAATAAATACAGTTTTCCTTAAAATGATATATATCTAATGTATCCAACATATGTATCTAATACTAGTAGTAAGTATTACATGTGATAGGGATAAACACAGAACTTTACCAATAAGATCAGGGGTAAATCAAAGATGCCCATTATTGCCACTGCTATTCAATATTGTACTAGAAATATCTGCTTTAGCAATAAGAGAAGAAATAGAAATTGAATGAATTATGATAGACCCTGAAGAAACAGTTATTACTCTTTACCTATGACATGTTGATGTACTCAGAGAATCCCATAAAATGAACTAAAAGTCTACTTGAAATAATGAACAAGTTTAGCAAAGTTGGAGAATATAATATAACCCATATAAACTATCAACATTTCTCTATATTACTATAAAAACAAGAGACAGAAAAAGAAATTCCATTTAAAGTTACTATAGATATTATAAAATATTTGGGAGTGTAACTGTCAAGATAAACCTAGGAATGAAATGAACACAGATTACAACATACATGTCACAGAATGGAAGTCAGATCTAAATAATTGGAAAAAATAACAGTTGCTAATGGATAGAACAAGGTAATATAATAAAAATGGTAATAACATACAAATTAAATTACTTATTCATTGCCATGCCAATCATTTGCCCAAATTTATTTTATAAAACTAGACAAAATAATAACAAAATTCAACTGGTAAATAAATGTTATAAAATATCAAGGAAAGTATTGAAAAGAAATGCTAAGCAAGGTGTCCTACCTGTACCAAATCTAAAACTGTATTATAAAGCAACAATTATCAAAGTTATCTGGTAGCGAAGAAATAGAGTGGTAGGTCATCGGAATAAGTTAGGCACACAAAACATAGTAATCAATGTCTATAGTAATATACTATTTGATAAACCCAAAGACTGAAGCTTCTGGGATCAGAACTCACCATTTGTCAGAAACTGCTAGGAAGACTCAAAAATAGTATGGCAGAAACTATCAATAGATGAACCTCTTAAAGTGTATACCATGACTTAGACATAAAGGATGATATCATAAGCAAATTAGGAGAGCATGGAAAAGTTTAACTGTCAGGTTATGGAGAAGGGAAGAACTTTTGAACAAACAGGAGATAGAGAACCTTATGAAATACAAAACAGACCATTTTGATTACATTAAATTAAAAAGGTTTTGCACAAAGTCAGTGCTACCAAGATTAGGAGAGAAGGAGAAACCTGGCAAATATCTTTTTATAGCCAGTGTCTCTATTAAAGGCCTCCTTTCTAAATATATAGAGAAATGAGTCAAATTCATAAGACTATAGGTCATTCCCCAATTGATAAATGGTCAGAAGGTATGAAGAGACCATTTTCAGATAAAGAAATTAAATCTGTAGTCATATGAAAAAATATTCTAAATCATTATTGATTAGAGAGATACAAATGAAATCAACTTCACACCTATCAGATTACTTAATATGACAAAAAAAGAAAATGATAAATGTCAGGAGATGTGTTGCAAAATTAGAACTCTCATGAGTTGTTGGCAGAGTTGTGACCTGATCCTACCATTATGCGGAGCAATTTGGATTTGTGTATGAAGGGCAACCAAACTGTTTTTGCCTTGTGACCTTGCAGTGACATTACTAGGTCTGTTTCCTGAAGAGTTCCTAAAAATGGGAAAAGTGCTCGCATGTACAAAAATATTTTTGTAGTGACAAAGAATTGGAAATTGAAGGAATTAATTAGGGAAAAGACTGAACAAGTTGTGGTATATGCATATTAATGGAAAATTGTTTTGCTATAAGAAATTTTGCATGTTTCAATCTGCATTAAGACTCCATAGTTCTTTTTCTGCATGTGGATAGCATTTTCCATCTTGCAAATTTTACAGTTGTCTTAGAGTATTGCATTACTGAAAAGAGCTAAGTCCATCAAAGTTAGTCATGGCACAGAGTTGCTATTCCTATGTAAAATATTCTGGTTCTACTTACTTCATTCAGCATCACTTCCTGCAAGTCTTTCAAAGCTTTTCTGAAGTCTACTTCCTCATTATTTCTATGGAACAATAGTATTCCATTGCATTCATTTATCAAAACCTGTTCAGCCATTACACAACTGATGGGCATCCCCTCATTTTTTACTTCTTGGACACCACTAAAATATCTGCTATAAATAATTTTACATGTGGGTCCTTTTCTCCATTTTTATGATCTCTTCATAACAGAAACCTAGAAGTGCATCTTCTTCTTCATCTAATAGCTTCCTTCAAGTCTCACCTAAAATCCCATGTTCTAAAGGTAGGATTCTATAGGAATACTTTCCTAATTCACCTTAGTTCTAAAGCCTTCCCCCTCAATTGTTTTCTATTTATTCCATATTTAAGTTGTTTTTACATAGTTATTTCTATGTTGATTCTCCTTCCATCTCCACTGTCATTAGATGGAGAGCTTCTTCCTCATTAGACTATGGCCTGCTTTAAAGCAGGGATCTTTCTTTGTATCCACATCACTAAACACAGTATCTGTCACATGAATGGTAAAGTATGATTGAGTACATGAAAGGAGAGAATACAAAAACTTGCAGATTATTGAGAAGTTTCTATATTACGTACCCTTATAAAAATGGGTAGAAAGTTAAAGTGGTAAACATCAAACATTGCACAAAATGGCATTTACTTCATCAAGTAGAGAAAAGACTCATTTTTGATATGACAGTTCTTGCTGAGTTGATTTTGTTGTGAAATTTGACCTGTCAGAGACAAAATCAGAAGGCACAATAAAAAGAAAGTTAAATTTAATGAGAGATATAGTGAACAAACACTTTTAATCTCAAATTCTTTAAAAAGTATATTTAATATTGAAAATGGAAAATGGACAACCGAACTGACATTGATATATTTCAATGTATGCTATGTAATAATTTCATCAAGATCATCAATGCACTTTAGTTGCAGAAAATAGGGTTTGATGAACTCTTCAGATCATGGAGAAAAATTAATTTGAAGACACAGCACAAGCCCACCCCGTCATTATTTCATTACTATGAAAAACCAACCAAATAAACAAAACAAACAAACCAACAAAAAGCTTTTCACACTCCACAGTCTAGTGGTTTGTACAAACTAGTTTCTGTACAAGTTATGCTGATGGAAGTGATGAAATGCCACACATTTAAAAAATTTATGCGAATCATATGTTTTCATTCTGTTTGTCTATCTGCCAAAGCTTTATCCTTTTCCTCTAAAAGAAGTCATTGTATTCTTAAGGACTACCATGATTCTAGTACCAAAGTGGTAATTTGATAGCACTGTGGAACTTCATAAAACAGTAGAAGAAACCATTGTTTTAATTTTTTCTGAAGCCATAAAAGGGGCTCATCATGCCTTTTTTCCTTTGCAATTCAACAGCATTTCATTTTGCTTTCAAAAACTCCATAGTGACTGATTTGAATATCAAATTAGAATGCTGATACACTATTGAAAAAACAATCTTGCATTTTGTTTTTTCAGGTTGTGCTATCAGGGGACCCTGTGATTGACATTATTCTTGTTTGTTCCTACAGCCAGTGCTAATGCCACTTTTCAAACTTGGCACTTAAAAGAAGTGGCAAAAATATCACAGGAACGGTTCTGTTGACCCCCTTTTTCTCTCCCCCTTTATCTTTCTATGCAAACTTTTACTTATTTTTGGTCTGTTAAGGAAATGACATGTTAAGAACAAAGAAAGTCATAATAGAAAAGACTTAGATATCAAAATCAGCCATTCACACTACATGAAGTCCCTTAAAAAGCTAAGTTTTCTTTCCCTTGGTTTTTCTTTCTTTTTTGAGTTTATTCAAACATATATTTTTTTTTCCTTCTGAAAACATGAAGCGATAATAAACTTTTAAGATGAGGGTCTAAACAAAAGAACAAAAGTGAAAATAGATGAGTTCCATTGAATATATTTTATGTTGTGGTTGTTTATATAATATAGTCCCTTATTGGCAAAGAACATCATGAAAAGCGAAGTTTTTCTCAGGTGGGAAGGAATAAAGGATAATGGAATAAATAAATTACAGAAGTCAGGGGAAGCCCTTAGTTGAACAGACACGCACTAGCAGTGGGGTGATTGCAAGAGAAGTACTGCTGTCTTAAAGTGAATGTAATCATCAACATTCTGCATCTTATTTGTCTCACTGAACCTCTTAAGGAATAAAATCCCTGGACTGACTCTGCTATTTGCATGAATTTGAACATCAAACTAGAATACCTATACACCATTGAAAAAAAAAATCTTGTATTTTGTATCTTCAGCTTGTGCTATTAAGGGGAGCCTGCAATTTACATTTTTGTTGTTTGTCCCTAGAGCCAGTGCTAATGCTACTTTTCAAAGATGGTACTTCAAAGAATACTCATTATTCTCTGGAAATGATGGTTGTATCTGGTCCACATTTTCTCCTCTCCCTCATCCCTTTTTTACTAACTGGCATTTGTCATCTCCAACATTCCTGCTCTTAAACTTGATGGGTTGATGATGCTTTTAAAAGTTTTTCTTTTTTTCCAATATATAAAGATAGATTGATCTTTGTTATATTCTAAGAAATTGCTATAAATTATTGAATTACTGAAGGGAGGGTAGATTAAAATGGGAATCAGAGACCAATTACTTGGAATTATCCACAGTCCTTACTAAGTGCTCTCCCTGACTGTGCAAGAAAAATTTCAGTAGTATTCAAACACTTTTCTCAGAAAGTGACCAAATATATCCTGATACTAAGTATTACCATAAATAGAAACATATTATTTATGCCTAAGTTTCCTAAACCGGTATATATTCATATCCATATATGTATATATGAATGCTTATATTAGGTTGATAGATACGAGTGTGTATATATACATCCATAATAATAATAAAACAACAAAAATATTATTTTGCATGTACTCAAGTGCTGCGAAACCTACAAGAACTTCCACACCCCCCAAAAAAAACTTTTTATGTAGTTATATTAATATAAATTCTGGCCATCCCAGGCATTAAAAACATACCTTTGAACATACCACATCCCCATACTGTTTTAGGGTCAGAAAGGAATATTCTTTGGGAAACTCATCAGAACTATATTTTCCACAACGCTTTATGAGAAGAAGGAAATGTTTCTTAAGGAAAGTGGTAGAGGGGATGTACTAAGGCAAAGAGGTTTCTGGGAGGACAAATAAATTGGCCTTGGAATCTTCTCCTATTGGTGAATGACAACTCTGAGAGAAAGAGTATGCAGATAATTAATAATCAATTCATTAATTAAGCTAGTCGACAATCAATAAATTGATGGTCAGTGTTTTTTCTCCGTAACCAAAGATGTCAAGGGAGATGTGCAACATTTTAAAAATTTTCTAAAATGAACTTCCTTGATAAATGAAATTCAACTTGGATGAGTGGACATTTAATGAGGAGGTGGGCCAGACTTCTTCAGCTCCTCCTGCTGAGAACTGAGCTTGTTAATGAGACTCAGAAGTCTCAAGTCATCTGGATGGGGGAAGCCATTTCCATCTGTACCTCTCCCACAAGTTTTCTCCTATGTTGCCCTACTCTCTACTGGAGGAAATGAAGGACAAGGGATTTTTCCCATAGGAAAAGGCTGGCCTAGACTGGATTCTCCTGCCCAAACTTAAGGAATATATATCTTGGGGGCTAGGAGGAAAGCTCATCACTCAGTTATGTCCTTCAGAGGCTGACTAACGTTTTCAAGGGGGGGATTTTAATGGAAATAAATGGAAAATGGTGGATCAAAAATTAATAATATTAATTTATTTCACTGGTTTTCAAGCAATGTGCTACCTGCTGAAGATATTCAAATTTAAACCCAGCCTGGTAAAAGTAGAATGGAGAGTGAGGCTAGTCTACAAACAAACAGAGCCCATATGTGGAACAAAGTTTCTGTGGTTTTCTAACACATACTGTTAAGGTTAACAAACCTAATGCCTGGTGTCAGTATTCTCTGCTACCCTACATACACAGCTTAGCTATTTTTATTAAATATTCACAGACAGAAGATTTAGTGATAAGGAAGCAAAAATATCTGCATTTTCTCTGAAGATTAATAGGAAATGAGAAAGTATTTGTCAAGATAGTATGAGAAAGGAAGTTTAGGGTTTGAAATGAAAGTAGTATTGATATTTTATAGTATCAGTTGTTTGATGGGTCTCAGACTTACAATCCATACTATTTTAAGTAAACTGTTCTTCTTGAAAAAGATATGAAATCAAGTGATTTGTTTGGGGAACAAGAAAACTCTGGGGAATTGGTGATTCATGAGTATTATTCTGAGTAGACTGAATCTCTAAAAATCTTGGCCCTAAAAATTGGGAAATAGGTACAGACTGCCTTCCCTCCTCATATACCCTTTCACTTGCCTGAATATATATATATATATATATATATATATATATATATATATATATATATATATGTATATATGTATATATATGTATGTATGTATGTATGTATGTATGTATGTGTGTGCGCACATGTTTGTGTATATTTAAATATTCATTTTATGGGGTAAGGGATAATAACTAGACCAGCAATTTATTTGGTATATAAGATCATATAAGAATGTGAGAATAAATATGAGAAAACTTCCAGAGAAAACTTTTTCCACCAATACAATTAGCAAGATTTCTTCAACTTTGTTTTAGAGAATTCCCTAGAGAAATGAGACATTAAGAGATTTGCCCAGGGTTTCTGAGGTAGGATTTAGATGCACATGTTCTTGGTTCTGAGGCTTGATCTCAGTAGGATGTGCTTCTTCTCATTTGAAATTTTCTTTTTCACTAATTGAATGGAATTGAATTTTTTTCACTCTAAATCGATTCCATCAGTATGCTGTTAATTATACCATTGTAACGTTTGTTTGTTTGTCTTCCCCCAGCTGGCCAACCTAAAAGAAATGGCCGAGGAAATGGGTTATTTTTTTTTATCTGGTTTTCTCATGATCTCTTCCTAATATCTTTTACTGGAGAATATTCAAAGATCTGATTTTTCAGCTATGTCCACTCTCCTTATCAATTTATGTCACAAACTGTTTTAAGTACTTTAGATGCTCTTCTGTCTTCTTTAAAGTAACCAAGGCACCAAAGAATCTTTTTTGATTAGATTCTCCGAGCTGGTTAGATAATTAAGAAAGACAATTTATCCTAGAAGTGTACCACAAATTTTTCCAGCGTAGAAGTCCCTGAGACAGTTTCTTCTCAACAATATATCCTTCTAAAACTTTTAACAATCTTCATATCATAAGGAGGCAGAAGAATTAAATCATCGTAGAAGTTCATGGAGAGTATGATAAGGGAGATATAATGAAAGCAAAATATTTTTTTTTCTGTCCTTCCTCTAGTTTCTTTCCTTCCTGTTCACTTTATTGCCTTTACCCTATCTTTTCTTATTTTGGGCAAGGGACTAAGGCATCCACTGTTTCTGACCTAGGTAAATAATATATTAAGTCAGCCTCAAAATCTCAATAGTTATATTCTGTCCAAGTTCCACTATAAAACATTCTAAAGACTCAACAAGAGAGGCCAAAAAGTAATTTTAAGTGAAAGAATATAATCATATAGTGTATCGATCTAGAGCCATCAAGCTGGGGTGAATGGAAAACTATAGAATGGTAAGTTTCATAATCTGGAATTTTTCATTGCTTAGAGATGTAGATGTCAATCTGGAGAATCACAGCTATCCTCTCCTCAAAATTTGTTTATCCTAATACATTTCAGATCAATTAGCATTAACAGGGTGTCTCTTAAGTATATAAAATAGTCATGAAAAAATAAAATGTTACACAAGAAATTATCAGAAGTCACTGACAAGCTAAATCTAAAACAATAATGTTTAACTTCTAAGGTTTCAATCATAAATTTAACCAATGGCACAGTGGATTGAGTACTAGGCTTGGAGTCCAAAAAAGTCATTTTCAGTGTTTCAAATCTGGCCTCAGACATTTACTAGATGTATGATCCTGAGCAAATTACTTAACCTGTTTGCCTCAGTTACTTCACCTATAAAGGAACTGGGTGAGGAAATTCCTAATTACTGTAGTATGTTTGCCGAGAAATCCCCAGATGGGGTCATGAAAACTTGAACATGACTGAAATTACTAAACAACAATTCATGAACTAGAAGATCAAAATATTGCTCCATTTTCTTTAATCCAGCTCATCACCATTTATCAAATCCTATTATTGGTGATACATACGTGTTACAAAAAACCCAATGTACCCAAAGAAATAAACAATATCAGAGTTCAAGACCACCAGAGACTTAAAATGTAGTAAAAGAGAAGGCGTGTGTCCTCACACTACTATATTTAGTACCCAGCAGAATCTGATAAGAAAAAAAGCAAATTTCAAAGAACTGTGAGAACTCGGAGGAGAAAGCAATTGTTCCACTGTGTGCAAACTGAATATGTACTATTAAAGCTCTCTCATAACGTAGGACGGGCTTATAGCAATGATCGATGTGGTATTCTTCAGAATTTGTTGTTTTGTGTAGATTATAGTATTAGTTTGTTTTTGATGAAAGATATTTGCATCAGAAAAATACTATGTTTATATTTGAAATTGGGGAGTTGTTCATTTTTAACTAAAGATTGAAGTGGATGTGACTTTGGTCAGTTCAAAAAGAGTGACAGGTTCGGGATGGTTCATATAAGGACAAGTAGCTTTGCAAAACTTTTCATAGTTTAGAGTTAAGTTTTGCACTTCTTTATATAAATAACACCAATTACCTTGTGCTACTGCCCTGTCACATCTCATAAACTTGGATGTGTGATTATAGTCAAAGGGAAGCCTCCAAGGAAACATCAGGTGATGAAGCAAGTGGTGATAGTGATTCAAGAGAACTTGCTTTCAATCATTACTTTACTAAACATCCAACATTTTCCAGGAAGATATAGATAGCTCAAGTGGTTATAAAGATTAATTCCTTACCATATATTGGTCTTGAAATTCTCTAAGAAGTAGTACCTAATAAAACCATAATATTCATCATTTTCTCTCAAGGTGCAGCTCATGAAAGTGAATACAGCCTCCCTAAATCAATCCTGAACTTTCACTTAAATATGGATTTTTTAAAAATGTAAGTTCTCTGGTTTTATATTTGCTATTTGACTTCTTTGTCTTTACTTTGAGGTAAACAAAAGTAGTGAGATGAACACATAATAACCTTATGAAGCTGGTCTTAAAACAATGTAATTGACCTCCAGGAACCAAAATGGTGGCGTAAGCACTGCTGGTCTCCTGTATTCACCTGAGAACAACCATAGAATAGCTTGTCAGGACAAATCCTGGAACAGGGAGGCCAGCAGAAAGATGGGGAGGAACATTCTGAAACCTGGAAAACTTAAAGAAAGGGCAAGAGATGTCTGTGTCACTTGGGTAAAAGGAAGGTACACTCAAGTATAACAAGCATCCCAGCAACCCAGCACCAAGACCCATCTCAGCAAACTAGTACATGATCCTAAGGACCACTGTGGTGGAAGAGGTTAACACAAACACTAGGATCCCCCTATATGCCTTAGTATAGCCAAGAAAAACAACAGACTCCATTTCAGAGAAACACCAAGAGCTTCAGTGTAGCCTCAGGTGAGCAGGCATCCTCCAGCGGCTGAACTTCCCTGTGCTTAGGCACAGTCCAAGAGAGGCAGGCCTCCTCAGTGGCTATGCTTCCTCATGCGTCAGCACTCCCTGGGGCAGTCATACGTCTTCTACTCCCAGATACTAAGGTGATTCAGGGCAGAATGGACCAATGGACCTCCTTTAGGAGTCAGGTATTCATGTGCTTCAGGGTAGCCCACAAGGGAATGCAGAAAAACCCCACCTGACCTCAGCATACAGCAGATACCACCATTAGAACTCCATCATCAGGTGAGCTGCCAGCACATTAGGCCCCAGGACACAAAGCCAGTGACCAGACTCCTGACCCACAGCACAAGAAGCTTGGGACAGTACTTCCTGTGCACCAGCAGGAAAGCTCCACTTTAAAGCCAGGAAATAGACAAAAATCATGAGGTGAAAGCAAAATCCAATACTGACCGTAGAGATTCACAATAGTGAAAGGGAAAATCAAAACACAAACTCAGAAGAGGACAATACTGCCATTACACCTCCTTCCAAAAGCTCAAAGGGGAAGAGCTGAAGAGGAATTTCAAAGGTCAAACAAAAGTTGTAGAAGACAAATTTGGAAAAGAAATGAGAGGTAAGCAAGACAGAGCAAGCTTGGGAAAGGGATGACAAAAATTGACTGAAGAAAACAAATCCTTTAAAAATACAATTGGCCAAATTGTGCATGGGGGGGGGAGGGAGACGAAGAAAAAAAACTCCATAAAAAGTAGAATTGACCAAATGGAAAATGAGGAACAAAACATAACAGGACAAAAAAAATTGAATTAGGCAATTGAAAGCTAAAGACTCTATGAGACATCAAGAATCAGTCAAACAGGGTGAGGTTGTGGAACCAACATGGCAGGGTGAAAGCAAGGACTTTCTTGAACTTTCCCCATAAACTACTCTAAATATCTTTTTTAAACAACTCTAAACAAATCCTGGTGCTGCAGAACTCAAGTGAAACAAATCTCCAGCCCCAGACAGCCTGCAGTGTTGACAGGAGTAACTTATTGCACCAGCCTGGGAACACAACAGAGAGCAGTCTGGGGTTGGCCATGCTGCCATGAACAGGGTTGAAGTGGGGTTCATGGGAGTGATGGCAGCTATGGCAGTTTTTTAATTTCTCAACCCACAAATTCCAAAGATAGAATGGAAAGTTACTGGGAGACCTCTGTGTAACCTTACCTGGCTGGGCCCAGCCGGGTAAAGGAAGAAGGGATATTGGTGCCTAAGGCATCAACAGCTTCTGTGGGTCTGGCCCCACAGATTATGGGGGAATGAGGGGCTCTTACAAAACCCGGGAAGCCTGGGATAATATACCTCTATTCCCACCCCTACAGGATGCAGAGTCCTACCTGCATAAATAGTTAGAAAGTCAAGTAAATACTTGGCTAGGATCATAAGCAATACATGAAAAAAACTCAGACCATAGAATCTTACACTGGTGACAAAATCAAAGCATACAATAGAAGAAAGCAACATCAGCCCTCCTACATCAAAAGTCTCTAAGAAAACTATGAATTAGGCTGAAGTCATGGAAAAGCTAATAAATGATTTTGAAAATCAAGTAAGAGAAGTAGAGGAAAAATTGGGAAGAGAAATGAGAGCAATGCACGGAAATGATGAAAATGAGTCAAAAATTTGCTAAACCAGACACAAAAAATACTGAAGAAAATAGCACTTTAAACCAAAAGAGTTCCAAAAAAGCTAATGAGAAGAAGAATGCCTTAAAAAGCAAGATTTGCCAAATGGAAAAAGGAAATCCAAAAGCTCAATGAAGAAAATAATTCCTTCAAAATCAGAATGGAGCAAATGGAAGTTAATGAGCATTAATTATGAGAAATCAAAAATTATAAAACAGAAGCAAAAGATTGAAAAAAGTAGAAAACAATGTGAAATATCACTGACCCGGAAAATAGATACAGGAGAGAGAGTTTTAAAATTATTGGTCTGCCTGAAAAAGATGATAAAAAAAGAGTAGGTTAGACATCATCCAGGAGATTATCAAGGAAAACAGCCTTGATTTTTCTAGAACCAGAGGGTAAAATAGAAATAGAAAGAATCCATTGGTCACTTCTGGAAAGAGACACTAAAAGGAAAACTCCTAGAAATAATCTAACCAAATTCCAGAGTTCCCAAGTCAAGAAGAAAGTATTGCAAGCAGTCAGAAAGAAACAACACAAGTACTGTGGAAATACAATCATGATAACACAAGGTCTAGCATCTTCTACATTATTCTGGTGGTCAGAGGAACTAGAATTAAAACCAAGAATCAACTAACGAGAAAACATGAGTATAAAGCTTCAGGGGGAAAAAGGAATTACAATAGAATAGAAGACTTTCAAACATTCTTGTTGAAAAGTCCAGAGTTGAATAGAAAATTTGACTCTCAAATATAAGAATCAAGAGAAGCATGAAAAGAGAATCAGACAAGAGAAATCATGAGAGACTTATTAAAATTGAACTGTTTGCATTCCTACATGGAAAGATGATACTTATAACTCATGACACTTTGCTTAGTATTAGAGAATTGGAGAAAGATAGATAGATAGATAGATAGATAGATAGATAGATAGATAGATAGATAGATAGATAGATAGATAGATAGATAGATGGCACAAGGTGAGTTTAATATAAAGGGATTCTATTTAAAAATAAAAATAAGGGGTGAGAGGTGTGTGTTCATCCTTCATTGCTGAAGAAGACCATCCCATCAGAGAAATGATGACATGACTTGTACATGACTTTGTTTTGAGTGAGGGAGGACTGTGCAGGTCACCAGCCTCACTTCTCCTCCAGAGTCATCTGAATCCAGGGACCAGATATTCATCAGGATGACTGGAGATGACCCAGGATGAGACAATTGGAGTTAAGTGACTTACCCAAGGTCACACAGCTAGTGAGTATCCAGTGTCTGAGTTGAGATTTGAACTCAGGTCCTCCTGACTGGTGCACTGGTGCTCTATCCACTGCACCACCTAGCTGCTCATGTGGGGTGGGTGGGGGGAGTTGAGAGGAATATATTGGGAGAAGGAGGAAGGGAAAGATAAGATGTGGTAAGTTATCTCACATAAAAGAGGCAAGAAAAGGTTTTCACAGTGGAGGGGAAGAGGGGAAAGATGCGAGGGAATGAGTGAAACTTACTCTCATCTGATTTGGCTTAAGGATGGAATAATATACACACTTAATTGGGTATCTTACCCTACAGGGAAGTAAGAAGGAAGAGAATAAGGAGGAAGAATGATAGAAGGGAGGGAAGATTGTGAAAAGGGGTACTTAGTAGAAAACACTTTTGAAAAGGAACAGGGTCAAAGTTGAAAATAGAATAAATGGGGTGGTGGGTGGGACAGAATGGAGGGAAATATAGATAGTCTTTCACAACATGACTATTTTGGAAGTGGTTTACATACCTATACATGTATAACTTATATTGAATTGATTGCCCTCTCCATGAGGGTGGATGGGGAGGGAAGAAAGAAGGGAATTTGAAATACAAAGTTTCAAAACTAACGTTAAAAACAATAACCAGGAAAGCAGAACCAGGAGAGGTAATTTAAGAATTATAATTATAAATGAAAATGATTATTAATAAAAGGAGTGTGGATAGAATCTTTCAAGAAATTTTCAAGTAAAAATACCCTGATAGCATAGAACCAGAGGGTGAAATCATTCTCAAATGTTCACTGATCACTTCTTAAAAGAGATCTCCTCATCAAAATTTCAAAGAACATTGTAGCCAATTTTCAGAATTATCAGGTCAAGGAGGGAACACTGCAAACATTCAGAAAGAAGCAGTTTAAATACCATGAGACCACAAGCAGGCTTCTGCAAGACTTAACAGCTTCTGCTTTAAAGGATCAGAGGCCTGCAATATAATAGTTTGGAAGGCAAAACGAGCTTGCATTGCAACCAAGAATCCACCACCCAGCAAAATTGAGCATAATCTTTCAGGGGAAGAGAAGAAAATTCAATGTAATGGAAGATTTTCAATCAATCTTGATAAAAGGACCAGAGCTGAATAGAAAATTCAACCTTCAAATACAAGTCTCAAGAGAAGCATAAGAAGATAAAAAAGAAAGAAAACAGATAACAAATGTCATTCAACAAGGTGAAAGTTTTTACATCCCTTTATAGGAAAATGATACTTATAAATCTTGGGAAATTTATCTTCATTGTGTCATTTAGAAGGTGTATACTTAAACAGAGGGTTTGGGTGTGTTGAGTTTGATGTGATGACAAAATTAATTAAATAACTAATTGATTAAGCTGTGAAAAAAATGATTTTTCTGGGAGAAGAAAAACAGGGAAGGCAGAATTGTTAAATTGCATCACATGAAGAGGTGAAAAGACCTATTTCAATAGACAAAAAGAAGGGAGAGTGGGATGAGTATCATTTGAAGTTTGCTCTCATCAGATTTGTCTCAAAATGGAAATAATATACATTCAATTGGTTATAGAAATTCCTCATACTCTGCTAGGAAGTAGGAAAGAAAAGAGGAAATAAAAGGAAAAGGGGTGAATAGAAGGGAAAGCAGAAAGGAGGAAAGAAGTACTAAGGAAGAAGGGAAAGAAAAGAGAGGGAAGTAGTCAAAAGACAGGATAGATTGAGGGAAATGGTGGGCAAAAGTGAAATTCTGGTGAGGAAGCAAACAGTGAATGGAGAGAGAAAAGTATAAATTGGAGGGAAATAGGATGCAGAGGAAGACACAGTTTGTAACTTGTCTTTAAATGTGAATTTGAATGTGAATGGGATAAACTCTCTCATAAAAGAGAAACAGATGGCAGAATAGATGAAATACTGAAAGCATAAAATACCTTGTTCACAGTAAACATATTTGAAGCAGAGAGATATACACAGAATAAGGGTAAAAGGCTGGAATATTATACTTAAGATGAAGTTAAAAAAAAACAGGGGTAGAAATCCTGAATTCACATAAAGCAAGAGCAGAAATAATTGTAACTTTTAAAAATATGAAACTAAACTATACCTTGCTAAAAAGTACCATATACATTAAAGTAATATCAATGCTAAACATGTATGTTCCAACTGGTGTAACATCCAAATTCTTAAAGAAGTTAAGTGAGTTACAGAAAGAAATAGACAGCAAAATTAAACTAGTGAGGGACTTTAGTCTTTCCCTCTCTGAACTAGACAAATCTAACCACAAAATAACAAGAAAACATTTTAGAAAAGTTAGATATGTTAGACCTTAGGAAAAATTGAATGGGGATAGAAAGGAATATAACTTCCTTAACAGGTGAACATGGTACCTACAAAAAAAGTGTACATGTACCATGGCATGAAAAACTGACAATCCAATGCAGAAAGGCAGGAATATTAAATAGATCATTTTCATATCATGGTACAGTAAAAATTACATGTAATAAATTACCATGGAAAGATAGACTAAAATTAATTGGAATCTAAACAATCTAATCCTAAAGAATAAGTAGGTTAAACAACAAATTATAGAACTAAGAGCTTCATACATGGGAATGACAATAAGGAGACAAGATATTAAACTAATGGGATGCTGCACATGTGGTTCTTAGGGGAGTTTTATATCTCTAAATGTTTGCATGAATAAGAATGATAAAGAGCAGATCAATGAATAGGCCATGAAATTTAAAAAGCTCAAAAAGAGCAAATAAAAATTCCCAAACTAAATACCAAATTGTAAATTCTGAAAACAAAAGAAAGATTAATAAAATTGAAATTAAGAAAACTATGTTAAAAAAATAAAACTAAGAGCTAATTTGAAGAAAGCAAAACAAAATAAAACTTTGAATAGGGGAGGAGCCAAGATGGCAGAGTAGAAAAACTCACATATGCTAGCTCCGAATCCACAACCCATAAATTTCCTGTAAACAGAACTCCCCACAAATTCTGGAGCATTGGAAGCTGCACAGCAATGCAGTGGAGGAGATTTCCGTTCCAGAGAGCCCTGAAAAACTGATCGCAAAGGTCCGTTGCGCACCAGATCCAGAGCAGCCCTGCCCTGGCCATGTGGCCTGAGAGGAGCAGACCCAAGCAGGCTTGAAGGTCCCTTCATCCACAGTCACTACAGGTCAGTGAGAGAGACTTCTGGCCTGACTAAAAGTGGAGCAGGGTGTCTCCATAACTCAGGACCCCTCAGGAGGCAGCAGCAGAGACAGGGACAGCAGCAGGCCTGGGCTCCCCAAGCAGAAAGGAGCTCTGCTCCATTACTGAAGGTCTCTGCATAAATCCCCTGAGAGAACTGAGCCTAGGAGGGAGCCCTGCCCCCACCTGAGCACCAGAACTTAAACTCATATGGAATAGGAGCCTCACCCCCTGCTGAAAACCCTGAGGCTGGGGAAGAGCATTTGAATCTCAGACCCCAAGCACTAGCTGGGTGGATCTAGGCTGGGGTGGAGAAGAATCTCAGAAATCAAGTAACTGGCTGGGAAAATGCCCAGAAAAGGGGAAAAAAATAAGACCACAGAAGGTTACTTTCTTGGTGAACAGATGTTTCCTCCTTTCCTTTCTGATGAGAAAGAACAATGTTTACCATCAGGGAAAGACATAGAAGTCTAGGCCTCTATATGCCAAACATCCGAAATAGATATCCAATGGGCTCAGGCCATGGAAGAGCTCAAAAAAGATTTTGAAAATCAAGTTAGACAGGTGGAGGAAAAACTGGGAAGAGAAATGAGACAGATGCAAGAAAAGCATGAAAACCAGGTCAATACCTTGCTAAAGGAGACCCAAAAAAATGCTGAAGGAAATAACATCTTGAAAAATAGGCTCACTCAACTGGCAAAAGAGGTTCAAAAAGCCAATGAGGAGAAGAATGTTTTCAAAAGCTGAGTTAGCCAAATGGAAAAAGAGGTTCAGAAGCTCACTGAAGAAAATAGTTCTCTCAAAATTAGAATGGAACAGATGGAGGCTAATGACTTTATGAGAAACCAGGAAATCACCAAATAAAACTGAAAAATGGAAGAGAATGTGAAAAATCTCACTGGAAAAACAACTGACCTGGAAAACAGATCCAGGACAGACAATTTAAAAATTATGGGACTACCTGAAAGCCATGATCAAAAAAAGAGCCTAGACATCATCTTTCATGAAACTATCAAGGAAAACTGCCCTGATATTCTAGAACCAGAGGGCAAAATAAGTAAGATCGATGGAAGGAATCCATCGATCACTGCCTGAAAGAGATCCAAAAAGAGAAACTCCTAGGAACATTGTGGCCAAATTCCAGAATTGCCAGGTCAAGGAGAAAATATTGCAATCAGCTGGAAAGAAACAGTTCCAGTATTGTGGAAATACAATGAGGATAACACAAGATCTTACAGATTCTACATTAAGGGATCGAAAGGCGTGGAATAGGATATTCCAGAAGTCAAAGGAACTAATCACCTACCCAGAAAAACTGAGCATAATACTTCAGGGGAAAATATGGTCTTGCAATGAAATTGAGGACTTTAAAGCATTCTTGATGAAAAGACCAGAGCTGAAAAGAAAATTTGACCTTCAAACACAAAAATAAGAAGAAGTATGAAAAAGCAAACAGCAAAGAGAAGTCATAAGGGACTTACCAAAGGTGAAATGTTTACATTCCTACATGGAAAGACAATATTTGTAACTCTTAAAACTTTTCAGTATCTGGGTAGTTGGTGGGACTACACACACACATACATACACATATGTACACGTGTGCATGCACACACACACATACACACATGCACGCACACACAGAGACAGAGAGCACAGAGTGAATTGAGTAGGATGGGATCATATCTTAAAAGAAATTATGGTAAACGGTGAGAGAGTAATGTAGTGGGAGAAGAGAGGGTGAAATGTAATGGGGTAAATTATCTCTCATTCAAGAGGCAAGCAGGAGACTTTTTAGTGAAGGGAAAAAGAGGAGAGTGGAGAAAAAAAAACCATGAAGTTTACTCTCATCACATTCGACTAAAGGAAGGAATAAAATGCATGATATGAAAACCTATCTTACAGTACAGGAAAGGGGGGAGAAGGAGATAAGCAGGGTGCGGGTATGATGGAAGGGAGGGCAATGGGAGGAGGGAGCAATTTGAAGTCAACACTCTTGGGGAGGGACAGGATCAAAAGAGAGAATAGAAACAATGGGGGGCAGGACAGGATGGAGGGAAATATAGTCTTACACAAAACGACTATTATGGAAGTCATTTGCAAAACTACACAGATAGGGCCTATATTGAATTGCCTGCCTTCCCAAAAGGAATGGGTGGGGAGGGAGGGATGGGGAGAATTTGGAACTCAAATTTTTGGGAACAACTGTCGAGTATTGTTGTTGCTACTAGGAAATAAGAATTACAGTTAATGGGGAATAGAAAGTCATCTGGCCCTACAGGACAAAAGAGAAGATGGAGACAAGAGAAGTGGGGGAGGATAGAAGAGAGGGCAGATTGGTGACAGGAGAAATTAGAATGCTCGGTGTATTGGGGTGGCAGGAGGGGGCAAATGGGGAGAAAATTTGGAACCCAAAATTTTGTGAAAATGAATGTAAAAAGTT
This sequence comes from Bettongia penicillata ogilbyi, assembly GCA_023548195.1. Lineage (NCBI taxonomy): Eukaryota > Metazoa > Chordata > Mammalia > Diprotodontia > Potoroidae > Bettongia > Bettongia penicillata. The sequence continues at coordinate 674,762 of JAJHZJ010000001.1, read as the reverse complement.
AAATAAATAAATTTATATTAAAAAAAAACTTTTACTAATGTGATATAAAAAAAAAGAAAACCAAATTAACAACATTGAAAATGAAAATGGTGAATTCACTGCAAATGAAGAGGAAATTAATAAAATAATTAGGAGTTATTTTGCCCATCGGTATGTCAATAAATTTGATCATCTAAAATAAATGGATGAATATTTTTTAAAAAATGCTAATTGCTCAGATTATCAGAAGAGAAAATAAAATACTTAACCCAATTTCAGAAAAAAGAAATTAAAAAAGTTGTCAATGAATCCTCTAATAATACATCTGTAGGACCAGATGGATTTACTTTTGAATTCTATCAGACATTTAAAGAACAATTAATTCCAATACTATATAGATTATTTTGCAAAATAGGTGGAGTCCTACTGAATTTTTTTTATGATATAAATAATGTGCTGATGCTTAAACTAGTAAGAGCCAAAACAGAGAAAGAAAATTATAGGTTAATTTCCCCAATGAAGAGACTTGTAAAAATTTTAAATAAATATTAGCAGAAAGAATACATTAACATCATGAAATTAATATTCTATGTCCAGGCAGGATTTGTACCAGGAATACAGGATTAGTTCAATATTAGGGATATTACAAGCATAATTAACCATAGTAGATGTAGAAAAAGCTTCTGCCAAAATATAATACCTTTTCCTCTTAAAAGCACTAGAGAATATAAGAAAAAATGGAGTCTTCATTAAAACGATAAGCAACATCTACCTAAAATCAGCAGCAAGCCTTACATGGATGGGGATAGGCTAGAAGCATTTCCAGTAAGAGCAGAAATGAAACTATGAAGGATACCCAAAATTATCACTGTTATTGAATATGTTACTAGAAATGTTAGTTTTAGCAATAAGAGAAGAAAAAGAAGTTGAAAGAGTAAGAATATAAAAAGAAGAAAGAAGCCTTTTACTTTTTGAGATGATATGCTAGTATGTTTAGAGAATCCTAGATAATCAAGTAAAAAATTATATGAAATAACAAACAACTTTAGTAAAATTGCAGGATATGAAATAAATCCACATAAATACTTGGAATCTCTATATATTATTAACAAATCCCAATAGTAATATATAAAAAGAGAAATTCCATTTAAAATTACTATATACATTATAACTATTAGGAGTTTTTCTGCCAAAACAAACCTAGGAACTACATGAACACAATTACAAAACACTTTTCACACCAATAAAATCATATCTAAATCATTAGAAAAATATCAGTTGTGTATGAGTAGGCCAAGATAATATAATAGAAATGACATTTCTACCTAAATTAGTTTACTTATTCAGTGCCATACCAATTAAACTACCAAAAAATTACTTTATAGAGCTAGAGAAAATAATAACAACATTCATTTGGAAGAACAAAAGTACTAGAATATCAAGTTCCAGAATTAATGAAAAGAAATGCTAGGGAAGGTGGTTTAGCCATATCAGATCCTAAATTGTATTATAATGCAGCAATCATCCTAACTACTTGGTAATACATAAGAAATAGAATGGTGGATCAGTGGAATAGGTTAGGTACAAAGACACAGTAGTCAATGGCTATAGTCATCTACTGTTTGATAAACCCAGACTCCAGTTTCTGGGATAAGAACTCACTATTTGATATAAATTTCTAGGAAAACTGGAAAACTAGACATAGACCAAAATCTTATAAAATATACGAAAATAAAGTCAAGATGGGTACACAATTTAGATATGAAGGCTGATACTATAAGTAAACTGGGAGAGTAAAAAATTTACCCATCAGGTTTATGGAGAATGGAAGAATTTATGAGCAAATAAGAGACAGAGAATGCTATGAAATGCAAAGTGGACAATTTTGATTACTTTATAATGAAAAGTTTTCACATGAAGTCAATGGAACCAAGATTAGGAGAGAAACAGAAAAGTTGGAATGATTTTACTACCTATGTCTCTGATACAGACCTCGCTTGTTAAGGTGTTTTCCTTTCAAAAAAATATTTATTTTTAGTTTATAACATTCTGTTACACAAGCTTTCGAGTTTCAAATTTTCACCCCCTCCCTCCCTTCCCTACTCCCCAAGATGGCATGTAATCTGATATAGGCTCTATGTACATTCATAATAAATATATTTTCACATTAGTCATTCTGTAAAGAAAAATCTATAAGGAACTGATGAAGTGAACCACAAGAAAGAAGACAAAACAAAAAAGAGAGAGAACAAATGGTATGCTTCAATCTGCATTCAGACTCTGTAGCTCTTTCTCTGGGTATGAATAGTATTTTCTATTAAAAGCCTTTTGGAGTTTTCTTATCAACAGACCCCCTTCCTCCTCTGAGTGCTGAAAATTCCCACTGTTTCCATTGATCCACTCTCCCCTCATTTGTAAAATATATAGGGGCAGCTTGAGTCACTCTCCAACTGATAAATAATCAAAGGATAACAGTTTACAGGGGAATAAATTAAAACTATCTATAGTCATATGAAAAAATGTTCTAAATCATTATTGATTAGAGAGATGCAAGTCAAAACAACTCTGAAGTATGAGATTCTACCTATTAAATTGGCTAACACAATAAAACAAGAAAATGAGAAATGTTGGAGAAGATGTGGGAAAGTTGGAACACTTTCTTTATTGGTGGAACTGTGAGCTGATTCTGAAGTGCGATTTGGAATTTTGCTGAAAGAGCTATAAAAATGTGCATACCCTTTGACCCAGAATATTGCTTCTAAGGCTATATCCAAAGAGATCATACAAATGGTAAAAGGATCCACATGTACAAAAATATTGATAGCAGCCATCTTTGTGGTTGTCAAGAACTGGAATGCCCTATTGGGTAATGGCTAAACAAGTTGTGGTACATGAATGTCATGGAATACTATTGTGCTATAAGAAATGATGACCAAGCTGACCAGAAAAACCTGGAAAATCTTATATGAACTGTAATATGAACTGAATCAGGAGAACAACATACACAATAACAGAAACATTGTGTGATGATCTAGTATAATTGAGAGCTTTGAGCAAGATAGTGATCCAAGATAATTCCAAAAGACTCACAATGGAAAACACTGCTCACATCTAAACAAGTGTGGAGTCTGAATGCAGAATAAGGTAAACTATTTAACATTTCTTTGCCACTTGTATTTTCTTTCCTGTGGTTTTTCCCTTTTGTTCTGATTCCTCTTTCACAACATGAGTAATGTGGAAATATTGCTTAATGTTAGTGTGTATATATGTATATATATATATATATATACATATATATATATATATATATATATATATATACGTACATACGTATATATAGATGCAATAACAGATTTCTTACTGGTCTGGGTTGAAGGGAGGGGAAGTGGGGTGGGAAATATTTGGAACTCAAAAATCTTAAAAATTAATGTTAAAAACTGTATTTGCATGTAATTAGAAACAAAATACAGTTAAATACAAAAAAATTGATATCTAGAACTTTAATCACAGCTTCCAGGTAATCCAATAATTTTTGAATTATCTCTGTTCAATCAATTTTCCATGGTCTTTTACAATTAAATATTTAATATTTTCCTCGATTTTTTTTATTCTTTTGACTTTGTTTCATTATTTCTTGATGCCACATGGAGTCATTAGCTTCTGCTTACAAATTCTATCTTTTAGGAATTAGTTTCTTCAGTCAGTTTTTGTAACTCTTTTCTTTTTTTCCATTTTTCCAATTCTGCTTTGTAAGGAGTTCTTTTGTTTAGTGAAATTTTGTATATCCTTTTCCATTTTGCCTATTTTGCTTTTAAAGCATTTCTTTTCTTTGGTGAATTTTTTATTTGTCCTTTACCATTAGGCAAAAATCTGTTTTAAATGTGTTATCTTTTCCCCCTTTGGGATTTTTTGCTGTCTCTTTTTTCTACATAATTTTCATGCATGACTCTTGTGTGCTTTTCCCAATTGTACTCTACCACTCTTGTATCTTAATTCCATCAATTCTTGCTGACCTTGGCTCAAATTTTCATTTATTTTTCTTTGAGGCCTTGCTTGTAGCTGTGTTCACATTAGTTCTTCTTCTAAATTTATGTCTTGGACTTCCTTGCTAGCACAGTAGTTTTTGATAATCAATATCTCTTTTTTTGCTCATTTTTCAGGCTTTGTCTTTAGTTTAAATTTTCTGGTAAACCTGGCCTCCTTTTTCTTGCCATCAGGGAAGTGAAGTTTTAGACTTTTTCATGCTGCTGTTTGTAGAATGAATTTTGGGAATCTACACATTTTTGGTGCTTCCAACATTGTGTTACCCTGGGAAAAGGGTGATTGTTATTTTTCTGGTATGTACTCTGATCTTTACCCAGGAAGGACTTCTGCTACCCTGTAGCAATAAGTGATAGTGTTCCTCCAGGTCCTTGAGCAATGATCATCAACACCTGCTCCCTTTTGTTTGCACACAAGCAATCCTCTCTGCCTTGAATCAGTGACCCAGAACTGCTTATGGATAATAGAGTTATCAATCAGCATCAGCGATACCCAGTGCCAATAAAGGATCCCCTTAAACAGACTTACACACAAACACACATACATACACATACACACATATATATACATATATGTGTGTATGTGTGTATATGTATGCATATATATGTGTATTTTAAACAGATCATAACACTAAGCTCAATCCTTTTCTACCATTATACAATCTAAAGATGCTTGCTTAGCTGCTGAGGGGGGTAATCTCTAGAAGCATTTTAGAAAAATGAATGAAAATCTCCCTAAAACAAATACTTGAATAGTTTCCATAGGAATAGAAGTAAGTATGACACACCTCTTAGTCTTCCATATTGTTGCATTTGTGCCAACACTATTCTTAAAACACTAAAAAACTCAAGCAGGAATTGTCAGTAGTTTCCCTGAAATACTCCAATTTAAGTGAAACTTGCAATTAATGGCCACAAAGAGCATCTATACATTAATACTAGCTAAAGTACAAGTTGTTGAGTGATGTTCCATTCCATTTTCCCAAGCACAAAATAGTGGCAAAGTGTTGATATGCTGCTCCTCTACTTGTGCCAGAAAATCTCACTTCTTGATTTGTTGCATGCATTGCCATGCAGACACAGGCATCACACAATATAGATAGTGGACTTCTGAAATTCACTGAAATTAGAAGCAGTAGCAACAGTGTAAGAGTCCATGTTTCAAACAGCGTCTGATCTCCCACGTATATTTTTGAGGAATCAGTGCAATCAACAATTTGATCAAAGTCATCACATGTTTCTCCAGATTAATACTTCTCCTCTGGTTTGGGTCTCTTATTCAGAATAGGTTTAATATGCATATGATAAAACAGTATTCAAGGGAAAAGATCCATATATACCATCATTTCCATAGTGCATGAAAATTTGGTCATTTACCTTATTTTCATCTTCAGAACCTGTCTCTTCCTTTAATATAAGTGTTTTGGCAATGATATTAACTGCAAGTGAGAAAGCTGATGCAACATAATCTCTGCCTGGTTCAGCTATAATTCTCACTAGAGACTGAAGGAAAATACTAGTTTAATGCTGGTTTGATCACAGTTGAAATCTCTTCAAACTTAAGGTTTATATCTTCAGAACCAGGAAAGTCACACCAATATCCAGAAGATAAATGTTGAAACCAACTCCATCCATATATCAAAGACACATCAAGCATCAGAAACTGCTGGGTAAATGTTTCTGGATCAATACAACCACTTCCTACGTGGAAATTGACTCTAATAACATCAATATTCAGTTCCTTTGCTTACTTAAGGCGTAGTCTGTTAATTTTGAGAGTGGCACCAAATTTAACATTTTGATGACAGGCAGCTTTGGTGACAATCTTCTAAACCAACTTTCCCTTTGAATGAGTGCTAGCAACTGTCATTATCTTTACTTCACTATCAAAAGTCATCATTTTTACTCCATTTATTGGCAGCATACCTAATTTGTGACACTCATTTGCCTAGATTATTCTTTCTGGATGCACCCCAAGACTGTACAAATTGTACTTTGGTCTTTCTAGCACAATCAAATCCAGCTCTTATAAAAGCAAGAGTATTCACTACAGTTCATCTGTATTTACTTTTAACAGTATGAAAAGGAGTTACCCAAGGATATGATTGTAGTTTTCCACATGTTTTTTCAGAGTGTCACCAAGGTCAGCAATATGGAAGACATCTTTATCATCATCAGAACAAATATCAATTTTCTGGTCCAGAATATGCTCAGAAGTAAAGTCTTCAACAGAGAAACTGAAGTTCATCATTGCTTGCAATTGTCCATGGTTTCTTGGTGTTCCTCTAAAATGCAACAAAATAAGAAAGAAAGAGAAGGAATTTAAAGACAAGATATTTACAGCTTTACTCTGAGAGTGTTTCTCCAAGAAGACAAAATCTTATTAAATACAAGGCTACCTTTGTACCTTCAGTGAAACTTTTGTACTGAATATTCTCTAAAAAGTCATGGACAGAGTAAGCAGATCTCATGGAGATATTCAACATGATCAGAATTTGATGGCTACAATACTTTCCCCTCAACTTCCACCTCTGTTTAGCCTCCTCCTGCCTAGTAGGAGGACCTATGCTGGACCAACTAGTATAAAGTGACACAAGAGCTGGGGACAGAGGAGCTACCACCAGTGGAGGGTAGAGGGGTCTGAATTGCAATATTTTTTTCTAACAAATTTCCCAAACCTCTTATCCTCTCTGGGACTAGAGTTCCCAAAACTGCTACTGGTACTGTCAGGCTACTTCTGAGTCCATTGCTGGTACCACATGTCTGCAGCCACTCTAGCTTTATAGATTTCTCCTGCTAATCTCCTAAGTTGCCTTGGGCTGAACAAATATCTCCCTCTTACCTTCTATGGTCTCTCTTGCTTTATCATTTTATTTGAGGCATCATTTTAAAGTTGTTTGAAGGGTAATGTTGGGAGAGCTGGGACTTGGCCTGCATTACATCATCTTCGGACACTCCCACATGACTTGTTTTTACTAAAATCCTTAAATAATATTAAAAACTAAAAAATGCTAAATAAATGCTAGGCATTATTGTTGAAGAAAATGATAATTTCTTTAATACCAGTATTCTCCAGAAAAACTACATGGGTACAAACAAATGATAAAACACGTATTGTAGAACAGTAAACATTTCAACTGAAGCAGTGAGCAATGGAAAAGCATACAGTGAATAAAATAAATTGCCAAATAATATCTTCCCTGGTTTACTTTTAAGAAGTAAAATTAAAGGCTCCATTAGGGACATGTATGGGTAGATTTTTTTCTTTTTCAAGTTTTCATATAGTAAGGAAGAAAATCAAGAAATTGTTATCCACATAATTAAAAAATCTAATGAAGATTCCCCCCAAGAATCTGTGATCCCTCAATGAAATGTTTGTGAAAAGAAATAGACAATAAAAACAAATTAGAAGGAATGGAAAAACTGCTCTATATAGTAGTAATGGATTGCATATGGCAACAAAATCCCAAAACTATCAAAGAATAAATACATAAAGAAATATGATCTCTAAATATGGTTACACTTTAATAATATAAATTATAGAAACATGAACAAATCTTTTTAATCCTTTTCTTTTATAATTTTTTTCAACACAATCAGGCCTTAATTTTGTTTATAAGCAAGCTATGCCTCAATAATTCTAAATCTTTTTGACGTGACTCATCAACTAATTCTCTCAACAAAAAGCACCAGTAATTAAAATAAGTTGTAAGGCCAAAGATATCAAAAAAAAAAATCACTCCTCTTTTTAACTATCTTTAGTTGCCAAGAATGTTTTTTCTTATTTCAAACTATAAATGTGCTTTTCATCAACTTCCAACTTTCTAAGGCAAGATTTAATGTTTTTAACCTTTATTTATTTATTCGTCTTACTTAACCTTTTCCCTCAATATTTCCTACAAGAAGTTATACCTGTATATGTTTTCATTATACCAACAGATTAGTGTTTCTATGACCCTGCCAGGTAAAGGAGCAGGAGGTTAAAAATTCCAGGGTCAATTTCAAAGACTCCTTTAAAATCAGAGTTAAAATTAAAAACTAAGCGAAATCAAAAAAAAACAAAACACACAACATCTTCTGGAAGGGAACTTTATCTTAGCACTGGATTCCACAAATTATTGAGCAGATATTATTTTTTATTTCTTGCAGCACTTATTTGTAATCTTAATTTAATTTATTATTAAAAGACATCAATAACAAAGATATACTGCCTAACATATCACAATCTGCTGCAAAGAAACATAATTTGGGAGTTGTGCTGTTATCCCCATTCCCTTTTAAAATAAAATCATAATTCTTGTGTTTACAAATATTTGGATATCTATAATTTTACTATGGGAACTTATTCTGTTGGGTGAATATACAATGATAGAGAAGTGGAAACTTCATGTGATGAGTATGTCCTCCTTCTTTTTGAGTGGTATTATTCAAGATAGGCTATTTAATTAAAGATTGCCATTGTCTTAGGGTTGCATTCTCTTATACCTAAGATTCATGATGACCATATCCCTGAGGACATTCAATAGTGGCTCTGTAGGAGTGGTCGTTTAACTAATCTAAGGGTTGCTTCAGGTTTTCGCATCTCTCATGTGTTTAACTATAGAACTGGTGGGAAAAAAGAATTTATCAGTCATGAGTACTTCAGATATGGGATATTCTTATTTAATAATGGAGTGATTCATAATAGCTTGTTAATAAATTTTAATTTCACAAATACAGTGATATTTTCCCCTTATTTTCATGAATGATATGAAGATTCATGGCAGAAATATTGGAATATTGTTTTGACAACACCACCAAATATATTTCTCTACTAAATACTGAAGTTACTATGACAAAATCGTCTATGTAAATTCTCTGAGGATGTCTGAAATCTTACAACCTAGGAATCTGAGACTTTAAAGCATTTCTCATGCTATTGATTTAAATCACAAATCTACCCTACTGTTAGAATGTAAATACATTGGTCATATTATCATGTACTGCAAGTTTTCTAGCTTATTTATGATGACAAACATTATTATCATTTCAGTCTTATTTGAATACAACTATCTCCATTATCTTATGTGTCTGGGACCAGTTAGTAATAAGATAAGATAGATAGAAATTGGAAATTTACAATATGTTCACTAAATTAAGAAATGCAGGTACAAAGTTTTCAAGTGTATAAACTCTGGATCAGATCTTTTGCCATGAAATTATTTTTCATATGTTTTAATAGTTTAAAAGTGAATTGATCTTTTAACAATTTTAGTGTTTGTTTTCGTGTTGTTATTATCACTATATTATCAATATAATTATAATGAGCACTTTTTTAAATCTGTATTTCATACAAGAGATTTGTTTATTTCTTACAGATGTTAAAAGGATTTATTTATCCTGAGTTTCATCAGAAAACTTAGAAAATTAATTGTATATTTTATACTTAAATAAAAATTCAACAAATAAAATGCTAAATGAGAATATTCTTTTTTTCCCAAATTGTGCTAGGCTCTTTGTGGCTAGGTGGTACTGACTATAATAAGGGAATTGGGAGGGCAAGACAGGAAATGATCATGGTATCTCAAAGACATCAGCAAGTGCAACTGAACACTAAATCTACAAACAAGTGTTTATTAAGCATTTTCTATGTATCAGACAGGACAGCTAAGTGGCATAGCAAAGACAGCACTTGACCTGGAGTCAGAAAGAATCATTTCCCTATATTGAAAATAGCCTCAGATACCACTTACTGTCTGTATGACACTGGACAAGTCACTTGATCCTGTTTGCATCAATTTCCTCATCTATAGAAAAAACTAGAGAAGGAAATGGAAAACGACTCCGGTATCTTTGCCAAGAAAATCACAAACAGGGTCAGTAAGAGTTGAACACAACTGAAATGACTGATCATCATCATCCTCATCCTCATGTGTGAGACACTTTTCTAAGTATTGGGGATACAAAAAAGAAAGGTAAAAGATAATCCTTGCTCTCAGGGAGTTTATAGTCCATGAACAAGTTTATTATCTACCAGAGGAATACTGAACATTTAAGTTAGGAGCATCTTCAACAGTCAGTCCAGAAGAATTAAATATTCATCTTGACACACTCCCTAGAATAGCCCCAAATCAGATTAATTGTTTAATGTTTAATTAAATAAACATAAAATAAAAACATAAATAATATTGCATTTTAAAACTAATACAATATGCTGTGCCTAGGGATCCCTATGTAAAGATGAATAGCCACCATTTCTTCTTAAGTCTGACACCACTAATCTAATTCATTCTTTCGGCAAGTTTTCTTTCAATAACATATCTGACATGTTTCCATTCTACGAAGCTTAAAGAACTCTTGCAATGAATGGAATAGATTAAGTACACATGACATAACAGTAAATGACTCTAGTAAACCTAGTAAATACATGATAATCCCAAGGATCCAAGTTTTTACAGCAAAACTCATTTTTTGACCAAAAAAACTTTTTTTTTTTATTTAACTTTTTACATACATTTTCATTTTCACAAAATTTTGGGTTCCAAATTTTCTCCCCTTTTCTTCCCTCCCCCCACCCCAATACACCGAGCATTCTAATTTTCCCTATCACCAATCTGCCCTCTCCTCTATCATCCCTCCCTTCTCTTGTCCCCATCTTCTTTTTCGTCCTGTAGGGCCAGATGACTTTCTATTGTCCATTAACTGTATTTCTAATTTCCGAGTAGCAACAACAATACTCAACAGTTGTTCCTAAAATTTTGAGTTCCAAATTCTTCCCATCCTTCCCTCCCCACCCATTCCCTTTGGGAAGGCAGGCAATTCAATATAGGCCCTATCTGTGTAGTTTTGCAAATGACTTCGATAATAGTCATGTTGTGTAAGACTAACTGTTATTTTCCTCCATCCTATCCTACCCCCCATTGTTTCTATTCTGTCTTTTGATCCTGTCCCTCCACAAGTGTTGACTTCAAATTGCTCCCTCCTCCCATTGCCCTCCCTACCATCATGCCCCCCCTTGCTTATCTCCTTCTCCTCCACTTTCCTTCATTGTAATATAGGTTTTCATACCAAAATGAGTGTGCATTTCATTCCTTCCTTTAATTGAATGTGATGAGGGTAAACTTCTTGTTTTTTTTTTCTCAGTTCTTCTCTTTTTCCATCCATTAAAAAGTCTCCTGCTTGCCTCTTGAATGAGAGATAATTTACCCCATTCCATTTCACCCCCTTTCCTCCCACTGCATTTCTCTCTCATCATTTACCTTAACTTCTTTAAGATATGGTCCCATTCTATTCAATTCACTCTGTGCTCTCTGTCTCTGTGTGTGCGTGCATGTGTGTATGTGTGTGTGTGCATGCACGCGTATATATGTGTGTGTTTATGTGTGTGTGTATAATCCCACCAACTACCCAGATACCGAAAAATTTTAAGAGTTACAAATATTGTGTTTCCATGTAGGAATGTAAACAGTTCACTTTTGGTAAGTCCCTTATGACTTCTCTTTGCTGTTTACTTTTTCATGCTTCTTCTCATTCTTGTGTTTGAAAGTCAAATTTTCTTTTCAGCTCTGGTCTTTTCATCAACAATACTTGAAAGTCCTCTGTTTCATTGAAAGACCATATTTTCCCCTGAAGTATTATACTCAGTTTTGCTGGGTAGGTGATTTTTGGTTTGAGCCCTAGTTCCTTTGATTCTGGAATATCCTATCCCATGCCCTTCGATCCCTTAATATAGAAGCTGCTAGATCTTGAGTTATCCTGATTGTATTTCCACAATACTGGAATTGTTTTTTTCTAGCTGCTTGCAATATTTTCTCCTTGACCTGGGAATTCTGGAATTTGGCCACAATATTGCTAGGAGTTTCTCTTTTTGGATCTCTTTCAGGAGGTGATCAATGGATTCTTTCAATACTTATTTTGCCTTCTGGTTGTAGAATATCAGGGCAGTTTTCCTCGATAATTTCATGGAAGATGATGTCTAGGCTCTTTTTTTGATCATGACTTTCAGGTAGTCCCATAATTTTTAAATTGTGTCTCCTGGATCTATTTTCCAGATCAGTTGTTTTTCCCATGAGATATTTCACATTCTCTTCCATTTTTTCATTCTTTTGTTTTTTTTTTTTTTTTTTTTTTGTGATTTCTTGGTTTCTCATAAAGTCATTAGCCTCCATCTGTTTCATTCTAATTTTGAGAGAACTATTATCTTCAGTGAGCTCTTGAACCTCTTTTTCCATTTGACTAATTCTTCTTTTGAAAGCATTCTTCTCCTCATTGGCTCTTTGAACCTCTTTTGTCAATTGAGTTAGCCTATTTTTCAAGGTGTTATTTTCTTCAGCATTTTTTTGGGTCTCCTTTACCAAGGTACTGACCCGTATTTCATGCTTTTCTTGCATCTCTCTCATTTCTCTTCCCAGTTTTTCCTCCACCTGTCTAACTTGCTTTTCAAAATCCTTTTTGAGCTCTTCCATGGCCTGAGTCCACCGGACATCCACCTGGGGTGTCTGGGATAGAGAGGCCCCGCCCTCCACATCTTTCCCTGATGGTAAGAATATTTCCTCGTCATCAGAATTGAAAGGCGTGAACATCTGCACCCCATCCAAATAGCACTCTATTGTCTTATTTTGACTCCTTTTTCTGGGCATTTTTCCAGCCAGTTACTTGACTTCTGAGATTCCTCTGCACCCCCGCCTAGATCTGCCCAGCTAGTGCTTGGGGTCTGAGATTCAAATGCTGCTCCCCAGCCTAAGGGCTTTCAGCAGGTGGCAGGGCTGCTATTCAATGTGAGCTTAAGTTCTGGTGCTTGGATGGGGGCAGGGCTGCCTCCCAAGCTCAGTTCCCTCAGGGGCTTTATGCAGAGACCTTCAATAATGGAGCGGGTGGGGGCAGGGCCACCTCCCAGTCTCAGCTCCTTCAGGTGGTTTATGCAGAGACCTTCAGTAATGAAGATCCTGCTTGTTTCGGGGAGTACCTGGGGCTGCCACTGCTGCCTCTGCCACTGCCTCTGCCTCCCAAGGGGCCCCAAATCACGGAGACACCCCGCTCTCCTCTCAGCCAGCCCAGACGTCTCTCTCACTGACCTGGAGCATCTGTGGGTGTAGGGACCTTCCTGGCCGCCTGAGGTTCTGTCCCTGATGCCTACTTGGATCTGCTCCTCTGGGACCGTGGCCAGGGCAGCGCAGGGTTCGGCTCCGCTTTCTGGGGCGTGATGGACCCTGGGGAGGGCTCTCCAGGGCTCTCTGGAACGGAAATCTTTTCTACTGTGTTTCTGCATGCCTTGCAGTGCTCCAGAATTTATGGGGAGTTCTTCTTGCAGGAAATATATGGGCTATGGGTTCGGAGCTAGCATACATGAGTCTTTCTACTCCGCCATCTTGGCTCCACCCCCCCCAAAAAAAATCTACTGAGAAAATTGGAAAACAGAAACTAAATATAGAGCAACAGCTCTCATCACATATCAAGATAAGGTCAAAATGGCTACACAGTTTTCACAGAAAGGGTAATACCGTAAGAAAATTAGGAGAGCTTGGAAGAGTTTATGTCTCAGATCTGTGAATAAAGGAAGAATTTAGAACCAAAGAAAATATAGAGAGTATTATAAAATGCAAAAGAGATAATTTTGACTATACAAAATTAAATTTTTTGAACAAAAAATGGAATCAAAATTAAAAGGATGGCAGAAAATTACAGGAAAATAAGTACCTCTAATAAAGGCCTAATTTCTTAAATATATAGAGAACTGATTCAAATTTATAATAATAGAAATGATTCCCCAGCTGATAAGTGTAAAAGAATATGAATAAGCATTCTTCAGGCAAAGAAATCAAAGCTATTTATAGTCCTATGAAAAATTTCTTTAAGTTACTA